>CM056051.1:53360128-53665406 GCA_029574335.1 Rana kukunoris
AGAGAGAGAGAGATATGAATATAGAGAGATATGGATATAGAGATATGGATATAGGGAGAGAGATATAGAGAGATATGGATATAGAGAGAGAGATAGATATGGATATAGAGAGAGAGAGATATAGAGGGATATAGAGGGATATAGAGAGGTATAGAGAGAGAGAGATGTATATAAAAAAAATTGGGACATGTATTATAGCAAAAAGTTTTATGAAAAAAATTAAAAACAGATTGTCTCCTTTTGTCTGTTTTATATCATAAAAAATAAAAACCGCAGAGGTGATCACATACAACTAAAAGAAAGCTCTATTTGTGGAAAAAAATTACGTACATTTTTGTTGGGGTACAGAGTCGCATGATGGCGCAATTGTCAGTAGTGACGCAGTGCCGTATCGCGAAAAATGGCCTGGTCATTAGGGGGTAAATTCTTCAGGTCCTTAAGTGGTTAAATGCTGAGTGGCCCCATTAAATGAATGAGTTGTACGCAAAGTCCATTGTAACTCTTCTTCTCGGAGGATTGAGGAATGCTCAGGATCACATTGGTTGTGTTTTCTGAATAAGATCTCCTACTGTACATTTCCCATTTGGAGTATCATTGCATGAGGCTTGTTTATGAGGAAGCGGAGCTCTGCGGGGAGTACGGAGTCTATGGAGAGTTCTGTTTCCATAGTTACGGGATCTTCTGTAACAGAATAAGAGGAAGATATTAGGAGGGGGAGGGGTTTTGTTTACTACCAGAAATCGCATAATGTGTCATATTGATAACAGCAACAAGCTACTCTTGTGAAGCTACCCAGTGACGGAGGGAGGTCAGGGATCCTCGGTGAACTATAAGAGGTTATCGTTTTACTTCCATTCTCGTATCTGGCATGTGTGGTGCTTTTATTAACTGTCTGCAGGTTTATAATAAAGTAGTTCTCTGCAGGTTATTACAGTATTCCAATACTGGAGCATGTATTGCTGAGGACCATTGGCTGCTTTGGTTGGCCAGCTTGCAAGCGGGTCAAAGACTCCATAGAAATGATCTCCTGTCTTTGTGAAGTTTCTGACCCGCTGGCTAAATGCTATCTAGTTTACCAGGCAGGTTAGTGCCCCACATGTGTGGCTATGGGCATGAGGGCATTTGGCAGGCCGTGAAGAGACAACGTCTCTTGGATTTTCTAAAGGCAAATAGGCTGTGCACTTTGCAAGTGCAATTGCTCTAGAGATTAGTAAAAGAGGCAAAGATTCACTTTGCAAAGACTACCCAATCACATGCAAGGAAAATGGGGGGGAAAAAAACAGCATTTTTGCTTGCACATGATTGGATGATGGATGTCTTGTTCGGCGTTGGTAATGCTTTCTAAATACAATGTGCCATTTATCCATTTACTACTACTTTACTACTACTGCCACAAAGCATTGTGGTTGTAGCATGGGTACAGCCCTGAGCATATGTATTGCTATGTTTTAGGTGGGCAGTTGGGGGGTGAAAAAAGCCGCAGCTCAAACCCCCCCCCCCCCCCCAGCCCTCAAATGTCCATGTAGAGGACCCCTATGGGATAAATGACAGAATCTGTCTGAACTGTCATTTCTTTCTCTCCGTGTTCACATAAACAGGAATGTTTGAGCCAGAAAGTTCTTGTTTATGGGCCTATGACTGATGGTGGCGTCCCGGGCAGTCTGGACGTCTGACCTTCCTCTCCAGTCTGTGGGTAGCTTTATTTTCACTACGTGTGAAAGATTTTTTCCATGACAAAAAACAGCTTTAATTATAATGTGCCAGGACCTCAAGCTAAAGTAGTGTTTCTCAAGTAGGGTGCCATGACACCCTGGTGTCCTATCTGGGTTCGCCCATTGGAGCCAGTTTGCCCTGGGTCAGTATCATGTGTTGCTATGGTGTGGTTGACCAGCCACCAGCACCAAAACAAGCAGTGACACCAGGGCTGGACTGGGACAAAAATTTGGCCCTGAACTTCATCCAGACTGGCCCACTTTGACAGGTCTCTCCCATGGCGGCCGGACAACTCCTGCAACCCCCCCGGCCACCCATTTCCATGTTCTGTGTACTGTGGGAGACCAGATATAGTGAACGCAGGGTCCAGGGTTTAGTAACACTTTAAGCTGGAAATAATTTGCATTGGGGGTGTTGGATAATAAAGGACTCTCATGGTTTCTAAAATGATGAATTATGAAGACGAAGCAACTTTGTTTCACATTTCCATGAAATAGAATCTTGCATGCCTGAATACTTGCATACTGGAAGTAATATTGAAACAAGACTAAACATAATTATTGTCAGTTCTGGATTTTGCCGGCACCAAGGTCAATCGCAAATGTTAGTTTTATCTCCTGTCCGACATGATAACAAACTCTGTTCCAGCAGATGATGTACATGGCAATTTGTACTGATAGAAGACGCTTTCATGTGAGTTATGCTATTGTAATTAGTAATGTGAGAGCAATATTGCAAAGGTACCTGTCTATACTTGACAGGATGAAGGCTTAGGTCCTTGAGGCCCCTTTCACACTGACACGTTTTTCAGGCGATTCAGCGCTAAAAATAGCGCTGCTATACCGCCTGAAAAAATGGTGCCCTGACAGGTATCCGGCCCCATTTCTGCTCGGATTGCCCGGGCAATCTAAGCGGAAGTTCTCCTCACCCCCCCCCCCCCCCAAAGTCTTCTGGGACTGGAAAACTACGGGACCATTCACAATGTACAGCGCGAGGGGCACTCAGCTGTGAAGCTGCAATCTTTTACGATGCCCACAGTTCAGATGCCAGCGCTGAGGACCAAAGATGGCCAGGGCCGTTTGAAGGAATTTGGGGGCCCCAAGCAAAATGGGGGGGCCCCCAAGCCCCCCCCCACACGCAAAGCCTAAGTTAGCGCTACACTAATTTTTTACACCCATGTTACTCCCCCCCCCCCCCCCCCTGTCCATGTGTTTTTCTATTCTAACCTCCCCTTCTTCCCTGTAGGCTGCTGCTGTAGCATGGCCAAGCTCCTCTCGCGCGGTACAGGAGATTGTTTCCTGTGTTCCCGGCCGGACTGAAAGGAAGTGAGCACTCGGTGTGCACTTCCTGTCAGTCCGGCCGGGAACAGGAAATTGAATCTCCTGTACCACACGCGGTACTCCGCCGGACTGACTCCAGGAGGAAGGAAGAGGAGCTCGGCCACACTACAGCCTGGGAAGGCGAAGTTGGGGGCCCCAGGTCAGCTCAGAGCCCCAAGCAATTGTTTGTTTTGCCTGTCCTGTAGCGACGGGCATGGTCACGACGCCCTCTTAGGTGAGCTTAGGACATCACTGGATCCCTGGACAGGTGAGTGTCTGTTTATTAAAAGTCAGCAGCTACAGTATTTGTAGCTGCTGAGTTTTAATGTTTAGAAAACCAACTGGAGCTCCTCTTTATCTCAAAAATAAAATCCCTTCTATTGCCTTCTCCAAATATTGAAATTATTTTTTTCTTGCTGCTGTGATCTGACTTCCTACCACATTTATTCTCCATGGTCCCACTGTATAGAGGAACATAACCACCTTCTTTTTCTCACTCCCATAATGGACTACGGACTATGGGATTTGTAGTGTTCATAGAGCAGGACACATGGCCCCAACTAATGTGCACTGCTTGTTCCAAAAAATAAAGTCAGCGGGGCTGGTCGCTGTAGCTGCCTTTCCTAAGGGCACACTAAAAAGCCATGAGGATGCACTAATACTAGATGGCCCTGTGTGCAAAATGCCTAAATAATGTATTTGGTGATGAATCCAAAAAATAAAATATTTTGAACTTCACCTTTAATTTTGCCATGCAGATGCACATATTGGCTTATATAGTAAGGAAAATATGCTAAACGCAGTACCGTATTTGCCGGCGTATAAGACGACCCCCTAATTTTCCAGCTAAAATGTTTGTTTTGGGATATACTCAACATATAAGATGACCCCTTTCCTACTAGTCATGCCTCGCCTCGCCACACCTCACTGTGCTACCATTACATGCCTGACTGTGCCACCATTACATGCCTGACTGTGCCACCATTACATGCCTGACTGTGCCACCATTACATGCCTGACTGTGCCACCATTACATGCCTGACTGTGCCACCATTACATGCCTGACTGTGCCACCATTACATGCCTGACTGTGCCACCACTACATGCCTCACTGTGCCATTGCATGTTTTGACGATCCCTTACCTTATCCCTGACATGCAGAATCTGTCAGACTGCGGCCATCCATTTTTCAAAAGCCGCGCCTCCTCCTTCTGCTGTTCTGTGATAGGCGGAACACTCGGCTTCCCAGGAGACAATGTGTTCAGTGTTCCGCCTATCATGGATGCCCTCTTGTCCGAGGACGAGAGGGCATCCGTGATAGGCGGAACACTGAACAGAGGCTCTGCTGGGAAGCTGAGTGTTCTGCCTATCGCAGAACAGCAGAAGGAGGCGCAGCTTTTGAAAAATGGACTGCCGCGGTCTGCATGTTGGGTTACCGGCATATAAGAAGACCCCCGACTTTTAAGAAAAAATTTCATGGGTTAAAAAGTCGTCTTATACGCCGGAAAATACGGTAACTACTAGCAACTTGTCAGTAATAATATCTCCTTGCTTCACTAGCTCTAGTTAGAGGAATAGCAATTGGTTACTGTACATATAAGCCATCAGTGCCTTTGTGTATCTATTCCTCAGCAGTGATCAAACGATTCCTCTAACTGCGGCTACAGATTATACTTTCCCAAACGCTAGCACAATGGGTGAGTAATTTCTTCGCTCACAAATGGCTCTTAATGTGTCAATGGGTTTTTGCAGGTTGCAATAAAATCTTAGCAGCCATCCACATTTTCACTTGTTGTATCAAAACAAAACACTTCATAATATATTCATGATTTTTTGATTAGGCGTTGCAGCCACAGACGCAAATACTGGAAATGCAGAGAAAACAAATCTTAAAATCTGCAAACATCCATCAGCAAGAGGTTCTAATTTTGAGTTGTCTGGATAACCCAACAGTACTGTGTATTGTAATGTATGCATTTCTATATGAAGGTTTGAGGATGTCCAGTAAATATCATGTTCTTTTTCTCATAGGCAGCTGTAACAGAAGTGCAGTTTGGTCCAATGAGACTCCACCAAGATCAACTTCAGGTATGGCTGTGTAATGCAATGTCGGAGTTCTTTGAATTAGTGCTGTAACGGAACTAAAGTTTTTTTTTTTTTTTCTTGTTTTTATTTTGGGTAAGGGATAAATATTACCCCCGTCAGTTTTTTCTGAAGCCATCTGTGTCTCATTTTAGAGATTTCCCCTTGCTTCCTGTCTCATAGCCCCAACAGGAAGTGAGAGGAAATCCCTCAAAAAGAAGGAAATCTTTGGCTATCACCAGGGTCACTATAATATAGCATAACCTTTGGAAATTGTCTCTATACCTTTTTTTTGGTGGCAGCCCAGAATTTTGGATTTTCTTTCACTTTCTTGCCCCTCCAGTGCTCACCAAAGCGCGGGGCTATGGATGACATGGAAGTGGCTGGCTGAGGATCTCAGCAGCTCACTCAGAGGCCAAGCCACCTGCTGATCAAGTCCTGACCAAGTTGAATCCCTGGTGTGGTTATTAGAGGATGATCCGGCGTCTTTTGATGAGCATGGAAGTGGCTGGCTGAGGATCTCAGCAGCTCACTCAGAGGCCAAGCTACCTGCCGATCAAGTATCTGGGTAGATCCTGACATTGTTGTCAGGATATATCGAGAGACTGGAGTGGACCACTGTTGGCTGAATTTGGGTCACAGTGTGACCCATATTCAGCCAACAGCGGTCCACTCCAGTTTCTCGATATATCCTGACAACAATGTGCAGAAATAAGTACAGTCCTGTGACCAAAAAGCTTTGGCCATACTTCTAATACCACGGTCATATTAATGACCTAATATGACCATGTGACCATGTAAGGGATGTCACAAGCATCCCCGTCCCTTTGTGTACCCCAGCTCATTGACCCTGCAATGACAGCTAATAGACATGTGCACACTGAAATATTTTGTTTTGGATTTTCGTTTTCGTCCGAAAAATAAATGTATTTAGTTACTCCCGAAATTCCTTTTTATTTATTTTGTTTTTCGTTGGAAATTGCATTAGTCCGATAATCCGAACGAATTGAGGTTGAATCTGCCATTTAAGGCTTATGGTGTCTGAATGTCTGTCTGTCGACTGTTCAAAGAAGATTCGACAGAGCAGCGAAACTGTACGACGCTTCAATCATACTTTTCTGGTCGAATGTTCCGCCTACAAGCTATAGTAGAATTCTAATGTTGTATGACACTAGTAATAATTATGTAGCGCCCCTCTACTTCCAAGTACGGATGCTGTTTAAATCTAGAGGGGGGTAAGAGACTTGCTCAGCTCTCATCTATGTGAATTATGTTAGTGCTGTGCTGTGCTGTGCTGTGCTGTTGTCTCATTCTGTGTTCCAAAGATACCTTTCCATCTTGAAACGACAGGTGGCGGCAGTGGAGACCAGCGGGAGCGCCTTCTTGCCAGCAGCCAATTAGAGGAGGTTTTCCCTCGCGGGGCATGCTGGGGGAGAGTACTTCTTTGGGGCGCCATCTTGGCATCAGAGAGTTCAAGATCGGATCCGATCCTTTAGGGTGTGTGCACATCACAGGCCCCGGCGATATGGCCTACCAGGCCGGGGCGCACATGCTACGCGGAGTTTCTGACTCTGGACCCTCATGGCCCGGAGCAACTAAAGCTGCAGAGAGGCCCCAGTGACTTACTGGGTCCTCACCTCTATGAAGATCCCAAGCGAGTTGTGCTGTTCGGTGGGGAGTCAGTCTGAGGAGAGCCCGGAGGCAAACGATCCAACAAGGCCTAGACGAGCCATCGGGGATCAAGGAAACCTGACACTGGGAGTTTGTTTTAAGGCAACCTGTCAGTCGATCAACTAAAATCAAGACCTGCCTGAAGACAATTCAGGCAAACTACTTTACTGAGAAGGAATGGCTCCATAAAGTTACATTCCAGAGCAAGAGCCTGTGGCAGAGGTACCACTCCTATTACATTGAGCCAAGTCTGTGGCAGAGACTTGTTTTCCGTCTCAGAGTTCCGAGTGATACTCCGGCTGCCAGTTCTGTGAGAGAGACTGTATGGGTACACTACACCCACTCCGGCTGGAGTGGCGACGTAACCAGTGTATCGTAGAAGCAGGACTTCTTCTGTACATAGTTAAGGCCTGAACCTGCAACTTCTTCTTCCACCATCTTTCCACCATCTTTCCTCTAATCACCTGAAGTTACCTGTTGCCGTGTTGGGCACAAGAATAAAAGCACAGAAAACGACACTTTGCTGTTTGGACATTCTATCTCTACTCACACCATCTACTTTCATCATACCCCTAGACATGCTACAGAGGTAACACGCCGGTCCCAAATCTAACCAACGGCTTCTTCGGGGGTGGCGCTACAATTATATTTATTAATTATTATTACTCGTCAACCAACAATAGGATTTTTCTATAGCCTATGGGCCGAGCATTTGACCGGTAATGTATGATTGCAGCGTCCTACAGTTTAGCTGCTCCGTAGAATCTTCTTGGAAGTATCAACAGACACCATAAGCCTTCAATGACAGATTTAATGTTTTTTGATGCTTTGTCGAATCTTTGTCGTTGAATTGTCAAGTTAGTTCTAGCTATTTTACTGCTCCTCCTTTTTGGTTACAATCAGCCAATAACATTCATCATCATCATTATTTTTATTTTACTTCCCCCAACCCAATTCCAGCAGCGATCTTTTCTCTCTATAGTGTCAAATCTTTTCTCTCTATGTAGAATAATCTTGCACTAATAGAGTTAAGGTTAGGCACATTCGACAAACTAAAACGAAAATAAAGCATTTATTTATGTTGTATCTTTCAGTTTTTGTATTCTGTGCTTTCGTTTGTTAAAACGATAACGAAAATACCATGAAATTCTGACAAATATGTGTTCGGACGAAAGCGAATGCACATGTCTAACAGCTTACTTCCAGGTTCAAATGAACTTGGGTTTGAACTGAACTGAAGCCTGTACCTAAGCTCATTGCTAGTTACCGGGACAAATAAAGAGGGGAATCTCCCTAACAGGGACCCAGACAACAATAAAAACCTGGTTTATTGGATCTAATCCCTCTCCACTCTACCCAAAATTAAAAACAAGTTAACTGTCTATGTTGCACTGCCTCCTTCATGTCACTCCCTGCCTCCTCTCCACAACTACGTCCTCTTGCCTTCCTTACACAGACCAGAGAGCAGCCGAGAGGCACAACAATATTGGATGGAGGGTGGGAGCAGAGGGCTGCCGAGGTTAACTTTTCCTATTAACAAGCTGGTGATTGGTTGCTAGTGTCCTAGCATCCAAACACCTGCTAGTTTATCTGGAAAGTTAAAGGGGTGTTCCAGCCAAAAATTGTGTTTATTAAAAGTCAGCAGCTACAAAAAGTGTAGCTGCTGGCTTTTAATAAACACTCACTTACCTGCTCCTGCGTTCCAGCGACACGCCGACCGGGGCTCCGCTCCTCTCCCCCCTCCCCAGCCAGCGTCTCTATCCCGACTGTGGGCACCCAGCCGTGACAGCCTTCGGCTTCACGGCTGGGCACCCACTGCGCATGCACGAGCCGCACTGCGCATGCGTGCGTGGCTCGCCGCTGGTTGGAGAGGCGATCGCATGGGACCTGTCATGTGTCCCATGTGATCGCCTACAGGGAGGGGCTGCTGTAGGCGATTAAGCTTAATCGCCTAACCTGCCCCTCGGCGGAAGCAGGAAGTGGGACAGGAAGTCCCACTCCTACCGAAGCCCCCACTCCCCCCCAAAAAAAAATTACATGCCAAATGTGACATGTAAGGGGGAGGGGAGGGGATTAAACAAAAGTAATTTTTTAGGGTGGAACTCCTCTTTAACTCTGACTTCCATCCAGTGCGGATGTGCCTCCTGCTCTCTCATTGCTATCCCCTGTCTCCTGTTCTCCGTGCTGCCTTAAAAATGAAAGCAATGAAGGCCAGGAGGGAAGGAAAGCTCCTAAATGACGCGACCACAGGTCCAGATCGGACAGAGGCTTGGTCCGAATGAGGCAGTCCACCAGTGATGCCTTGTCTACACTTTCAATCCCAAGAGCACCGATTTACTTACTATCCATAAGGCTCACGCCAATGTGCATCATATGCCCCTCAAGGCAATAAAGCCAGATCTAATGCTTTCCATTTAAAACATTAACAACAAAACATATTTATTAACAAAAGATAAGCAGCCCAGTATACTCATTAAAAATCAGCTGATATATAAATGATCAAAGTGGAGGTAAACCCAACATTTTATTTTTTGATGTCACAATGTAGAGTATAAGTTTTCCTATCATCTGTGCCCAGTCTTGCCACACAGAGTTAATCCAGCGCTGAGCAATCCTCTTTTATTGGTCAGTGAAATAAAACAGACTTGCAGAGAAAAACCTTAGTCCGTTCCGCCCCCTTGCTGTGAATGACAGGTTATTTACATATCTCATGCACTAGCCTGGAGATGGCATTATTTTTTAATTCCCACCCCCACTCCTTTTCTGAAGTCATGTGGTTACTTTTCTGGATTTTGACTGGATGTTAGCGATCATAGCAGAATTTAGTGTAAGGAATACACAGGAGAAAATGCATGTTGACAAGTGTGTAGAGGTGGGCGGGGAGTCTACTGACATCACGACTCCAGACACCAGATCCACCCACAGAATCTGTAGTTTTTTCATTCTTATAACAGACCGAGGGGAAACATTTGACAGGTAAGGATACATGCAGGAGACATATATATCCTTATAGATCAGCACTAGGGCAGTCGTTTAGAAAGGATGAGAGTGGGTTTACATTCACTTTAAACATTGCCGGGAGATCGGGAAAACGTGGGCCGAAAAATAGATACCAGAAACACCGCTAGCATTTCTGATGCTGGGCGACTGCATGGGTGTCCGCTCCATAGGGCAAGGGGGGTCATTTGCCCCCCCCCCCCCCAGAATCGCTAGGGAGAGCCAGGAGCAGGGCCGAACTGGCATTGGGGCCGTTTTTAAGCGGTGACTGCAGCACTTCCCTCCCCTCTAATTGTCCATTATTTAGAGTGCCTGTCCCTCTTCTGGAATCAAATTAATTTGTCCCTCGTTCCAAAAGGTTCCTCTTTTAGACCTGAAATAAATATACTGTCAATATAGTGTTTCAGTCAAGGGAAAGGGGTGCTGTGTAATGTAAAGGGGTCCAGTGATGCAGTGTGCTGTGTAATGTAAAGGCGTGCAGGGTGCTATGTAATGTAAAGGGGGCCAGTGATTTAGGGTGCTGTATAATGTAAAGGGGGCTAGTGATGCAGGGTGCTGTAAAATGTAAAGGGGGCTAGTGATGCAGGGTGCTGTGTAATGTAAAGGGGTCCAGAGCTGTAAGGTGATGTGTAATGTGAAGGGGTCCAGAGGTGCAGTTGTGGAGAGGGGGTACGCAGTAGTGACAAAGAGATATTGAAAGATGCAGGGGGCACAGTGGGGTGTTTTTACATTTTACCATGGGGGGGCGCTTTTAACCCCCTCTAGCGGTCAAAGAATGGGTAAAATGCGACTGTGTATCGCCACTGACAAAGTGCCCCCCTCTGAAAAAATGTCAGCGGATGCCCATGAGCGACTGTGCTATTGAACATGATGGTGTCGTTTGGTAGGCTCCGCCCTTTACCAGGCCTATTGAGTGACATCATCTTCAAAAGATGCAGCTGTTTCAGTGCTGAGAAACCCATCTTTTTAAACGTGAAGATATAAAACGTGAGTGATATAACTGTCAACATTTTAATAAAAAATTTATTTTTATTTTTTCACAAGAAATCAAATGAACACAAAACAATTATGGATTCCATTTTACATACAACAGATATTTTTTCCATTGCGTACGTTTGTGAACATTGTACATGAATGAGTGCAGTTCGGATGGAAAGCTATAAATTGCGTAGCGTAGGAATGGCTCTATTTCATGCTGGGGGACGAGATGGAACAAGAGGTCAGTTGATGACATGGGTAAGCTTAGAAGAACTGAGACAGTATAGAAAGACAAGTAGATGTTTGGCAGGCTCGGTGGAAATATCATCAATGAAAGACGTCTGGAATAAACCAAGACATATCCTGAGAATGGATTATAGACCAGAAATAACTCTGGATGGGAAGATTGTGGATTCCTATTTATTCTTATGTGCCTCTGACTATTTAGTGAGAAAAAACAGTTCTCTGTAGATATTTTATAACTACGAATAGGAACGGCCAGTATTATCACATAATTACATGTATTGGTAGCACTACAGACTAACGTTTTGTTGATGACTTTGATAATGTATTCTTTATTAAACAATGTATGTGTTTATTAAAGTTGGCACCAGACATGCTCTGGAACAAGAGACCATTTCAGAAGTATACATAAGACGTCATATCAGTTACAGTCATTTAACATGTATCCCTAGATTATGACACATAATATATGTAAAACCAACCATTTTCTTTTTTCTTGTTATTCTTATGCAAGTAAAATATGTAAACATAACAGTACAGAATATAACAAAGGAAAATCACATGTTCATACCAAAAATTCTTCAGCCATATGTCTTGCATATCTCTGACACCGAGTGTGACCAAGAC
The DNA here is from genome assembly GCA_029574335.1 of Rana kukunoris. Lineage (NCBI taxonomy): Eukaryota > Metazoa > Chordata > Amphibia > Anura > Ranidae > Rana > Rana kukunoris. Next base: position 53,371,759 of record CM056051.1, read on the forward strand.
GTGATGGAGGCCACCCAGAAACTCCCTAACCCTCCCTAACTAGCCAAGGATCAGGATGGATTCAGGTGTCCCACATTTATTCTCACCGCCACTGATTACAATAACATAGATTCATGCATTGCATGAATCTATGTTATTGTTGCCGGCCGCTGGTCTATTAGATGGCTGGACGGTGAGCACCGGCCACCTGAATAACAGCAGCTGGTTGGCTGTGTGGAAGTGCCTATCAGAGCCAGCAGCTCTGATAGGCTTTCCGAGTACATCCCTCAGCCATTTGGATGCTTATCCAGGGGACGTGCGGCAGGTGCGTTCCTTGGATAAGACTGACAGACGTCTTAGCCAATCAGGTTCACCGGTTCTGGTTACTGGTAACTTGATTGGCTGAAGCGTCATCGAGGGCGGGAGAAGACATCGAGGGATGTGGAAGGAGGATGGCTGACTTTCAGAAAGGTAAGTGCCGGGCGGGGGGAGGGGCATTTTACAGGGCTAAGTGGTCCACAGTGGCGACATTTAAAGAGCACAGTGACATCAATGGGCACAGTGGTGACAATTGATGGGCACAGTGTCTGCGTTTGATGGCATGGCACAGTGGTGCGAATTGATGGCACAGTGGCTGCGTTTGATGGCATGGCATAGTGACTGCATTTGATGGCATGGAACAGTGGTGACAATTGATGGCACAATGGCTGCGTTTGATGGCATGGCACAGTGGCTGCAGTTGATGGCATGGCACTGTGACTGCATTTGATGGCATGGCACAGTGGCTGCAATTGATGGCATGGCACTGTGACTGCATTTGATGGCATGGCACAGTGGTGACAATTGATGGCACAGTGGCTGCATTTGATGGGCACAGTGAGGCTGCAATTGTTGTCTTTTCTTTTTATTTTTTTTTATTTTTGCGCCCCCAAAAATGTTGAGCACCAGCCGCCACTGTATCTCCAGAACCTCCAGTAGCTCATATGCAAGCAGATGTAAACATTGCAGATCTGGAGTTGGCAGGTGTATCACATAAGCTTGCTCCTCTTTTTTGGAAAACCGATCGCAAACTGTGAAGTTGGGACCTTTCACTTCCGAGAAACGCACGGTATCGTGCGGAGTTCCCCAAGGATCGCCTTTGTCGCCGGTGTTATTCAACATCTATCTTCGTCCCCTTTTTGAAATAATTAGCAGCCAAAAACTGCTTTACGACTCATATGCAGACGACACCCAACTGTATTTCCGCATATGCAATAAAAAAGATCATAACCTCAATCTAGAGACATGCCTCTCTTTGATAGAGAACTGGATGACAAAGAGTTACCTAAAACTCAACGGAGCAAAAACAGAACTTCTACTGTTTCACGCCAAGCGCACAAATCACCCGGGGACAATTTGGATACCCCCGCCCATTTTGGGCAAAATCATCACCCCTAGCACCAAAGTCAAAAGTCTTGGGGTCATCTTTGACTCCTACATGACAATGGATGCACAAATGGGGTCAGTAGTCAGCGGATCTCACCATCTGCTACGCCTACTACGCAGACTTACTCCTTTCATCCCCAAAGAAGACGTAGCAGTCGTGGTGGGAGCAATTGTAATTCAAGATTAGACTATGCAAATGCCCTTTACCTCGGACTCCCCAAGTACCAAATCGCTCGTCTTCAAGTCGTGCAAAATATGGCCGCTAGACTTGTGACTGGGAAAAACCCCTGGGAATCAATCTCTCCTTCACTGAGAACCCTTCACTGGTTACCAGTAAAAGACAGAATTGTTTTTAAAGCACTCTGCCTAACACACAGATGTATTCATGGGAATGCCCCCCAATATCTATGCGAAAAAATAAAAGCTCACAATCCCAATCGCGTTCTGCGATCCACCAATCAAAATCTGCTCCAGATTCCGAAAGCCAACTTTAGGTCCAAAGGAGAAAGAAGGTTCGCGGTCCAAGGTCCCAGACTATGGAACGGTTTACCAACCAGTATTCGGTTGGAGGAGAACCACCTAGCATTCAGGAGAAAGATCAAGACTCATCTCTTTTGATTTCAAAAGAGAAAGGAACAACAAGCGCCCAGAGGCGTTTAAATTCGCATGTGTTGCGCTATACAAGTTTTCATTCATTCATACATAGACTATATTAATTTACGCTACGTCCCCACATACTACTTTACAAAACCTACTCTCTCTTATAAACCAATTTGTGTCTCTCTCAGGCCCCCATGTGAATCTGACAAAATCACATTCCTGAATGTATCCCTGTCAGAAGCTGCCCTAAGCAAAATGGGGGGCCCCCAAACACACCCCCCCCGCATGCAAAGCCTACGTTAGCGCTACACAATTTTTTTATACCCATGTTCTTACTCCCTAGTCCCTATGTTTTTCTATTCTCGCCTCCCCTTCTTCCCTGTAGGCTGCCACTGTAGAGTGGCCAAGCTCCTCTTCCTCCTGTCAGTCTGGCCGGGAACAGGAAACTGAATGTCCTGTACCACCAGTGGTACCCGGCCGGACTGACAGGACTCCAGGAGTGAGGAAGAGGAGCTCGGCCACACTATAGTCTGGGAAGGGGAAGTTGGGGGCCCCAGAACAGCTTGGGGCCCCAAGAAATTGTTTGTTTTGCATGTTCTGTAGCAACGGGCCTGTCTGGGCATAAATTCCACCCCTTCCTATCACCCTATAACAATTATCCCCCTCTCGTCAATTCTTTGAAACGCTTACTGGATATTTAGTTAATATGGTCTTTCTCCAGACGTTACTGTACCTTCCAATCCCTGTTCTACTTGATGTGCTTCGTTCTCTGCAACAACTTTATTCTTAAGTTCATCTGGGGCTCCACGAGACTGAGACTGAATAAACAGCTGTTATAGAAACCTAAAAGTAAGGGAAGACTAGGGGTCCCTAATATCTCTTACTACTACAAAGCAGCACAGATTGCCCGCTTAGTCTAACTAAATGCGAGCAAAGTGGCTCCCCATGTGGACTTTTATTGATGTGCTGGACATTGACCCATCTCCCTTTCCTCTATGCCTTAAATTCCCCTCCACTGTGCCCTAAGCCCCTCTAACTGATCATGACCCTAACCATTTGTTATTTGATTAAATATTCTGCCCGGTTACTGTGCCCACACCTCCCACTCCTGCCATTCTATATTTGCCCTCTTTTTTCCACTGGGGAGGGATGATCCCCAAAGCTACCATTGGTGGAGGCAAAAAGGCCTAACGACAGTTCATTCCTTATTGACTACACAGGGTATTCATTCTTTCAGCAACTTCGAATCTCCCAGGATATTCCTGACTATAAAAGATTTCCTTGTCGCCAAACCCATTATTTATTTAAATTGTTAACCAGGAATCACGATGTGTCTACAACTGCAACAGCCTTTGAGTCCAGATACTGTACAAACACTACAACTCGGCGTCTCATTTCTCTACTGTATTCCATTTAGGGCAATATTAACATTTTGTACTGTTCAAAATGAGAACACATCTCTATAGTGTCCTAACCCCTGAGGACTGGAATAATGTGTAGAAAGCTCTGTTTAAATCATCTGGTAGACATGCCCCAAGGCTAGAAAGCTGTGATTATGGGTATATATATATACCGTAGTCAATATGGTTTTCTACATCAACCTGCACAAAAACCCCATGGAAGCATTTCGACATAAACCTGACGATTTTGCACACTTATCAAACACATTTTCATGTCAATGAAACAGACAATCTCAAGAGTGTGGAAGTCACTGATGCTTGGCTTTGAAGAAGTTAAGAGTTAAAAAGTTAAGAGTCGCATACACTTATCCATAAGAAACTAATGGCAATCTTTAACGATTCACACAACAAATTTTTATAAACCTGGCAGGCTTGGCTCGACCAATTTCCATCTTCACAGCTCACCACCCGTTTCTCGGAAAAGTAATTAAGGGTTACCCTGGGGCGTCAGATGTCAAGAATGGCCCCCCCCTCCCTTACATCGCAGTGCACCCCCTTACTTTGTGCTGGGGACGGAGCTGGGGAACAGAAAGTAAAGGGTCTGGAAGATCAGAGGAGACCTGCAAAGTGCTGGAGTCTTAGAATGCTGAGACCAGCAGAGGTGGAGATGAGGGGGTGCTGCAGCTACAGAGAGGTGCAAGATCAGTAGGAGGAATTCTGTCCTCCTCTCTGCTGCCGACTGCTGAGACGGGGGGCAGAGATGATCCTGCCCCCCGTCGGGTTCTGTCTTCCTGACTGCTGAAACAAGGTGGGGACAGAGACAAAGGGGGTGCCACACCTGCAGGAGAGGTGCAAGGGCCACATACAATGGCCTGGGGGGCCAGATTCAGCCCACGGTCCTTATGTTTGACACGTGTGCTGTAAGGTATCGCTTATCACTAACTAGATTGCACAGCCAAAATGTGTTTCCTGATCATTTGCTAACATTTATCCACCTGGCCCAGAATCTATGTCCAGATTTAGGTCCAATTTGTCTGCTTTGGCTGCACTTTAAAATTCATGCAAATTGCAAGAAAATGTGTGGTTTGTATGAATTACATTAAAGTCATGTATTGTGTACACACTTAAAATGTAGGAATTTTAGTACATATATATGGATCCCAAACAAAATGTATGAATTTTCGTACATACATATGGATCCCAAACAAAATGTATGAATTTTAGTACATGCATATGGATCCCAAACAAAATGTATGACTTTTAGTACATGCATATGGCTCCCAAACAAAAAAGACAAGATGATTATTTAGTGGTATCTTCCTACATAAAAAACGTTGAAATTACATTACATAGTCAAAAATATGTTTTATTTTTTTTATTCAACCTTCATAAAACTTTATATAATTAATATTTTCTCCTTTTTCTTTTTTCATTATTTAGGTACTTTTAGTATTTGCCAAAGAAGATAGCCAGAGTAATGGATTCTGTTGTGCGTGTGAGAAAGCGGGCTTTAAGTCTAACATTGCTAAGACACCAGAATCTGCTTTGGAAAGCTTTTTAGATAAACATCATGAAATTATCATTATCGATCATCGACAGACACGATCTTTTGATGCAGAAGCTCTATGCAGGTATGTAATGTCTAACAGATTACATTGTTTCAGCAACATTGTTTATTTTATTATTGCTTGCTATAAGATTGTACCTATTTTCAGGTAGTTTGTAGCGTTTCCTTCCTGTAGTACAGACAAGCCGTAGATCTGTCAATAGACTCAATTCACTAAGTTGTATCAATTGTTTTTTGATTTGTTTGGGAATTTATTTTTATCATTTTTATCATTAAGGGCTAATCGGTACTGAAAATGATAGTCACACAGCTTAAAATGCTAATAGTTATGGAATTAGAAATTCGCCATAGCTTATTGACTTGGCACATGCCCAGCTTTTTATTGCCTAAACAGAACAGCCTTTTGGCCTGAAGCTATAGACTCTAAACTGCATTATATCATATAAAATACCTACTAAAATAAGAGACGAACTTAAACTTTTTTCACTTTTACATCTGACAGCTGAATTATTCCTGGTTCACACCGGTGTGGCTTTGAAATCGCACTACTTCAGCACGATCTCAAAGCCGCACACCATTGCGGTTTGCAATGCCAATTTCATTGCGCCTTGCAACTTCATTTAAGTCTATGGAGGTCGCAATGAAATTAGTAAAAAGTAGCGCAGGAACCTTTTTCATAATCGATGTGACATGAGTCGCGGTGATATGAACAATTCAGTTTTTGGCAATAGGGTGTGACTATCTGGAATTGTCGAATTGCATGAAAGGTCGCACCGGAACCGGAACAAAAACCAGCAAATTCAGCATTGTCAAGTATCAACTGCCGCTCCGGGTCCCACACTGCCATCTTCTCTTTTGACGCCATCAACAGGCCAAAGTTTTTTTTTTTTTGGTGTTCTTTCAATGCAGTGCGGCACAGATTGCCCTGCAACTAAGATTGCTGCTCTGGCCTTTTAAATCTAAACAGGAGCATCCACCCTAATGGAAATCGCAGGTGCTGGCTCTGCACAAGCTTGAGAGAAGAAAACGATCCCTGGACAGCAGCACACCAAAGAAGACATCCTTATTGATATGAAAAAATAAGTACAATCCAAATGCAGTCACTTCATGTAAAGGGAAATCGGGAAGAACAGCTAACACGTTTCACACCTTTTTATGGTGCTTAGTCATAGCTCATGTTCTCCCTGTTTTCATATCAATAAAGATGCCTTTTATGGCGTGCGGCCGTCCAGCATCTTTTTCTTCTCAGATTTCCCTGCGTATGGACAATGCGGTGTACTTTGACCAGAAGCTTCCTGTAGTACATAACGTCCATATCCCAGGAGGCTTCGGGTGGGGGTTGGGGGTTGTCATTCTTGCCCAGGTGAGAAATTCGGAAGTGCAGTTTAATGATCCACTTGAGATGTACTTACCCTCCTTCTCCCCCCAAAAAAGTATTATCCAATTGTGTGCATTGGTGGGGGGAGGTCAGGAGTCATAGGTGGGGGTCTTATTTAGGATCTAATGGGAATTTAATTTTTGCTAAAGTTTGAGAAGAAGATATGATAGAAGATGGATATAGATAGCTCTATATAGCACCTACACTAATGTTCCTAGACTTTAAAATGTATTCCCAGCCAGTGGTCTGCATACGCTCTGTCTCCCACTTTTCAGAGCCTGAGTCTGGGTTCACACTTATGCAAATTGGATGCGGATTTCTTCTGACAGGAGACATTCACATGACAGGAGACTGTGACCGGCTCTCAATGAAGCCGGTTGACACATCTCCGGGGCGGCCACGGAATGCACAGCAGAAGGTTCCTGTCCATCTGGCTCAGTTTCGGGTCCGAATTCAGGCAAAAATTCTGACCTGAATCTGTGAACCCCCAGCTGTGCCCCACGGCCTCACATAGTGTGAACCCAGCCTTAGTATTGAGCAGCCAATCACCAGGCCTGAGAGCTGTCACATGGAGGAGGAGCGTGCTTACCAAATACTGACTTTCAGAAAGTCAGTATTGGCAGAAGATTTTCAGGGTCTCTGGCTGCAGGTAAGGGCACCCGGAAATCATAGTCAAGAGGAGTGCAGACCAAGTTTACATTGTACACATTGAGCCAGATTCACAAAGCACTTGCGCCGACGTATAACAAGTTACGCCAACGTAAGTGCAAATGTGCACCGTCGTATCTGTGCGCCAGACCCACAAACAGAGATACGCCTAAAACCAGGCTACACCCCGCCGACGTAACTTACTTACGCCGGCGTAGGGTGGGTGTACATTTAGGCTGGGTGCATGGTGCCACTCCCATTAATTAGCCATTCAAACATGCAAATTAGGTAAATACGGCGATTCACGAACGTATGTGCGCCCGACGCAGGCTACGCGCGGCGTAAAGTTATTCCCCATAAAGGAGGTGTAACTCAGCAACAGACATGCTCAGGTCTGCACCAGGGACACAAGCCGGCGTATTTTACGCTGGACGTGTATCTGGCTGGGCGTAGGTTACGTTAACAGCATACACAGTGATCCAGAAAAAATACGATACGCTGGCACATCTTGGTGAGCAATGGCTTGCTGAATGCAGTGCTTTCTTCTCCGCACTGCGCCAGCGTGGCGTACTGTGTGTGTGCGCTACGCCGGCGTAAATGTGTGCCCACTCTCTGTGAATCTGGGCCATTCACTTTAAATGAGTGTATAAAGAAATCTTTATACTTTCTAAATACAACAAAATACTGAATATATTTATTTTAACTACAGTTGTGTCAGTTACAGACCCATCAGTGGGTTATGCTAAAATCTTTCTGGCTGTCCTTAACCCTAAACTCAGCAATATGCTGATGAATTGCTTTTTTTTTTCTTGGTGCACAGTAAGACACAACAGTTTTGCTTTCTACAGTATTCTTTGCAGTAGAGATTACTGTCTTTCCTAGAAGTTGGAAACTGTTAGACTTCTGACCTGCCAGCTGAGTTCACACACGAGCCAGCTGTGATAATGTGATAATAATGTCTGCCACTGTAAGCTTTCTTCCACATTTACTTTGTCATGTGCAGTTTTTACTTTTCTTCCATGTTTTTTTTTTTTTTACTTATTTTTTCTCTGGTAAAAGAAGGTTTCCTTTCAGCTGCAGATATCTCTTGCTTCCAGGTAAGCAGTCTCTAGCAACAGGTGCAAGTCGGAACTTAAAGCTGAACTTCACCACTACTATAGTGATTTCCCCTAGCTTTCGCTCCAATGTGGAGTGGCTGTCCTGCTGCTTACTGAACACTAGAGGTTGCTTGCTTAGTATAAGCACAATTTGGACAACATAGGGCTTGTAAACTCTCAAGGTTTTTCACCTAAATGTATTCTATGCATTTAGGTGAAAAACCTTCTGTCACTCAACAGCCCACCCAAGCCTCCATTATATTTACCTGAACCCTGTGTTTCCCACGACAGGAACGAGCATACCAGCTCCGGCCCAGTGTCCTGATTGGATAGATTGATAGCGCAGCCATTGGCTCCTGCTGCTGTCAATCAAATCCAATGACGCGGCATCACGGGCTTCTCCTGCAGGTCACATAATAGGCTACTATACGATGCATAGTAGCCCATTATTCTTTACCTTTGCAGGGAGACATAGAGGAAGTAAATCCCATCAGGCTTTACTTCCTCTTTAAAGGGGTTGTAAAGGTTTGTTTTTTATTTTCTAAATAGGTTCCTTTAAAGCGGAGTTCCACCCAAAAATGGAACGTCCGCTTAATCACCTCCCCTCTCCCTTACATGCCACATTTGGCATGTAATTTTTTTTGGGGGGGAGTGGGGGCTTCAGTAGGAGTGGGACTTCCTGTCCCACTTCCTGCTTCCGCCGAGGGGCTGGTAAGGCGATTAGGCCTAATCGCCTTACTGCAGCCCCTCCCTTTTGGCGATCGTCTAGGACACTGACAGGTCCTAGACGATCCCCTGTCCAATCAGCGGCGGGCCGCGCTGCGCGCGCATGCGCAGTACGGCTCGCGCATGTGCAGTGGGTGCCCGGCCATGAAGCCGAAGGCTGTCACGGCTGGGTGCCCACAGTGGCAATGAGGATGCCGGCCGGGGAGGGGGGGAGAGGAGCGGAGCCCCAGTCGGCGCGTCGCTGGAACGTAGAGAAGGTAAGTGTCTGTTTATTAAAAGCCAGCAGCTACAATTTTTGTAGCTGCTGACTTTTAATAAACATTACATTTGGGTGGAACACCCCTTTAAGCTAGTGCATTGTTGGTTCACTTACCTTTTCCTTCCATTTCCCTTCTAAATGTTTTTTTTCTTTGTCTGAATTTCTCATTTCCTGTTCCCCCTCAGTAAGCTTGTCCCCCATCATCCGAGCTGTTCTGGCTGGGGGTTAATCGGCATGCTCGCCCCTTCCCTTGGGACTACATTACTGCGGGAGACGCTATGTTCACAAGGGATGTTTATCTCTCTTGTGACAACCATAAAAGTAATAAAAAAATATATAAAGAGACAGTGTAAAAAGAAAACATTTTTAAAGCACCCCATGCCTCCGTGCTCGCATGCAGAAGCGAACGGATACGTAAATTGCACCCGCAAATGTAAACAGTGTTTAAACCATATATGTGAGGTATCACCGCAATTGTTGAAGTGCTAGCAATAATTCTAGCACTGGAACACCTCTCTAACTCTAAGGCCGCGTACACACAATCAAATCTATCAGCAGACAGATTCGATCGTATGTACGGGCGGACAGATGGGTTTTTCCAGCAGACAGATTTTAATGCATGCTTTAAAATCTGTCTGCTGGGAACCCGTCAGTCCGACATGTCCGCTGGTTAGTACGCTAACCATCAGACATATCTGCCCGCGCATGCGTCAAATGGATTCGACGCATGCGCGGAAGTGTTTTACTTCCTGGTTTGGTGACATGGTGGCGTCAACGTCACCGCCATGTCACTGCGCTGTCTGCCGGCGGGGATTTTGGTTTAATTGTGTGTACACGATCAAACCAATACATCCCAGCAGACAAATCCGATCAAATCGGTCTGTCAGGGATTTATTTGGGCGTGTGTACTCGGACTAAGTCGACCTATGGATATTTTTAAGTACCGTTATTTTGTCGCCATTCAATGATTGAGCGCAATTTTACAGCATAACATGTTGGGTATCTACCGTATTTATCGGTGTATAATGCACACCGGCGTATAACGCGCACCCCAATTTTAAGAGGGAATTTTCTGGAAAAAATAATTAAAGGGTCACTAAAGGATTTTTTTTCCGCTTCCTTTACCTTAATGCAGTGCTGTTTTCATGTTCTCATTGTTCGTTTTTGCTTTGAAGTTGCTGTAATTCTGCTCTGATCTCCACACTTCCTGCTTGTCTGGCTCCTTATATAAAATCTCATGGCAGTTTTTCACTGTGGTCTAAGCTGTGTGTCTAAAACTCCTCAGAACCAATCAGATTCATTTTAAAAACAAAACACTGCCCTGGATTTGTTTGTTTTTGTTCTGTGTGTCTTCTGTACTTCACAGAAACATGAAATCAGTTTAAAAACGAAAGTGAAACTAGAGGCACGTTATATGATTGATTTTTTTTATCTGTTTTTAATCATTTTTAAAAGGAATCAGTTAACTTTTATGTCTCTATACCCTGTAAACAGTCATTTCAGCAAAAAAAATAAAAAATTTCCTTTAGTGACCCTTTAACTTTGAAGAAGCAATCTAAAGGCCCATACACACGGTAGGACATCCAACAAAGTTTCCCTTGGATTTTTGTCCTAATTGATTTGTCCGGTCACACCCATAGCATACACACAGTCAGACTTTTCTGCAAACTTTTCTAAAACGTTCCCATCATCACGTGGTTTTTCTGCTCTTTTCTGCTCTTTACCGCCACCCTTTGGTTAACTTCTGCTATTGTTGGTTGATTTTAACATTGGTTCTGAACATGCGTATTTGCACTTTGTACAAAAGTTGGTTGGATTGCTGTACACACGGTCACACAAAGCACCATCAGACTTTTGTTGCTGAAAAGTTGGTCCGTCCGCAGACCCAACTTTTTGTCAGATGAAACCTGAAAAAGTTGGTCCGATGGAGCGTACACACGATCAGACAAATTTGAAAAGTTGCAGATTTTGAAGTTGGTTGGCCAAAAGTCTGACCGTGTGTATGGGGCTTTAGGGTCAGTGCCCATGAATGTTCATCTTCAGCCTGATTAATTAAATTAAAGAGTAAACATTTTACTACATGATGGAGATCTTTCTCTTTCAATAGTTTTTATTAGTTTTTCAAGAAAAGGATTAAAGTTCGAACAGGTAGAGCAGCGAACAATCCTCGCTTGCTCTGCAAGTGTAAAGTCGTATGGAAAAAAAAAGGGAAAATGAACAAAACACAATAAAGAACAAAATAAAATAATTCTGGTTAACAAACTAAAAGAATGGTAATAATAATAATAATATGGACCCCACTCACAGGATAGGTCCCGAATTGCGGCCCACTGCATAATACAGTGAATGCTGGAGGCCAATCAGCAAACAGTATCAAGACATTGAAATTCCACGGATCTATCTGTATTCATGATGGAGATCTTTCTTCTGTCTCCTCAGGTGCAATATTTTGTGGCCTGATTACATTGCCTCTTATATATGAAAAAGAGACATTCACATGGCTGGTGTTTTCCAATAAGTGCATTTAGACACATTTACTGTGGGGTGTAGATATCTTGTAAGCAGATCTGTGTATTGATGGTGCTTAAGAAGGAAGCACCTTGCATGCAAGATCACACACATACCTCAGAGGGGAAGGAGGGGGACGAACGCCCGCCGGAAAAATCACGAGCCGTCTCGGCTGTCACGTCCCACATGCACAGTCCCGCCTCCACCATCGGCATTGGACCATCTCCTGTGATAGACAGAACACTGGTCCAATGCTGGTGGTGGAGGCGGGACTGTGCGAGTGTGACAGCCAAATGAGAGCCGAGAGGAGATGACGGCTCGGTGATTTCCGGCAGGCGCTCGTCCCCCTCCTTCCCCTCCAAGGTATGCTATCGGCGTATAACGCGCACCCACAATTTCCCCCTGATTTTATGGGGAAAAAAGTGCGTGTTATACACCGATGAATACAGTATTTACTCGGCGTAATATCATCTTTTACATTATACAAAAAATTGGACTAATTTTGCTAGTTTTTTTGTTGTTGTTTTTTTTTGTACTTCATGAAAGTTTTTTTTTTTTTTTTTAAATTGCATTTCAAATACCGCTGTGCAAATACAGTGTGACATCAAATGTTGTTGCAACGACCGCAATTGAATTTTTTTGGCTCTCTGCTAAAATATATGTATAGTGTTTGAGGGTTCTAAGTAATTTTCTAGCAAAAATACAGATTTTAACTCGTAAGCAACAAGTACCAGAAAAAGGCTTGGTCTTCAAGGGGTTAAACTGCGCAGAGGGTTCTTTACTGTCAAAGCAGTGAGGATTTTGAACTCCTTTCCACAAGCAGTGGTATCAGCAGGGAGTGTCGCTAGTTTTTAGATGGGCATCCTAACAATCTTAACACACAGGGATATGGGATTTAATATTGATATAAAGTCACACACACAACACAGGTGGAACTGGATGGACTGGTGTCTTTATTCAACCTTAACAACCTAACTCCCTCACAGAGAAGAGCTGCAGATGGGTACAGCACTGGATCAGAAGAGGGCTCAGGTAAGTAAAATGGGGGTGAGGGGGGGGGATACTGATGCCTAAATAGTTTTACCTTAAAGTGGATGTAAACCCCATGATGTCACAATGTAGAGTATAATATTTCCTATCATCTGTGCCCAGTCTTGCCACACAGAGTTAATCCAGATCTGAGAAATCCTCTTTTATGTTCAGTGAAAATAAACGGCCTTCCAGATAAAACCCTGCCTAGATAAAAAGTCTGTTTTCTCTCTTCTTGCTTTGAGTGAGAGGTTATTTACATATCTAGCTAGGACATGTTTATCATATGTTATGTTTTGTTTATCATAACATGAGGTGATATAACACATCCTAGTAATATACAATGATCTTTGTATCACTGCTTGTTATGATAAACATGTCCAAGCTAGATTTGTAAATAACCTGTTACTGAAATCAATAACAGAGAAACAGACTTTATAATTTGGCAAGTTTTTATCTGGAATTCTGTTAATTTGCACTGAACTATAAAAGAGGATTACTCAGCGCTGGATTAACTCTGTGTGGCAAGACTGGGCACAGATGATAGGAAATCTTATACTCTACATTGTGGCATCAAAAAAAGAAATGCATTGAGGAATAAAAATGTCTAGGCTATACAGTATAACCATTAAACGGTGCTCAGAGAGCTAGGGGAAGGGAAACGGAAACACACTGGTCTTTCCAGTGAATGGCTGTGCAGGGGGGGGGCATGTCAGGACAGGTTTGATCATTGGAAAAGAGCAGGCTGAGATCTCCGCACAGCCATAAAACTGACCATGCTGTGGTCTCATGCCCATATGGTCAGATTTTAGTAGGAAAGTAGAGGGACTGGCAGGGACATCGCACAAAGGAAGCAATTCATAGAGAACAGGATACTTTTTCAGGAATATGAAACATTGTATTAAGATATTCTTTAGGGATATTGTCTACTAAACGTTTTACGGTAATGCGGAAACCAGAGTTTGTTCCACACAGAATAAGGCAATTTTCCTAAATCTGACTATTTTGGAAATATAGTAAATTGTCATCAAGAATAATTAGTCCGCTCTCTGTGATCATTTTAATTGTGATATCGTTATGTATTTTACCTTTTGCTTACCTTGTTTCTTACTCTAATATTTAAGGTCCATCAGAGCAACCAAACCCTCAGAAAACGCTGTAATAATTGCTGTAGTTAGAAGGTAAGCTTCAGTATTAATGTTATCTTATAGGGATGTTAATGCTTTGAGAATAGTAGTTTTGCATAAAAAGCTTTTGGTAACCATTTGTAATAATTACCCTTTATGTTGCCGTACTCGTTAACGTGTTATACATAGTTTGTTGAGTATACTAGACCTGTGCGGTTTGTTTAGCTCCGAATCTAAATTCCGACAAATTTTTCATTATTCAGAAATTCGAATGCATCTGAATTACAGAATAGTAAAAAAATCAAACAATTGCAAAATTACAAAACGTACTTCAGCTGAAACTCTAATTTGAAAAATTAAGAAGAGAATAAAATAGAATATAAAATAAAAGGAAACAATAGATTTCAGTAAAATATAATATAAAATAAAGGAATAGAATCAAATGGAATAGTCAAAGGAATAAAGTATAAAATAATGTAATATAAAATAATCGAATAAAAGATAATAGCCTAAAACAGAACAGAATTGAATATAAAACAAAAGAATAGAACAAAAAATAAAGGAATAGTATATAAAAAAAGATTAGACTACAATAGTAAGGAAATTAAAGGATTAGAATAGAAAATAATAGAAAAAACAATAGAGTATAATTGTCTTCCGAAATTCGAATTTTGAATAGAATAAATTTTGAATTCGAATAGAATTCGAATAGAAAATAAATCTAATAGAAAAAAATCAATAGACTATAATAAAATCGAAAGAAGAGAACCATCTTCTGAAATTCAAATTTTGAGTAGAATAGATTAAAATAGAAAAGAATAGAACAACAATAGACTAGAATAGAATATTACTATTGTAATTTGGAATGGAATAATTACGAATAAAAAAGAATAGAATGAAATAAAATATGACCATCCATCTTCTGAAATTCGAATAGAACGCATTCAAATTCTAATGCCGATTAAAAAATTTCAGAATCCAGTTTTATTTAATTTGACCAAATTCAGAAAATTTTGATCGACTTTGAAAACAGATAAACAAAACAAATTCTGAAAACCTAATAAAACTATTTCTGAAAACAAATTGAAAACTAAATTCAATTATTTAAATTACGAAATTAAACAATGTTTTTCCATTCTGCACATGTCTACAGTATACCATAATATTTATCAGCTCAATTGTGCATTGCCTACATTTTTATTCAATTCTGTATAACAACAAAATGTGTCCACTTATATTTGAAGGGAGTGTTTAGTGTTTTTGTAACTTTTTTTTATAGTCTTTGGGACAGGTCCAAAAAAGCATTTTTTCTACTAACCAACAGGTGGAGCTCTAGTCTCCTATTCACATGTTTACCAGGCAGGCCCTCTGAATGGCCCACCCCCTCCCTGTTTACAGGATTCCTATGGAATTTCATAAAAAAAAAGACAGTCTTCAAGTGGTGGTAAAGTCTACAAAAAAAATAAATAAAAAATATATGGTCTCCTTCAGGTTAATACCACAATGTTCTAGTATGCACCACATGAAAAACGTACCTTTTCAAGCAGAGCCCTCCAGCACTGAGCTGTCACCGCACTCAGTGCTTTCACCTTCACCCGGTTTTCCTTCTGGGTTCATGCTCTCTGACCGTTTCACTGGGCACTGGAGTCTCCATCATGGAACGACATTCTTGGCACACTCCGTGTTCTGTTATTACAGAGAGTACTGTACATGTACCAGTGATGTCATCAGCTGGAGCTAATGACTATATCTACTAAATAGCACAAGTTTAGACCCATTGAAAGGCACGTACAGGTAAGACTTATTATAAGCTTACTGGTAGGGCAAATATAAAATTTACTACCACTGAAGGCTCGGTTCATACTGCAGAGATGGAGGAACCCTGTAAAACCACTTAACGACCACCCACTGTTTATATACATCGGCTCTATAAACATGGATATTTTGGTAATGGCACCATCTTTTTTAGCGGGCGGTCCTGTTTACGATCATGGTGGTCTCTGCAGCGGATTCGCAGTGAGATCACCGTTATTGGCGGCAGGAGAGCCCGCCCTCCGCTGCTTACCGGAGACGTTGGTAGCGCCGGAGGCGATCAGGACCTTCTCCTTCCAGGGTATGGATACGAGTGAGGGCAAGATGGCCCCCACCCATCTCTATACCATAGCAAGGGCACAAGCAACGTCAAAACATCACTCCCGCCCATGGCTCTTAAAGGGCTATTTTTTTTTTTTTAGTTTTTTTTTTTTTATTGCATTTGAGTCCACATATGAGGTCTTTTTGACCCCAGATCTCATGTTTAAGCGGACCTGTCATGCTTTTTTCTTTTACAAGGTATGTTTACATTCCTTGTAATAGGAATAAAAGTGACCAATTTTTTTTATTTTTTAAAACGTTTTTAAAATCAATAAAAGAAAGTAAAATAAATACGATTTTATTTTTATTTTTTAAAGCGCCCCGTCCTGACGAGCTCACGTGCAGAAGCAACGCATACGTGAGCAGCGCCCGCATATGAAAACGGTGTTCAAACCACATATGTAAGGTTTCGTCCCGATCTTTTGAGCAAGATCAATAATTCCAGCCCTAGACATCTTCTGTAACTCAAAACATGCAACCTGTAGAATTTTTTAAATGTCGCCTTTGGAGATTTTTAAGGGTAAAAGTTTTACGTCATTCCACGAGTGGGTGCAATTTTGAAGCGTGACATGTTGGGTATCAATTTACTCGGCGTAACATTATCTTTACTTTACCTGAACCCCTTAATTTACATTTTCTGAAAGCAGAAGACCTGTAAAATTAAAAGACGGTAGTTGCACATTTTTATCCACTTGCTGCCCACCCACAATGTACTGCGGATGCGCGACAGCTGTAGGCAAACTAGCATACCAGGAAGTCGCTGCCTACTTCCGGGTTTACACATCGGGAGCTGTCAGCATGTCCCAGCCAATGATTCGTGGCTGGGACCTGCTGATCAGCTGTGTGCAATCACAGCTTAGAGCTCTGTGTTGGTAAACAATACCAAGAGAGCAATCTGTCAGATCTGTCAGAAACTGAGAGATCATTAGTGAAAAGCAGCACACTTTACACACATTACACATAGTTAGGCACACATTTAACCCCCTAATCACCCTAGCGGGTAAACGCGTTCCCTCCATGGACGTACACTTTTGCATACGTTCGATTTTCACCATTTTACAAAAAGGCGCAATTATTAGCTTCTGTATTTCGCAAGAAGTTTGTAAAATTTGCTATGTTGGTATCTGCTAATGATGTATTTTTAACAAAAAATATTGTTTTGTTAGACATTTGCACAAACATCGCAGGCCTTAAAAATCAGTATTGAGTTAATAAATAACACATTTTTGTAAATTTTAAATAGCATTTTTGCGAAACTGTAAAAATCAAATGTTCGCAAAAATGTAAATAACCACACTTCTCTATTTACTATGAATTTAGCAGATATTTTGTACAATTTGCTGTGTTTGTATCTGCTAATAATGATTTTAGTGTAGTTTTAACAAAAAATATAGTTTTGGTAAACATTTGCACAAATAATGCTAATAATCTGTTAATGATGTATTTTTAGAAACCTTTTTGTTTTGATAGACATTTGCACACATATCGCAGGCCTTAAATCAGTAGCACCTTCTTTTTATTCTACTGGTCATATGCTTTCACAAAATATATGGTTTGGGGGTCTTTTACAAACTCTGAAAGATGTAAGAGAAAAATAATAATAAAGCAATGCAAAAATGGTCTGGCCATCTGAGTTTAAAAGTAAAGCACAGGGCCCGGCAGTGAAAGGGTTAAAAACCCTTTACGGCTCTTAATTTTAAAGTTAAACATAAACACATATCGCAGGCCTTAAAAATCAGTAGCACCTTCTTTTTTTCCACTGGTCACATGCTTTCAAAAAATATATGGTTTGGGGGTCTTTTACAAACTCTGAAAGATGTAAGAGAAAAATAAAAAATGTAGGGCTGTTACTAATTAAAATTTTCGTGTTCGATTAATTGATTTTTTTTTAATTGATCGACTAATTTCGATTAATTATAACGCACATACATTTTTCGGATCACCATCATATGTAGTCCCCACTGTAATATCCACAGACTTCTCCCCCACTGTAATATCCACAGACATCTCCCCCACTGTAATATCCACAGACATCTCCCCCGCTGTAATATCCACAGACATCTCCCCCGCTGTAATATCCACAGACATCTCCCCCGCTGTAATATCCACAGACATCTCCCCCGCTGTAATATCCACAGACATCTCCCCCGCTGTAATATCCACAGACATCTCCCCCGCTGTAATATCCACAGACATCTCCCCCGCTGTAATATCCACAGACATCTCCCCCGCTGTAATATCCACAGACATCTCCCCCGCTGTAATATCCACAGACATCTCCCCCGCTGTAATATCCACAGACATCTCCCCCCACTGTAATATCCACAGACATCTCCCCCACTGTATAGGAAGATTAGGGCTTGCTTAGTCTTACCAGAAGAGCCGGCGGGAACACGAGCAGTTGAGGCCGGGTGATGACGTCAGTGCGCCGCTCTAGGCTCACCTAGGCTGCCGCCGGGTGGACCAAGATGGCCGCCGCTCCGGGAGCTAGTCTGAAGCCGCGGCCTTTTCTATGTCCGAGGCAGCAGCAGAGCTCCGTGGATCACGTGGTGTGCCGATCCGCATATGGTGACCTGTTCAAGTAATGGATCATTTACGATCCGTTGCACCACTAGTACCGATCAAAATAATTTTGATCGATCAAAAAAATTAACGATTAATCGAGGAATTAATCTTTAATTTCCACAGCCCTTTAGAAAAGCAATGCAAAAATGGTCTGGCAACCTGAGTTTAAAAGTAAAGCGCAGGGCCTGGCAGTGAAAGGGTTAAAAACCTACAGCTCTTGGGAATCCATCTCACCTTCTCTGAGAGCCCTTCATTGGCTGCCAGTTAAAGACAGAATTGCTTTTAAAGCTCTCTGTCTTACGCATAGATGTGTCTATGGGAATGCCCCCCTTTATTTATGCGAAATAATAAAAGCGCATAATCCCAATCGCGTTTTGCGATCCACGAATCAGAACCTGCTCCAGGTTCCGAAAGCCAACTTCAAGTCCAAAGGAGAAAGAAGATTCGCGATCCAAGGTCCCAGACTATGGAACGCTTTACCAACCAGCATTCGGTTGGAGGAGAACCACCTAGCATTTAGGAAAAAGGTCAAGACTTTTCTCTTTTGATATCAAAGGAGACAGGAACAACAAGCGCCCAGAGGCGATTCAGTTCGCATGTGCCGCGCTATACAAGTTTTCATTCATTCATTCATTCATTCAGCTCTTCATTTTAAAGTTAACCATAAACAACGGCCCTATGTGCATGGTGATACCTGACATGTATTCAACAGTTAGTATTTATGTACCCCCCTGCAGCCTAGGTGTGCCCTTTTTAAAAAAAAAATACTTTTACCTTTTTACTTATATGTAGGTGTGGATAGGGGCCCTTAAATTGTCTTTATTTTCTTAATCACTTTATTTGATTTTTATCTTCTTTTTTTTTTTTAACTTACTACTGCTTTTAGTTAACTTTATCGCTGTTAAAACGGGGCTTACAAGCCCCCTATCTGTTGGCATTGAGTTAGTTACAGATAAGACCCCTAATGCTTCCCCTGCACTATGCCCAAACAGATTGGGGAAAGAGAGTCGCTGAACTGCTTCTTAGACAGCCACCACCACGTGGGATTTGACAACTGTGAATCCAAAAGTGCTCAGAGCGCCATTTATAACCGCAGCAGTGTGGAAAGGGTGATAAAAATGTATGTAGGTGAAGGTACACTTTCTTCAGTTAAGACCCATTCACACTGCATTGTCCTGTGTTGTCACAGTGAATTACCACGTTTAGGGCATGTAACCGCATGTGGTGTTAATTGGGCTTTTCTGCTTAAAAGGCAGCCCAGAGCTAACTGATTTCCCCAGCTCATTTTTTTTTTTTTTAAGTTATGCTGCCATGTTAAAGTTTGTTAAATTCATAACTCATTTTACATTCATAACTCACATTGTTTATTGAAAAATGCTTAAAATTTTAGACCACTTTTCACACTGGAGGCGTTTTACAGGCACTTTAGCGCTAAAAATAGCTCCTGTAAAGCACCTGAAAAAGCCAGGGTGCTTTCACACTGGGGCGCTGCGCTGGCAGGGCGTCAAACAAGTCCTGCCAGCAGCTTCTTTGCAGCACCTTACAAACATTGAATACACCACTGCTAAAGCTCCCCTGCCCATTGAAATCTATGTGCATCGTCGCCGACATGCAGACAAAGCGCTTTTAACCCTTTTTCGTCCATTAGCAGGGGTTAAAAGCGCCCCGCTAGCAGCCGAAAAGTGCTGCAAAAAGAAAGGTAAAGCGCCGCTAAAAATAGCAGCGCTTTCAGTGTGAAAGTGCTCTTAAAGTAGTCACATAATCAAAACACATTCCATTTCAGAGTAGACAGTTATACTGTTATATTTTCTTTGTGTTAAATAATGCTCACTTTTTAACATATGTTTTTCTCTTTTTATGTCTATGCTATTGAAGACAAAGTGATCGAGACGAAGCGTCAATAATGCCCCTAATATCTGCTGGGTTTAGCAGGGTAAGTGCAATATTTGCTTTTTATTAACCACTTTAATACTGGCACTTTCACCACACCATCTATAAGGTAATAACAAAAAAATACAACAAAGAAATATTTAAAGCCCAAAAAAAAAATCATTTTTCCGAAATCATCACTAATGCCCTCAACCGCCCCGGCAAACTCTTCAATTTAGTCACCCAGACCATGAATCCAGTCTGTCTTGAAGCCCCCAATTCCAATACCCAACAATTTTGCAATGAATTATCGGATTATTTCGTTAACAAAATTGAAGAAATCCGCGAACGGGACGGAAACAGCACTGCTTAAAATATAGGATCGCGCTCTCGAGGCCGCAGATGAAGGAGAATCTTGTCTTCTAATACTGTTAGACATAAGCGCAGCTTCTGACATGGTAGACCACAAACTATTACTGACTCAGCTAGCTGAAGTTGCCAGAGTTGCGGAATTTGATCTACCCTGGTTCTCCTCATTTTTGGAAAACGACTCACAAATAGTGAAATTGGGACCTTTCACTTCTGAACAGTGCACAGTGTCATGCGGAGTCCCTCAAGGATCCCCTCTGTCGCCGGTGCTCTTCAGTATCTATCTTCGCCCTCTCTTTGAAATCATTAGTAACCAGAAGTTACTTTACCACTCCTATGCAGATGACACACAACTGTACTTTCGCATCTGCAACAAAAAGGATCATCATCTCAGTCTAGAGAAATGTCTCTCTTTGATTGAAAACTGGATGACAAAGAGTTATCTTAAACTCAACAGTTCAAAAACAGAACTTCTACTGTTCCACGCCAATCGAAAAAAACAACTTGCAACAACTTGGACACCCCCACCCATTCTGGGCAAAATCATCACCCCTAGCGCCAAAGTCAAAAGTCTTGGAGTCATCTTTGACACCTACATGACAATGGATGCACAAATTGAGTCAGTCCCTTTCTGATCTCTTTTCTATATCTCCACCTTGTACTTAATTTCCGTCTCTCATAAAAAGAAAAACTAGGGACGCCGGGCCCACCCGATCCTCGCGGCCCTGGTCCCCGGACCGGAGCGGCACGGACCTTGTCGGTACCGCTGGTGATGTGCGTGGTCCAGAGGGCCTGGATGTTACGACAAATTACGACATGTTAATCCTCCTGCCACTGTGACACACGCCCACAGCTGTGTACACTTTGGAGAGTTATTCTCTAACAGTAACCATGTATTATATGAATAGTTACCCTGCGTGGTATCACACGGTGATGTTTTGTTACCTTGTTGTTGGTCTGCTGCGGGACCGGTTTCCTGATATAAATAAACAATTAAAAAAAAAAAAAATTGGGTCAGTAGTCAGCGGATCGCACCATCTGCTCCTCCTACTACGCAGACTTATTCCATTTATTCCTAAAGAAGACATAGCAGTCGTGGTGGGAAAAATTGTTAACTCCAGACTTGACTATGCAAATGCCCTCTATCTCGGACTCCCAAAGTACCAAATCACTCGCCTACAAGTCATTCAAAATACGGCCGCCAGACTTGTGACTGGGAAAAAAACATGGGAATCAATCTCCCCTTCAATGAGAAGCCTTCACTGGTTGCCAGTAAACGACAAAATTACTTTCAAAGCACTCTGTCTGATGCATAAGTGTGTTTTGGGAAATGCCCCCACAATATTTATGCGAAAAACTAAAAGCTCACAACCCCAATCGCATTCTGCGATCCACCAACCATAATCTACTCCAGATACCCAAAGCCAGATACAAGTCCAAAGGAGAAAGAAGATTCGCGGTCCAAGGCCCCGGACTATGGAACACTTTACCAACCAGCATTCGGTTAGAGGAGAATCACTTGGCCGTTAGGAGAAAGATCAAAACCCATCTCTTTTGAGTTCAGAGGAGAAATGGACAATGAGCCCCCAGAGGCGATTCAGTTCGCATGTGCAGCGCTATATACGTTTTTCACTCACTCACCATATATATAAATCACATCCACATGTGTAAAAGTTTTTTATTCTTGTCTTAGTCTTTTTCATGATTGATTTGTATTAAATAAACTTTGCTAATTTTTTAAACAATAGTACAATATGCCTGAAAAGTAATTTTTTTCAAATTCCTATATGTACCCATTTTAGGACGCAGCATAGTATATCATTAATTGTGTTGTCCACAGTGACATCCTGTGTGACAGCATTTATATATCTATACGATTTAAGCTGCACTGATGGGCACCACTGATAAGCTGCACTGAGGAGGAGAGGGACAGGAGGAGAAGGAACAGATTGGCTCTCTCCTCTCCTATCCATGTGAGGGAGGGGGGACTGTCGGTGCAGGCTCTGGGATGTATGAGGGAGTCCTGCTGAGGAGGCACTGATAGGCAGCACTGAAAAGTGACACTGATGGGCACTGATGGGGCTGCACTGATAATCGGGGCACTGATGATCAGTGCCCTGATTGTCAGTGTAAACAATTAACTCTCACAGAGACAGGACAAAGGACACATCGGTCACAGAGCACGCCTGATGCGCACCCCAGGGGGCGTGTGGCAGGACATCCATGGACATCCTGCCAGAATTGGAGAGCCACGCTGTAGCCATTTTTTTGGCTATAGCGCAGGCAAGAACCAGTTAAAGTCAATGTAAACCCTAATAATGAACTTCTCTTATTTGCTTTATTTTGTTCCGTTACATATACCATTGGAAGCATGTTATATCTATTTATTAAGTGCAAAAAGGTACCTGTTGATCACGTCAGAAATTCAGAGCTATGTCTTTTGTTATCTGCACACTTCATGTGGTATTGTCATCTCAAAGAGTCTAATTAGACCTCCTAGATCTTATCTTGGACCATGGAACAATTAGTCTCTATATTATAGAACAGCCTTTCTCAGCCAGTATTCCATTAGACCCTAGGGCAGGAGTGTCCAAACTTTTTTGAAAGAGAGCCAGATTTGATGAAGTGAATGTGCGTGAGGGCCGACCATTTTGCCTGACATTCTTTGAACCATTAAAATTTGGTGTAAGTGTATTTGTCCGAGCACTAATACACTGCCCAAAAAGAATTCTCCTACCTTTGTGGCTGTGTGTGGTGGATATAAATATCTCCTCTTTGGCCCCCAACAAATCCCAGAGCTCCGCTCAGGGTAAGGATGAGCTCAGGTTGTAAAAAATATATATTTTATTTTCTTTATCCCCTGAGAAATCTGGCCTTTATCTCTTCTGTTGTGGCCCCCAAGCTCCACTCAGGGCAAGGATGAGCTACTTTTTAATTTATTTTATATTCTCTCTGGTCCCCATTTGTAATTTGCCCTTATCTCTTCTGTGGCGCCCAAGCTTCGATCAGGGCAAGCATGAGCTTGTTTTTTTAAATTCTTATATATTTAAATATTCTCCTTTATATCCGTTACAGTAGTAAACGTATCTTATCCCCTGAAAAATCCTTGAGTGCCTCTCACTGCAAGGATAACCTCGGGCAAGTCCGCTAGGATGCTGACAGCGCACAGTGCCGCCAATCAGGCACTGAGACACTGAGAGCTCCTGCTCCACAGCAGGAAATGACTCGGTGGCTGTTATTGGCGCTGTGCGCTGTCAGCTTCCCAACAAGCTTTGGAACACGCCCCAGAAACGCCCAGCAACACACCCAGCTTATCAGTAAGAGACGCTCGGGATTAGAGAATATATATTTTAAAAGCCAAGCTCATCCTTGCCCTGTGCAGAGCTTGGGGGGCCACAAAGTGATAAATGCAAATTGCAAGTGGGGGCCGTATAAAACCGGACTGCAACTGGCCCGCGGGCCAGACTTTGGACATGCCTGCCCTAGGGTTTCTCGAAAGGTTGCTAGGGGTTATTAAGTGATGAACCTCTGAGATAAGTTACCAGTGACACCAATGATCTTTTAGGCCATCTAGAAGGAAGGTATTCTTCCCACTGACTGTAAATGTAAGAGCCATTTACCACTGACGTCCAATGTAATGGTGCCCTTTCCCAATGACCACCAATGTAAGGTGATCATTTTCCTACTGACCATTAACCACTTGAGGCCCGCGCTACCGTCGGATGACGGCAACAGCGCGGGCCTGAAAATCCAACATGCCGTCATTTGACGGCATGTCATTCTGGCTTTCCCAGCGTGCGGTATACAGTGCGCTGCGGGGAAGCCCTGTGTTGTCCGTGTCCCTTGGACACGGCCAATCACAGATCGCGGCAAACGGCCAATCAGAGCGGCCGTTTGTGATGCGATCTGTGGGCCAATGAGAGATGATCTCTCATAGATCATCTCTCATTGCCGGCTCACACAAAGACAATGTCCTGTCTCTGGAAGGGAGGAGCCCGATCTGTGTTCCTTCCTACATAGGGACACAGATCGGTCACCCCCCCAGTCACCCCCCCCCTCCCCCTACAGTTAGAACACACCTAGCATACACATTTAACCCCTTCCTCACCCCCTAGTGTTAACCCCTTCAATGCCAGTCACATTTATACTGTAATTAGTGCATATTTATAGCACTGATCGCAGAATAAATGTGAATGGCGCAAAAAATGTGTCAAAAGTGTCCGATGTGTCCGCTATAACGTCGCAGTACCAATAAAAATCGCAGATCGCCACCATTTCTAGTAAAAAAAAAATTATAAAAAATAATAATTCTCTCCCCTAATTTGTAAGCGCTATAACTTTTGCGCAAACCAGTCGCTTATTGCGATTTTTTTTTTTTTTTACCAAAAATATGTAGAAGAATACGTATCGCCCTAAACTGAGAAAAAAAATGTGTTTTTTTTTTTTAATTGGGATATTTATTATAGCAACAAGTAAAAAATATTGTATTTTTCTTCAAAATTGTCGCCCTTTTTTGTTTATAGCGCAAAAAAAAAAAATCGCACAGGCGATCAAATACCACCAAAAGAAAGCTCTACTTGTGGGGAAAAAAGGACGTAAATTTTGTTTGGGAGCCACGTCGCACGACCGCGCAATTGTCAGTTAAAGCGACGCAGTGCCGGAAGCTGAAATTTTACCTGGGCAGGAGGGGGGTGTAAGTGCCCAGTAAGCAAGTGGTTAAAGCAAGGCGGTCCTTTTTTTTTTTTTTGAACACCAATATGAGGGAGAACTCTTTCACCAACTACCATGTGAGGAAACACTACAATTTTCACCTTCTGCATTTCTTTTTCTGGCCATTATTATTTGTTTTCTTTAATTATTTTTACTAGAATACATTTTAGCAAAATATATTGTTATAATAGCAGCTCTGGGTGTCAAGTACTTTTGTACAGTGTGCATGACAACAGCAGGAATATACTGATTTTTTCTGCTGTGTTAGACACCTGTGTGTGGCTACCTGCGGCTGGCCAACCCCAATGCCGCGTACACACGTTCACTTTTTGTGATGAAAAAAAACGACGTTTTAAAAAACGTCATTTAAATTGATCGTGTTTTATGTCTTCAAAAAAACGACCAAAAAAAAAATTCCAACATGCTTGAATTTTTTGTGTCGTTTTTCAAAATGTCGTTTTTTGTGTCATAAAAAGTGATGGTGTGTGGGCAAAACGTTGTTTAAAACAATGTTTTTAAACCCGCGCATGCTTAGAAGCAAGTTATGAGATGGGAGCTTCAATGGAACAGAGTGCCGTCGAAAGTGTCTTACGTCACCGCGCTTTGCAAGAGCATTGTGGAAAAACGATGGTGTGTATGCAATGTCGTTTTTGAAAATGAAGTTTGAAAAACGTCGTTTTGTTTCGTCAGATAAAATTACGTTTTTTTTCATCACAAAAAGTGATCGTGTGTACGCGGCATAACACTTCAATAAAAAGTTTGTCGGCGGCCACAGCTGCTCGTGGCTATTCGTTCAGTGTGCATCCAGCAGTGATCACCACATAATCGTTGACTGTACGAACAGCCACAAATAGCTGTGGCCGCCAAAAACCTATCCTTGAAATGTACAGGCTGCAGCTAGCCACTCACAGGTGTCAAACATAGCTGCATGAACCAATAGATTCCTGACGCTACCATTTGCACCAAGCCAAAATGCCTGTGTGATTGTAGCCACATTTCATATTCTTTTATTTTATTCTTATTTCTCAACTAAATGTTCATGCCAATGTACCCTAAGCTAAATATAAAGTCATTTTTATCAGGTGTTCCCTGAGACCCAAAGTTCTTTCAAGGGTTCCTCCACATTACCGCACACCCAAAAAAATTAAACTGTCAGCAGCCTGGATCAGCCAAGGATCCAGCATTGTCCTCATCCGAGCTGATTTTTCCTTGTCACCTTTATCCAACTGTGGTGACACATTTGAGTCCTCTCCCTCACTATCTGAGGTAATATTAGACAGAGATGCCATAAGATTAGTTGTTTTGGCAGTTTTAGCTGCCGTTTGCTTTCTCTGTTTCCCTGAGGGGAGCTGTTCTGAGGCGAGCAGTGCTGTCTTAGTGGTGCCTTTGCTCAGCTGAGGGCTGCTTGGAGGATTAGTTTTTGTCCTGTTTCTGGCACCTCCTAGCACCATTCTTTCACCCAAATGTCCCCCTCACCTTCCTACAGCTTGTGGTCCGTTTATGGGATGGTTTGACCGGATCAAATACCGGGTTATCCACGGCTTTCTTCCCCGAGTAGCGGAGCTCTAGGCAGGCATGTCTGCTCCTCTAGAGCCCGCCCATGTGACCCCCGAGCTGATTTTTCAATCTGCTTTGGGTCCAGATGCCGACATCTTGACTAAGGGAACCCGGCACTGAAGCCTTGTGGCTTCACAGTTGGTTTCCCACTCTGCTACGCTTTGTGAGTGGGCCTGCAGTCTTCGGAAACCTGTGATGCATCCCAGAAGGCTGCGGAGATCCGGGGGCAACTTCCGTTTGGGACGCCGCCGCAAGTGGGAGTGGGTACTTTTCAAAACCAAGTACCCCGCTCCCCCCTCTCCCCCAAAATGTGCCAATTGTGGCAGCGGAGAGAGAAGGATAAGTGTAACATCCCCTTTTGGATGAAGTTCCGCTTAATAGATTAGTAGACACATTCTGTGCGGTGACACCACTCCACAAAAATCCTGTGTGTTGTATTGCAGCCCGCAACTTAAAGCGGAAGTAAACCCATCGATTTAACAGTTTCAAAAAGCAGTTACATTTCCGACATGCCGGGATTGCCAACTGTCACATTGGTTGTGCTCTCAACCAGACTGTCAAACCATCCAATGGCTGGTGTCATAACTGATCACATGTGCAGCACCACGGCAGTTGAAGATTAAACATAAGCCAAGATGGCAGCTTCCATGGCTGAAAATGATAGAAGGGTTTACTTCCACTTTAAAGACTTGGGAACTAGGTGCATGTCTAGAAGATAAACACATGGTTTTCTGTACATGCAATGTCTTTAAATGGACAACCCATGGGGAAATGGGCAAGTACTGCATAAAACATCAGAGCATTGGTCCTGGATATACTGTACATGTGATAAGAATGGCTGCTATTGGGTACAATACCCATTGACCAAACTGTTGTATATTTACAAGTCTGCTGCTTTCAGTGTTTGAAGACCAAGCTGAACAAAATTCAGGTGTCATGTTTAGTTTCTACTGTTTTCATTTGTTCCGTCTGTTGTACAGGAGGCAGAGCATGCTGAGACAGATGTGTTTGCATAGGCCTGAGTTTTATGTGTTACATTTCACAAGATCAGCCGCATCCATATTGTGTGCATGTTGAGTTCACTTGTGAAATCTGAAGATGACATGACAGTTGTAGAGCTCATTTTTCCTGGAATATGCAGAGAACATTTTCAAAAGAAGAATATTCTCAAGCTGTTTCAGTTTGGTCTATACTTTGATCTTTGTCCACCTTGGCAAAAAAAACAAAAAACAGTGAGTGATCCATAGTAATATAATGTATATTTTCAGCATTTTAACTATACTTCAGTACTCGTATGACCACGCAGTTAGGTGTAACTGGTGCTCTTTACTTAAAGAATGGTCAGATTTTGGAGCTCTCTGACAAAAGAGGAGCAGATGGTCAGCAGCCAGCACCAATACCAGCGTGCCTTTGGTTTGGACTTCACTAACAGTCGCATAAGGCACCAGGGGTGGTTATTAACCACTTCAATGCCAGGCACTTCCTGTCCAAGCCAATTTTCAGCTTTCAGCGTTGTCGCTGTTTAAATGACAATTGCACAGTCATGCTACACTGTACCCAAACTAATTTTTTATCATTTTGTTCCCAAAAACAGAGCTTTCTTTTTCTTTCTTTGTTTCTGTTATAAAATGTTGTAGATAGGTAACTTTCCTCCTTCAATGATGGGCACTGATGAGGTGGCACCAATGCGATGGCACTGATGGGCACTGATAGGCGGCACTGGTGGGTGACACTGATATGCAGCACTGCTGGGCATTGATAAGCGGCCCTGATGGGCATGCATAGGTGGCACTGATGGGCACTGAAAGGCTGCACTGATTGGTACTTATGGGTGGCACTGAGACGGCACTGCTGGGCACTACTGATGGGCACTGATTGCTGGCACTGATGAACTGCACTGATCACTGGTGGCGCTGGCACTGGTAGGCATTTTTGTTTGCCATTGATTGGCGCTGCCTGGGCACTGATTGTCATTTCCCTGGTGGTCTAGGGTGGTATACCTGGTGGTTCAGTGTTGTGGCCTTCCCTGGTGGTCCATTGCAACATCCTGGTGGTGCTGGGTGGTAATAACAAGGGGGGGCTGTGCTGATAAACAATTAGCACAGACATTCCCTGGTCAGGAGAGCAGCCGATCGGCTCTCCCCTACTGGTGTCTGTCAGACGCAAGTGAGGAAAGGCCAATCAACAGCTCTTCCTGTTTACATCGTGATCAGCCGTGATTGGACATGAGTGCTTTTTTTACCACTACTATTCTTTTATATTGGCTTTTGGAGTTTACAAATGCAATAATTTAGAAATCTGATGAAAGGTTTAGTGCTGGAAAATACTTTTTGATAGATAAAAAGTGTATTTTATATACAGCTATATGGATCAGACAAAAATGAGGGACATTGCTCAAAATCAGAGACATTCCCTCCAAATCAAGGACAGTTGGGAGCTATGCATTAAGATGAATGGCAAGCTAGTCACTAACGTTTCAGGCTTTGGATTATCTGTTAGGCCTCTCTTACACGGATGGATGAAAAAGCGGACATACGGTCCGTCCGTGTGAAAGAGCCCTTCGCTTACAATGCAACCTGCTGTAGATTTACTACAGTGTACAACGTTGTTGTTTCTGCATGGTACTGTGGGCACTGATGGCACTGTGTGCATGATGTGGCACACGCCCAGCTGAGGTAGCTACATGTGAGTATTGAGTTTTTGACCCTATACACACTATTCGATTCTCTGCAGATTTGCCAAAACCATGTAGTTCACGGGCCTGCCTGACTGCATCTAAATTGAAACTCTTAAGGTTTGACCTCATATTTTATGGTTTTGGTAAATCTGAAGACAACATTTTTGCAGAAAATCAATAAGTGTGTATGGGGCTTAAGGTTTCTTTCCACTATTGCAACTTGTCATGCGACTTTGGACATATAAAGTCGCATGACAAGTCACAGCCCATTGATTTCAAAGGCAAACATTCCCATCTATGCGCCTTTAAAGATCAGCTACTTTGAACAGGTGCCTGCACTACTTTGATGCGACTTTTAACCAGAGAGTGTAAAGTTTGATCAATGCTGCACTAAAAGTCACACTCTGATTTGCACAGCTTTGGAGTCACACTAGTGGAAACGTAGCCTAATGCCTCGTACACATGACTGAGGAACTCGTCGGAAAAGACACATCGTTTTCCTCGGCGAGTTCCTTGTTGGGCTTGTCGAGAAACTTGACAAGCTGTCTTTGCGTACACGCTGTCACAACCAAATCTCCTCGTTCTCTAACGCAGTGACATACAACACATAGACGGCAGGGGAAGTTCGATTCCACTGACACAACCCTTGGGGCTGCTTTTGCTAATCTCATGTTACTGCGTGTTAGGAAAAAGTTTGGTAAGAGACATTTTCACTTTTCAGTCTGTTACAGCGTGACAAATCTCCATTACAAACGCTACTTTTACGGAAGGTGCGCTTCCTTCTCATACTTTATTCTGAGCATGCGCGGGTTTCTAAGCATACACACGAACGTGTTTCTCGTCTAAAACCTGCCCGACAAGGAAATTAAGACTCCCGACGAGGAACAAGAGAACTTGTTCTCTTTTTTTTTTTCGTCGAGTTCCACGTCAGTTTTCTCGATGAAAAACATACACACGACCGTTTTTCTCTGCAAAAAAGCTCTCCCACCAAGTTTCTTGATGGATTCTGTCAAGGAAAATGGTCGTGTGTACAAGGCCTAAGGCTAGAGTGCGACTTTGGAGTGTCACTTTGAGTGCATCTTTGATCCAACTTTACACTCTCTGAATCAAAGTCGCATCAAGAGTTGCATCAAAGCAGTGCAGGTACCTTTTTCAATTACACAAATCCAATTAAAAATCACAAATACAATATTAAAAGATCAGCCTCTACAATAATGGAGAGCATTTCCCTTGGCAACTATACATGTTGCCAGGGGAAATGCCAAAGACAACTAACTAATACCCTGATCCCGGTGTAGGATACAATACAAGTGAACAAAAACTCCAACCCTATTATGATCCTTTACATGTTTCACGGAGTGAGATGCTTATTCAGGAGGCAGAGATGAAAGTGTAGTTTAAGGCCGCGTACACACGATTGAATTTGTCCGCTGAAACTGGTCCGACGGACCAGTTCAGCAGGCAAATCTGATCGTGTGTATGGGCTAGCAGACATGTCTGACCGGCGGACAAATTTTAAAACATGCTTTAAAATTTGTCCGCCGGCAAGATGTCCGTCGGATATGTCCGCTGGTCAGTACACTCACCAGCGGACATATCTTCCCACACATGCGTCAAATGGATTTGACGCATGCGCGGAAGTATTTTTCTTCCCGGTACGGTGACGTGACGGCGTTAACGTCTCCGCGCTGCCTGCCGGCGGGGATTTTGATCCGATGGTGTGTACACACCATCGGACCAAAATCCGATGAGACATGTCCGCTCTAAACTCATCGTGTGTACGCGGTCTAATAGTTCATTTTCCGCTAGAATGGCAGAAGTGGAACCAGGGCAAAATCCCTCCCCGGGGGCGGATGTGGGAACAGGCCAGTGCAGGTAACAAAACATCAAATCAAAGTCCATAAATCAAAGATTGTTCAATCCCACTGAAAGAGGGGAGGCAAAGAGTATACGTGTGTATAAAATATCCTCCAAGCACCATCCCCCACAGTTATTACCTTTTTGTATCACTTGACTCTCCCTTTTAGATTGTAATCAGGGTTGCCAACTTTCAGTAAATTTACAAACTTTTTGTAAAATCTGTAATTTTTGCATCTGTCCATAAATGTCCATTATGGACGTTTTGTCTGTATGTCCGTAATTAACATTTATGGACAGATGCAAAAATTACAGATTTTATAAACTGTTTGTAAATTTACTGACGGTTGGCAACCCTGATTGTAATTGCCTTCTGATTTCTCTTGTATTGAATTGTATTGGAACTGTACTGTGTGCCTTCATGCTGTAAAGCGCTGAGCATAACTGTTGGCACTATATAAATCCCATATAATAATGATAATATTTAATAAACCAAAAAGGAACAAATCACAAAAGTACATTGTCAGGTTTAGGCTGCATTCACACAGACGTTGGCACACATGCTGCTTTATTGAGGCATTTGGTTTTGCACCTGCATCCACCCTGAGCTTATGTGTAAGCAGACTATGGAAGTGAATGAAAATGCAAAATTTAATGTGCGTGCCGAAGCAGGTTCACAACCCCGACTGCTGTCCTTTTTGACATGCACCTGTGCTCGTGCAACCACTGTGTTCACTTCCATAGACTGCCTGCACACAGCTAACACGTTCTCACTTTGCTCAGCACTCTGGTCCTTTAAGTAGGATTTATTAGTGACAACGTGAAGAAGGATGCATCTGTGTCCCAGTCTCATTGAGGTTTTGTATTGCCAAACAGTTGCTGTTCTAATTACAGGTTGAATAACTAGTAATTGCTGGGTTCTGGTCTTTTGTCAACCTTAATTACTGTGTACTAAATAAAACCTAAGGGTATTAGTCCACACCTAGGAATTTTACAGATCTATAATGGAGTGAGAGTCAGGAGCGCTGGTATGTACTATTCAGGAGAATAGTGAGATTGCATAGGGGGCTTTTTGTAATATTTTGCTAATGGCGAGCTTACACTTTAAACGTAGCTAAAAAAAATGCAATGTTTGGTATACAGGAATGTGTTTGGGATTGTCTTATTAGCCCACTGATTGACCCGCATTGGCTAAAAAAAATGATTTACAAACTAGAGTGGTACAGCGAGGAGAGAAAAGTATTTGATCCCCTGCTGAGTTTGTACGTTTGCCCACTGGCAAAGAAATAATCAGTCTACAATTTTAATGGAAAGTTTATTTTAACAGTGAGAGACAGAATAACAACAAATATCCAGAAAAAACGCATTTCAGAAAATTATAAATTGATTTGCATTTTAATAAGTTAAATACCGATAAGTACCGTATTTATCGCCGTATAACATGCACTTTTTCCACCTTAAGATCAGGGGGAATTTGTTGGTGCGTGTTCTAAGCCACTCCCTGCTTTCACTGAGGGAAGAGGAGCGAGCGCTGCTGAATTACATAGAGCCGCAATCTCCTATGTACCCGCAGCCACACCTCCTGGTCCTGCATTGGGCCACTGTTCTGTCTATCATATGAGCAGGGCCAGGAGGCGTGGCTTTGAGTGACAGAGCGCCGGGTACACAGGAGATCGTGGCTCTGTGTAATTCAGCGGCGCTTGCTCCGTCACTTCCCTCTTAGACAGCAGGGATAATCCAACACTGGCGAGGCTGCAATGATGGGAAATGTGAGGCTGCAAATGGGCACTGAACAGGCTGCATGGTTGGGAAATGTAATGGCTGCAGATGGGCACTGAGCAGGGTGCATTGATGAGCTGTGACCCAATTTTGCTTCAAAGTTCTTAATTCAAAATGTACGTTTTTTTTCTTAAACTTCCCTCCTAAAATTAGGGTGCGTGTTATACGCCGATAAATACGATATTTGATCCCCTATAAATCGTCAAGGTTTCTAATACAAGTAACGAGCTGAGATTAGGAACACTCTCTTAAAGGCAGTACTCATAATCTCGGCTTGTTACCTGTATAAAAGACACCTGTCCACAGAAGCAATCAATCGGATTCCAATCTCTCCCCCATGGCCAGAATAAAAGAGCTGTCCAGATGTCAGGGAGAAGATTGTAGACCTACACAAGGCTGGGATGGGCTACAAGACCATTGCCAGGACAACTTGGTGAGAGTGTGACAACAGTTGGTGGGATTTTTTGCAAATGGAAGAAGCACAAAATAGTGGTCAATCTCCCTCGGTCTGGGGCTCCATGCAAGATCTCGCCTTGTGGAGTTTCAATGGTCATGGGAAAGGTGAGGAATCGACACCAGAAGTACACGGGAGAATCTTGTCAATGGTCTCAAGCCAGCTGGGACCATAGTCACCAAGAAAACAATTGGTAACACACTACGCCATGAAGGACGAAAATCCTGCAGCGACCACAAGGTCCCACTGCACGAGAAAGTATATGTATAGGCCCGTCTGAAGTTTGCTAATGAACATCTGACTGATTCAGAGGAGAACTGGGTGAAATTTTTGTGGTCGGATGAGACCAAAATCATGCTCATTGGCATCAACTCAACTTGCCTTGTTTGAAGGAGGAGGAATGCTGCCTATGACCCCAAGAACACCATCCCCACCGTCAAACATGGAGGTTGGAAACATTATGCTTTGGGGGTGTTTTTCTTCTAAGGGAACAGGACAACTTCACCCATCAAAGGGGCGATGTACCGTCAAATCTTGGGTAAGAACCTCCTTCCCTCAGCCAGGTCATTGAATTTGGGTCGTGGAAGGGTATTCCAGCATGAAAATGACCCAAAACACACGGCCAAGGCAACAAAAGAGTATCTCAAAAAGAAACACATTAAGGTCCTGACGTGGCCTAGCCAGTCTCCAGACCTTAATCCCATAGAAAATATGTTAAGGGAGCTGAAGGTTTGGGTTACCAAACTTCAGCCTCAAAAACCTTATTGACTTGGGGAGGATCTGCAAAGAAGTGGGACAAAATCCCTCCTAAAAAGTGTGCAAACTACAAGAATTGTCTGACCTCTGCGATTGCCAACAAGGGTTTTGCCACCAAGTACTAAGTCATGTTTTGTGAAGGGGTCAAATGCTTATTTCACTCATTAAAATGCAAATCAATTTTTAGCTTTTTTTAAATGCGTTTTTCTGGATATTTTTGTGTCTCTCACTGTCAAAATAAACCTATCATTAAAATTATAGACTGATCATTTGTTTGTCAGTGGGCAAATGTACAAAATCAGCAGGGGATCCCTCACTATACATGTTTAGCCCAATTTACTAACCAGCCCATAATGTTTCCCTGCACAGCTCTATTGGACTATTTAGTGTCTTATTTATGTAGCACAACATTCAACTTTTATTAGCATGTCCGTGTGATTCGACACCAATAAACCTGTAGGTTTTATACAACAGCTCAATAGATTGTTTTAAGGAGCCGCATGCGTTCCTTACTGCACAATATGTAGTGGGAACACAAGTGATTGGTGATCCAGAGAAAATCCGATTGCCTGTTGGATCAGGAAGGATTTTGTTTCTCTTGCGGAGCAAATCGGATCATACTTTATTGTTTTTTTGTTTTTTTTTGCCTTCCTCTGGATCAAATGTGGGTTTAGGATCGTGTGTATGAGGTTTTCTATTTTTTATTTTTTTCTATTGGTTGAACTAGATGGACTTTTGTTTATTTTCAACCTGACTAACTATGTAACCTGTCCCATGGCCCCCGCCCATGCATTGTTCACCTGCCTAAACCGTTAAATATTGGCTATGCTACAGGCATCTGGCCTAGTGTAGGACTTCATCACAGGAGCCTCTGTAGATAATGGCTGAAAACAAAAAGTGAAATCAAATGTTATAATGGTTTTACTGCAAGGTATTTTATGTCACACTCTGCATTTAAAAATGCATATTACGGCTATGTTTGTAGTTAAGTGATTTTCAAATTGCAGTGCACATACAATGATTCTGATTATATAGCTACCCTGATTGCCTTAGAGCAGTGGATCTCAACCACCAGGCCGTGGTCTCCATCTTTCCAAGGCACAGCTTTCTATATGCTCCAACAGTTAGAGTCTAGCTCGGGGATCTCCAAACTACGGCCCTCCAGCTGTTGCGGAGCTACACGTCCCATGAGGCATTGTAAAACTCGGACATTCACAGACATGACTGGGCATGATGGGAATTGTAGTTCCTAAACAACTGGTGGGCCATAGTTTTGAAACCCCTGGTCTAGCTCAGTGTTTCTCAGCCTCGGGCCATGGTCCATGCCTCCCTACTGTCTGCTCCAACAAGCTAGAGTCTAGCTAACTGCTAAAGGCCACCATACAGAGGACATGAAAGGCTTCCTTTATAGATGTATCAAGGATCTGCTTAACAAATTTGCTGTACTTTTATTTGCACTATATTTGTAAAGTGAAGGGGTGTGCTGATATCATTGTAGTAAAGTCTGTACATGCATCACTGGTAATGAATTAACAAGATTTTTGAGGGTGGCAGATGGGTACTGGGATGAGACCAGGCAGGATATACATGTTCATGTAGGGGTTCAGGAAGAATTTAGGGTGCCTGAACATCAATTGTGCTGTACCAGGGATTATACACAGGTGAATAGTGTAGAGCCATCTACCAAAGCAATGTTATTAACGTGTGACAATACATGCTGTGCAAGCAATATCAAAGTGTCTCAAAATAAACACAAATAAATACACAAACTGAAATATAATGTCAATATCCATGAAATGGACATGATTATACAGTACGTCCTTATTACAGTCTATATAATCAATATTCGTGGTGTATCCCTTCACCATTAATTGTAAATATCCATAGTAATGGGTGACTCCTTTCCCTTGTTCCCGTGTCACCTCCAGGGCCGCCATTAGGGGGGTACAGGCATTACACCTGTAAGGGGCCCGGCTGGCCTCCCTCCTGTTTTTTTTTGCATTACACCTATAAGGTGCCCGATGGTCCCCAGGCCGCCCCCGCTTATTATTATCTTATTATCTCGCATCAGGAGAAGAGATTACACTTGTTTTTCTCTAAAGCTGTGTAAGTTGCCCCAAAATTTGTGATGGCTGCCCTGGTCATCTCTGTGCCCTCTAGCCTCTCACGTGGTGTATGCTTGACATACAGCATATGATGATATCTCTTAAACGTGTAGTAATGTAATCAGGTCACCTCTGGGGGTCCTCTGTATGTTTCTCAATACTCTGCTCTTTGGGGGTGGTAGTTTTATTTTGCAATATTCCTATGGAATCCTATCCGAAGTCCTCTCCTATGTCCTCCAGGTATGCATGTATAAAGGAGAATACTCTCGTAGTGCATTAACGTTCAAACAGGTTTATTAAAACAAGTAGCTAAAAACTCACATTTAAAACTGGGTAAACAAACGAAATTCCACAAGTGCCGAACTCGTATCCTTTAACAGCGTCACTTCCAATATACCTCCGCTCGCTCCCTATACGTTACATCATGCACTTCTTCTGGGGTTCCCTGAAGAAGTCACATAGGCATGACTTAACGCATAGAGCGCAAGCAGAAGTATACCGGAAGTGACGCCGTTACCCGGTTTTCGACCGGCTCATGCAGATATACTGCGGCAGAATGGCTCCCCTGGGCGAAATCCCATACTGGTACGTCTTTTTCCGCCACCAGAGGGCTCGCACGCTCCACTGAACCACGGGGAACCCGATGCGCGTGGCCAGTGGGCACGATCGCTGCTGGCCACAAGTGCCAGCACAGGGGATTTGTGTGTGTGTAAACGCACAAATCCCTGTGCTGTCAGGGAAGAGGTAACATATCGTTTGTTCCTACTAAGTAGGAAAAATTATATGTCTCCTCTCCTAGTCACTCCCATCCCCACACATAACGCACTGTTGAACAGACAGTTAACCCCTTGATCGCCCCCTAGTGTTAACCTCTTCCCTGCCCGTGACATTTATACAGTAATCGGTGCATTTTTATAGCACTGATCGCTGTACAATTGTCAATAGTCCCAAAAAAGTGTCAAAAGTGTCCGATCTGTAAGTCGCAGTACTGCTTAAAATGTATTATAGCAAAAAGTATATAGTTTTCTTTTTCAAAATTGTCACTCTTTTTTTTTGTTTTGTTTTATAGCATAAAAAATAAAAACCGCAAAGGTGAGCAAATACCACCAAAAGAAAGCTCTATTTGTCATGAAAAAAGGACGCAAATTTAGTTTGGGTACAGCGTTGTATGACCGCGCAATTGCCAAATTGTAAAAAGTGCTCTGGTCAGGAAGGGGGGTAAAATCTTCCCGGGGCTGCGGTGGTTAAAGGATACACCACAAATATTGATTATAAACTGTAACAAGGACATATATCATTGAAGGAATTTTATATACAGTAAAACCTTGGATTGCGAGCATAATTCATTTCAGAAACGTGCTTGTAATCCAAAGCACTTGTATATCAAAGCAAATTTCTCCATAAGAAATAAAAACTCAAATGATTTGTTCCACAACCATTTATTCATAAGTCCTTCAGTTTATAGTCCATATATAAAGATTATAGCAATGTGATAGGGTGAGTAACCATAAAATGTCCATTTACAAATGGAAGCCTCCACAAGGTGCTATAAAGTATAAGGGCCCTTTCACAAATGGGGTGGATCAGTATTGATCCGCTCCATGTGTGTCTGTAAGCTCAGCGCGGATCCCTCCGTAAATCCCCGCTGAGCTGTCGGCAAGTGCAGGGACCGCCCTGTCTTTCCTCCGCTCTTCCCTATGGGGGAACGGATGAACACGGACCGGCTGTCCGTATTTATCCGATCTGCAGACGGAAGAAAAAATAGGGTTTTCTTCCATCCGCAAAAGTGGATCTTTACGGAGGTGGACAATTACGGGTGTCAGCGGATGGTCATCCGCTGACACCGGTAATCACATAGGGACTAATTTATGTCCCGTTTTCATCCGCAACAGATGGGTGAAAATGCGGACATTAAGTGTGTACAACTGACAGCCATTATTATTATAATTTTGTTTGTACACTTTGACTTAAAGGTAGCGTGAGAGTCACACATTACACATCGATTTGTACCAGGGATTAATCCATTTTACAGTACAGGTATTACCAGCAACAGAATAAGAGGTGCAGGGTTGCCCTGGGGGGTGGGGGAAGGATTTTGATTATTACACAAGATTCCAAACGCGTTGTACAGACCTCATTCCAATTGCATGCTGCGACGCCTCATGTTTGCTGAGACCAAGAGTTCTGAGCACATATGGTGCATGTGATAGTAAAGCAAGCACAGAGGGTTACCATCCCAATCATCCCAGGGTTCAGGTGGAAAGCTGAGCCCATCTCCACTGCACCTTTATTTTACTGTCTCTCCACACTCTCCCTTTACCTCTTGTACATATACATCTGACAGGGACATTGCAAAGTGAAAAGATATATATAACATTTTAAACTGAAGCTTAAAGAGGTTGTAAAGGTTGGTTTTTATTTTCTTAATATTTTCCATTTAAGTTAGTGTATTGTCTGTTTCACGTACCTTTTCCTTCGATTTCCCTTCTGAATGTTTTTTTTCTTTGTCTGAATTTCTCACTTCCTGTAAACTTGCCCCTATCTTCCGAGCCTTCCTGGCTGGGGGCTAGTCAGCGTGCTCGCCCCTCCCTTGGGACTACATGTGAACACAGCATCTCCCCCAGGGATGTAGTCCCAAGGGAGGGGGGCGAGCACGCTGACTAAACCCCAGCCAAAACGGCTCAGATGATGGGGGCAAGTTTACAGGAAATGAGAAATTCAGACAAAGAAAAACATTTAGAAGGGAAATCAAGGGAAAAGGTAAGTGATCCAACAATGCATGAGCTTAAAGGAACCTATTTAGAAAATAAAAAACAAACCTTTACAACCCCTTTAAACATATTCTTAAAGGGCTTTGAGAAATAAGGCAGGCCACCTTGTAGAAAAGGATGAACAGATCACCAAAACCAACTCATAATATCCCAATCTGAGTACAGTAACATTTACATAAACTTTGCAATATAGTATATTTTTTGGATCGCCAGGGATGAAACAAATAATGGATGCCAATCAGTGCCGCAATGGATACCAATCAGTGCCCACAATGGGCATCACTGATTGTCAAGCATTGATTGGCATCCATTAGTACAACACATGTTAGTGCCGCTTATCAGTGCCCATCTATGCCGCCTATCAGTGCCCATCGGTGCCGCCTATCAGTGCCCATCGGTGCCGCCTATCAGTGTCCATCGGTGCCGCCTATCAGTGCCCACCATCAGTGCCCATCAATGCCATCACTTCAGTGCCACCTTA
Source organism: Rana kukunoris (assembly GCA_029574335.1). Classification (NCBI taxonomy): domain Eukaryota; kingdom Metazoa; phylum Chordata; class Amphibia; order Anura; family Ranidae; genus Rana; species Rana kukunoris. Next base: position 53,411,585 of record CM056051.1, read on the forward strand.
TCAGTGCCCGTCAGTGCAGTATCATCAGTGCCCATAAGTGAATGAAAAAATTTACTTATTTACAATGTTTTATAACGGAAACAAAACATAAAAAAAAAAACGCAGAAAATAAAAATTGCAGAGGAGATCAAATACCACCAAAATAAAGCTCTATTTGTGGGAACAAAATGATACAAATTTAGTTTGTGTACAGTGTAGCATGACCGCGCAATTGTCATTCAAAGTGCAACAGTGCTGAAACCTAAAAATTGGTCTGGGCAGGAAGGTGTATAAGTGCCCTGTATGGAAGTGGTTAAGACCCCTTTCACACTGAAGCGTTTTTACAGCGTTTTTAGCGTTAAAAATAGCGCTCATAAAATGCTCTCCATGCATCTCAATGGACCCTTTCACACAGAGTCCTGCAAGCAGCATTTTTGGAGCAGCTTTTGGGCGCTGAAAAAAGCTCCAAAAACACCCCTCTCCATTGAAATGAATTGAAAGTGCTGTAAAAAAGCCTTTCCCTTTCACACTGAGGTGTTGCACTGGCGGGGCATTGAGAAAAGTCCTGAAAGCAGCATCTTTGGAGCAGCTTTTGGGCGCTGAAAAAAACACTCAAACGCCTTTCTCCATTGAAATGAATTGAAAGCGCTGTAAAAATGCCTTACCATTTCACACTGAGGCACTTCAAAAACGCCCTAAAATGTTAGGGTCTTAGCGGTGCTTTACCAGCACATTAGGTTTGCAGATGAGGCTTCGCTCGAATAGCGCTCGAAAAACCATCCAGTGTGAAAGGGGCCTAAAGGTTCAGTTTTTTTATTTTTCTAAAAAAATAAATATGTTATACTTACCTGCTCTGTGCAATGGTTTTTGAGCAGCCCCAATCCTCCTCTTCTGGGGTTTCCTACAGGCACTCCTCCCCCTTTTGAGTACCAGCCCAGCAAGCTGCTTGCTAGGGGAGGGGGTACTTTTGTGGGCTCGGTCTATGGACACACATAGTGCGACTTGACAGCAGTCCGCCGCTCTCTCATCACTGGATTTGATTGATAGCAGCAAGAACCATTGGCTCTCACTGAGTCGAGTGAGGAGGGAGATAGAGCAGTGCTGCTGACCAAGATCAGGTTCAGGTAAGTATTTAGGATGGGCGCTGCACCTTAGATTTTATTTTTACTTTAACGCAGACACATTAAAGTGATTGTAAAGCGGTTGAAAAGCATATCCCCTTATAGGGTGTAATTGTCTCAACTAGGACAGTACAAGAGCCATGTTTTCCTTTAGTAAAAATCAATCCCTTTCTGAGGGTTAACTATAAATTATAGTATTTAACAGCCCCACATTGACATTGTGCCACTTGTTTTACATTTTTGAATTGACCATGAAGTGTTGAATGGGCCTAAGATGGATAAATACTGCAGTGTCATTGATCCGTGTCTGTCTTCTCACTTGCAGAGATATGTAGAAAACTCTAATGTTATGGCCTGTTACAATGAACTTATTCAATTAGAATATGGGGAAGTACGTGCACAATTTAAACTAAGGTAAGGATATGATGTGTTTCAATTACGCACAACAATTTTACATTGTACACTGTGCTCCAGTTTTGTTACTTTGGACCTGCTTCTAAATGCTTCCATATGTGATGTTGCTGCTAAAATTGGTGTGTCAGGCACATACAGTTAGGTCCATATATATGTTTTTTTATTTATTTACCAAAACATATTTAAGCTATAATGGATATGGGCTGAAAGTGCCCACACTCAGTTTTAATTTGAGGGTATGTACATATGGAGGAGGAAGGGTTTGGGAATGACATCTCTTAACAATAGCCAACCCTCCTTTTTCAAGGGACCAAAAGTAATTGGACAAATGAATCAAAAGCTGTTTCACGGCCAGGTGTGGACTACTCCTTTTTGTTATTTCTTCATCAATTAAGCAGGTAAAAAGTCTGGAGTTGAGTTAAGTGTGGCATTTGGAATCTATTGCTGCAAACCTACATCACACGTTCAAAGGAGCTGTCCATGCAAGTGAAACAGGCCACTGTAAGGCTTCAACATCATAATGAATCCATCAGAGAGATAGCAGCAACATTAGAAGTGCCCAACTCAACAGTTTGATACATTCTGAAAAAAAGAGGAATGCACTGGTGAGCTCAGCAACATAAAAAGGCTTGGACATCCACGGAAGACAACAGTGGTGGATGATCTCAGGATCCTCTCTATGGTAAAGAAAAACCCATTCACAACATCCAGACAAGTGAAGGACACTCTACAGGAGGTGGGTGTATGTATCATTGTCGGTCTACAATCAAGAGAAGACTTCACAAGAGCAAATACAGAGGGTTCACCACAAGGTGCAAACCATTTATAAGCCTGAAGAAAAGAAGAGCCAGATTAGACTTTACCAAAAATCATCTAAAAACGGCAGACCAGTTCTGAAAAAGCATTCTTTGGATGAATGAAACTAAGATTACTCTGTACTAGAATAACAGGAAGAAAGTGTGGAGAAGGCTCAGAACCGCTCATAATTCAAAGCACACAACTCCATCTGTAAAACATGGTGGTGACTGTGTGATGACATGGACCTGCATGGCTTCCAGTGTCAATGGGTCTTTGGTGTTTATTGATGATGTGACAGAAGCAGCCGGATGAATTCTGCAGTGTTTAGAGTTGTACTGTCAGCCCAGAAACGGCCAAATGCAGCAAAGTTGATTGGACGGCGCTTCACAATACAGATGGACAATGATCCAAAACACACATTAAAAGCAACCCAGGGGCTTTTGAAGGAAAAGAAGTGGAATATTCTGCAATGGCCATGTCAATCAACCGATATCAACCCAATTAATCATGCATTTCACTTGCTGAAGGCAAAACTAAAGGCAGAAAGACCCACAAATAAAGAACAACTGAAACAGCTGCATGTTGACCCTGGCAAAGCACCAGAAAGGAAACAAAACAAAAAAAACAGTCTTTGGTAATGTCCATGTGTTCCAGACTTCAGGCAGTCATTGCCACTAAAGGATTATCATCGAAATATTAAAAATTAACATCTTATTTATGATTATATTCATTTGTCCAATTACATTTGAGCCCCTGAAAATGGGGGGACTGTGTATAAAAATGGTTGCAGTTGCTAAAATGTTGTACTTGATATTTATGTTCAACCCATTGAATTAAAGCTGAAAGTTTGCACTTTGATTTTTATTTTATTCTGGGAGCCAAAAGTATGCAAATTGTGCCTGTGTCTAAATATAGATGGACCTAACTTATGATTTCACATGTGATAATATCTTAAAGAGGAAGTGGAACCTTGCTAAAAAAAAATCTTCTTTCTCTTCTGCAAAGTAAAGCCATATTGTGCTAGTATGCATCGCATACTAGCACTTTATGTGATACCTGTAAACGAAGCCTGTGCCACCCACGCTGCAGGCCACATCCATCTTCGCACCTCTTCCTTCCGGGGCCACGGACTCTGGTTCTCTGACTGGTAAGATGCACGCGGGGGCCACCAGTCATGGCACTTGCTACTGAAGAAACAGCAGGGGGGGCACGTTTGGGAGATTTTTTACAGTATCTATAGGTAAGCTTTATTCTAGGCTTATATATAAGTACATATACTGCAGGCCGGTTCAGAACTTCTTTAAGGTTCATCAAAGAAGCAGCATTTTTAAAACCATTCACAACCTTTCTCTGCAACAGTTCTGAGTAGCAGGCATGTAACATGCATGCAGCCCATAAAATCAGAATCCTTTTTCTATATTGGATCAGCACAGCAGCTAAGTACCTAGTATTTTCAACTGTTGAGATCAACAAAGTAGTTTACAATTTTCAACCAGCACAGGCATTTTCTAAGAAATTGAATTTTTTTCTTGGGCTCACCCTCCCTTTTATGGGAGCCCTATGTCCATAGGTCAAGCACCTGTTGTGCAAAATAGAGTACCCCCAGGTTCACTTTACAATGACTTTGTCTTTTCACCTTAAAAATAGAGAAACGCTAGTTCTTAAATGGTCCCACAGTGCTCCTGTCATATTACGGAAATAGTGCTGGAGTCAAAAACGTAGGGGAAAGAATATATATCTTTCTAAATGTAAAAGGTGTAATCATAGGGGGGGGGGGGGCAGGCTCACCCTATTTAGTTCACCATACTATGGTTTGTGAGACTTGTCTGTCCTGCTTCCCAGCTTACATCACTAATACCCAATACCATCTATGACATCATACTTGTATGAAGAGGAAACCGGAAGAGTCTGTGCCTCTGACCAAAATCCCCCTTAAAGTGGAAGTAAACCCTTGTATCATTTTCAGCCAAGGAAGCTGCCGTCTTGGCCTCTGTTTAATCTTCAACTGTCGTGCTGCTGCACATGTGATCAGTTAGGACACCAGCCATTGGATGGTTTGACAGTTTGGTTGAGAGCACAACCAATGTGACAGTTGGCAATCCCAGCATGCCGGAAATTTAACTGCTTTTTGAAACTGTTAAATCGATGGGTTTACTTCCGCTTTAATTTTCAACCTGTGCTCCCTTATGTGTTTGCCAGGCTGGGTTGTAGAAAACCGGGGTGATTCAGCTTTTACATTTAACATATAATTTTTAGTAGCATACAAAAAGACAAAAATAATACACCTAACCTTTCAAGCTCCCCTTTAACAGTAGGGATATAGCCTCACAGCATTATCTGATTAATAGACAGACATTATAACCTCTAGGAATTCATCATGAGAATTCCACCCTTCTATGAAAACATGCTTGCTAATACTTTTTGAAAGCAAAGGCAAATTTGCATGTGGCCTATATTTACAGTACATGCATTCACTGAAAAAAGTCTCATAGAATATATAAATTGTTCAAATATTTATTCTGTTTATCTACCGGTATGTATTTTTTTTTCTTGTATTGAGCGATTTCATTGTAATGATTTTAGGTAAATCGTGCCTTTTATGCTGCAGATGCCAAGTTGAAGAAATGTTTTTTTTTTTTAAAACCTCTCTCACTGACTGTTAATATTATTTATTTAAGGGCTTGTAATTCTTTATTTACTACATTAGAGAAGAGTCAAGAAGCCATTGAAATTACTAACGAGGAACACAAAATACAGGTACAATTAGATCAATTCTTCATTGTGCGTAATCCTATTATCAAATATAATTTTGGCATTATTAAGAGGGACATGTAACATACAATTAAGTCTTTCTAAGTATTTAAAGTTGGTGGGGCTGATAAATGGTCATTCTTTACCACAGCAATTAAATGAATTTCCCTGCTGAAGCCAGTTCTTAAATCCAGTCGGTCATAGTCATTGTATAGTTTAGTACAGGTAATACAGGAACAGTCAACAGTCTTTTTAGGCAGCCCATACTTTTTTTTTTTTACAAGTCTAGAAAAAATACTCACAGCCACATGAGAGGTGAAACACTGGATCATAGTCATTAGGCTTTTTCAATTCTTGAAAAGTTTAGAGCTGCATAAAAAAAATGTTCTTTGCATCACTTGTATGTCTACATACTGTGGTTATGAGTAACTGGCTCTAGAGGTTTTTGCACATACCTGTAGTCATAGCTAAAGCCCAGGCCATTCTGACAGGCACCATGTGGTGTTTCTCCATAGTACAGAAATTTGCCCGTCCCTTCTTACCTTCTGCATAGTGGAGCAGGGCTTAAAGTGGTTTAAAACATGAGACATTAAATATGAATAATGCATATCCCTCTATAGTGTGTACTTGTCTCTATTAAGAGCACTAAGTTATATTTTTGTCTGCTGCTTCCTTCTTTTTCTATCAGCATTAATCGCTTCTGACAATTTTTCCTGACACCTGTTAGCTCTGTTCCTGTGTGAAGGAGGGTGTGTTCCCTCACTCCAATCAGCTCTCAGAGCTCTCCTCACTGAGCTCTGCAGAGTGTAACATCAGCTCTTCACTCTCCACTTTTTTTTTTTTTAACGCTCAGACAAGCTTTCTAATTTCTGGAATTAGAAAGGATGCGGAGCAGAGAAGACTGCAGATAAACAAGTACAATGAATAACCAGTATTGCCACACTGGGAGTGTGGTACAACTGGCAAAATTAAGAAAACAATAGCTGGGCTTTGTCAAACAGGGTCCAGTCTATATAGGAGGTATAGTCCATAAGATGGAAAAAAAGTTCATGGGCACTGGGGCCCTATTCAATCCTATATGAAGAGCCATATTCTGCAGCACTAGTTGATACTGGTAGGAGTAGAGCTCCCTACAGGAATCTATAGGGCTGTGGCGGACATGTGCCGAATGAAGAGAACTCTTTCTGAAGTAAGACTATGTGGCAGGCAGGGCCAGATCGTAAGGATTTGTGAATCGAAGACAAATTTAAATAACACTCCAGGTAGGCATTTATGAAAGTGTGGGCATTCCCTTAAAGGACAACCTATGCCGAGGTACAGTAAGAGCGGTTTGTTAAATAAGGCAACTGGAAATGCTTGGCTGCTCTTTTGCAAAGGGAATTTTGTGTGTGCTCTTTTTCGTTCTTTGCTTGGTATATAAAAAAAGTTGGAAGAATCAAATAGGATACTAAAGTGCACCTACCAATGTTTTCTGGTTTTCTTGATCTGGCATGTAAAACATGTCGTGCTGGTCTAGATGCTGTGGGCCAGATTTACTAAAAGATGAACTATTACTAAGTATGCCCAATTGTTAGAACTTTCAATAATTTTCTTTTACTAAACTCCCCGAACATAATTGTATGTTTGATATGTACATTGTTCTTTAACTCACTTTAAACACAAACTTGCAGTTTCTTTGAAGAAACTAGCTCCAGGCTGCAGCTTTGGTTAACATGAACAATGAGATGGCTACAAATGAAGGTGAGGTTGGGTCATCTGGTCTGAAGCTTCTTTTCTACAGAGTTCTTTTGTGAAGTTCCCTCTATCAGTATTTCTTTCTCAATAATCCTGTGATGGACTGGCTTATTTTATGTGTAAAGGCATCAACTGACAATAGCAGCAGTTAAAGCAGTGAGTGATGTAGTTATGCCCCGGAGAATGTCTAGAGTTCACACTGTACACAGGGCCTCTGTTGCACACCAAGCTTTTGGCAGTCCAATGCCTGAACCTCAATTGCAATTGGAGGTTCTTACATTGAATTGTTCATTGATGGGGGGTAGAGCTTAGCTTCAGGGGTAAAGGGGACTGGCAGAAGTCAAAGCTTTGTGTACCGTGTGCACTCATGATCTTGGGTCTCCCTTAGCATACTAAAGTTTGTGTAACAAAGTGTGTTCAGTTCAGCGGGGTTGTTGGTTAAGACACCTTTCAGTACCTGATAAACTATGGAACAGCCAACGCCACTGCCCAGCTGAGACTCCTGCAAGTGTAGGGCCAACACTCTCTCAATGTAAATGGACAAAAGCTTAATAAAAGTGACCTTATAATACAGGATGCAGCAAGTCTGGTGAGCAGGATTATGGTTAAAAATTGAATCTGGCTTTTTTACTGTGTACTATTGAGTCCCCTTTCACACTTATACGACTTGTCCCACGATTTTGGACTGCAAAATCGTATGACAAGTCCTTCTCCATTATTTTCAATGACTACCATTCATACTGGCACGACTTTAAGTAGTTCCTACTTCAAAGTAGTCCTTGCACTACTTTGGTCTGATTTTGATGCCACTTACACAGGCATTCATTGAAATCGCAGCCATGAATTGCGGTAAAATCGCGCGATTTTGAAGTCGTATAAGTGTGAAAGGGGACTGAGGCCTATACAATATCGTAAGAAAAATTTCATACAACGAAATATCGGCCAATTATCTGATCGTTAGTATAGTGCTTTCCACTTTTCAGATGTCAAAACCGGAAGGTGCAGGCTAGAATTTTTTTATCATAAGTGAGCATAATGTCCAATTTTCGTTTAATTAGTACAGTTTTCATCCCCAACCTGCATATGTGTGAATCATGCCTTAAACTGTTTTATTTCCTGGTTTCTTGCCTAGTCAAATTATGTCAAACATCCCAGGAGTCATTGGGAGGGGAGAGGAGGTGTTTTCTCAGCTAAGCACACTCTCCTGCATGAGCTAAGGGCAGATGGATTCCAGGAAGTAAATGCTACATGAATCATCTGCCCTTACTCAAGGTGACCACAACCAGAAATGGTAGGGGGGTGTTTTCAAAGTGATTTCTCAGCAAAATTAAATATAAAGGCATAGGTGGATGGGAGAGTTTGCTTTTAATATTAAAAATCAATTCAATAGTGTTTTTGGTTTGTGGTGCTTGGATGCAGTGAAGATCTGCTTTAAGGTGCAGTACATACAATACTAGATTTACGACAGTCAAAATTTAGTAATTCAAAAATCCAATCTTTGTTGAAAACAATGTTGGGGTAAAAATCCAGGAACAAGACAGATGTGTTTCAGTGTCAGGCGTCAACTGTGTTGTTCCTGGATTTTTACCCCAACAGTTTTTTCAATAAAGATTCAATTTAAAATTTCTGAGTTGCCGGTTCTTTTGACCTCTTATACCTATGGCTTGCAGAGGCCTTAAGTGGGGCACCGATAAGGTATCTAACCTCATTGGAAACAGGATTGCAGGATGGCAACCCTGTCAGTCTTTGTTACAGTAATGCCGCATACACACGGTCGGAATTTCCAACAACAAATGTTCGATGGGAGCTTGTTCCGAACGTGTCTGTATGCTCCATCGGACATTTGCTGTCGTAATTTGACAACAAAAATTTTGAGAGCTGTTTCTCAAACTTTCCGACAACAAAACACAATTCCGACGCACAAAATTCCATGCATGTTTGGAATCAAGCAGAAGAGCGGCACTGTCTATTAAACTTTCTTTTTTCTCGGTTCGTCGTCACTGTGTTCTTGACGTTCACAATTTCTGACATTTGTGTGACTATGTGTATGCATGACAAGTTTGAGCCCACATCCGTCGGGGGAAAAAATCCACGGCTTTGTTGTCGAAATGTCTGATTGTCTGTGCGCGGCATAACAGATTTACCTTTTCTCAGGATAGAGCAATGAAAGGTTATGGTGTAATATAAGTAACTTTCATTTGACTTTTGCTTTTATTATTTAAATCCCATAAATATCATTATTCTATTTCAAATATAACTGCTTGCTTATTTTTAATTTTTTTAACCTGAAAATGCTCCAAAATCATTTTTTTTAGTCTGACGGCTGGTGAATACGAAAACTTTTTGCATGGAAAAATTCTCATTGTGAATGAAATGACAATTATGCAACTTTTTTTTTTTTTTAGTATGTGAATCCTGCTTTTGAAACCACAATGGGTTATCAGAAGGAAGAATTGTATGGAAAAGAATTAATTGAAGTGCCTAATAATGAAAAAAAATCTGATTTTATAGATAATATTAATTCTTGTATTAAGTCTGGAAAGGTAAATATCAATTTTTTGAACACTTTTATACAAACCCAACACATTAGTCTGTTTGAATATAATAATTAGGCTTAACTGTGAAAATAATAACTTTGCTCGGAAGTTGAAAATCGAATTTAAAATTTAAATTAAGCAGACCTATTCTAATTATGTTAGATTTTTTATTTGCGCTAGATAGTGTGATTACTCTTACTATATACTTAAATATTTATTTAGGGGTAACTACCTAATAGTCAACTCCACCCAAATATAGTAATCCATTTTGAATGTAGCAGGGCCTGTAAAGGTCTCTAAAACCCCAAACGTTCCTCTCACCCCAATAGGATTCAAATGAGGTTAAAGCTGAAGTTTAGTACCGTATATACCGGAGTATAAGCCAAGTTTCTCAGCACATTTTGTGCTGAAAATTACCTCCTTGGCTTATACTCAAGTCTCACTGTCCATCTCCAGGCTCATGCGCCTGATCTCCCGGAACTGTGACATGCAGTCAGTCTATTTGACGGCCGTGCAGTGTAACAAAGCCTGCCTCCGTCTCATCCTCGCCCTGGCCTGTGATAGGCGGGACACTGACAATCCAACTATCGAGTATGGAGGGAACACTGATTAACTTGACCTACTAAATACAACATTTGTTTGAATTTGGGATTAAGAATGTAAAATTCTGGCTTACTTGGCAAAAGCAGACTTCTTTTCTACCTCTATTCCTGTATATATGACAACTCTCGGGTTCTACTGACTGGTGATATTGCTCAGGCTTTTTTTGTAGCAGATGGGCACAGTGGCTAGGCATGCAGATGGGCACAGTGAGGAGGCATGCAGATGGGCACAGCGAGGAGGCATGCAGATGAGCACAGCGAGGCATGCAAATGGGATTTGTTGACCCTCTTTCCACTTACAGTTCCCGCTGCATTTCTAACCCTAGGCTTATACTCGAGTCAATATGTTTTCCCAGTTTTTTGTGGCAAAATTGGCTGCCTCGGCTTATATTCGGGTTTGCTTATACTCGAGTGTATACGGTGAATGTTTTTGGTGTACAGCACCAAACACATTAGTGCCCAGAGCATCAGTCTTCCAGTGCTGCAGAGGTTAACAGCAGCAGCTTCAAGTGTGCAGGATTTGCGCCACTCGCCTACCCTGCCATTCAAAGAACTTGTGCTGTTATTGTCCCACAGGACAATGAGTTTTGTGAATAGAGCAGGAGCACTAATGTGTTTGGTCATATATCCCCCTCACCCCAAATTACTAAACTTCAGGTTTAACCTCTCCACAATGACCTTTTTTTGTCATTCAGAAAAGTTTAGATTTTGTAAAGTACCCTACAAATTATCTGGATTTGGAGAAAGATCTTAGATTTGGGATGTCATTAATTTCTACATCAGTTATGTGCATTTGTTCAATATTGATCACTAGTACTATTTTATATAATTTTGTAGTTAAACATGTCTTTTAGAGATGTTGATTCATAAGATATTTTACTGCTGAATAAAATTTAGCTTGTGTGCATGTTTTATAACAGGAGTGGGAAGGTGTTTACTATGCCAAAAACAAAAATGGTGACAATATCCAGCAAAATGTGAAGATAATTCCTGTTTTTGGACATCGAGGGTATGTAATTTTGACTTTCATTCTTGTAAAGAGGTGGCAGATAGTGTAGTACATTCAGTTGTGTTCTTTGTTTATATCGAGAACCATACCAATTAATACTTTATTCAGTGAGAACTTCACCTAGGAGATCTGGAGGACAGCTTCACAGCCTGAGGCTTTACGAATGAAGTCCATGGTGGCAGCTGTCATATACCTATACTATGAAACAACAACGAGAGGGTGCACCAACTTAACGCATTGGCACTAAACAATTTTATTGGTTATTGAGAAGTAAATAAAACAAGTGATATATTTACAAATGCATGATAATAACCAGTGTATATTATTGATGAAGTATGTAATATTTCCATTGGTTGTGGCTCACTAATATAATACCAATATAATATTGGTATTAGGGTTGTCCAGATACCGATACTAGTATCGGTATCGGGACCGATACCGAGTATTTGCGGGAGTACTTGTACTCGCGCAAATGCTCCCGTTGCCTAAATAGAATACTTTTTTTGTATTTATCAACATGTTCTGTTAAAATTCTTTGAGTTTTTTACTACTGCGTGACATGCAAATAAAACTTTTTTAGTCTTTTATAATGTCTTGAGTTAGAGTTCTTCATAATTCTAAAGAAAATATCCTTAGTCTGTATTGTGGTTTGAAAACTGTCACATGACATTTAAAAAAAGTATCGGTATTCAGTATCGGCGAGTACATGAAAAAAAGTATCGGTACTTGTACTCGGTCCTAAAAAAGTGGTATCGGGACAACCCTAATTGGTATAATAATGCCTCAAAAAACCTGGGGGGCCATATAAGGATACAAGTATGGCTTTACCTTAACTGACCTAATGCTATAGGAATAAAACAATCATAAACTTCAGATGAGACTACCTCAGAATCCACAACACTCAACTGCAGAAGACCTGAGCAAGGCCCAGGAAGACCTTTTAGCGCCCAGTGCGGCTTACACGTTTCGTGAGGCAATACCTCTTCTTCAGAGCCAGATAGATTTTGCGTAAGCCACATTGGACACTGGAGGGTCTCATCTGAATTCCATGATGTTCTTGTCATGCGTTTGTGAGTATATCACTTGCTTTATTTATCAATAAAATTGTTTAGTGGTAAGGCGCTAGGCCGGTGCACCCTTTTTGTTATATAGTGTTGTATGGAAGGGATACCCAGAAGTCCTGAAGGGGGACAGCAAGGCTCACCAGCGTTAAGCACCACACTCATGCAAAGGAAGTTGTTGCAGAATATACCTATTCTATCCATAAACTGGAAACGTGCGTTGCCATTGCTGATTTCTGCTGCTGAAAATGCTAACTTAATGTTTTGATTCAGTGGCTTTCCTGATTTTTGAGCCACTGACCCTGATCAGCTTCCAGTACATGTTTCCTTTAAAGCTCAACTCCAAGCTCCATGGTTCCCACACATGATATTCCCTCCCCCCACCGGAAGCTATTCCCTTGTGTAAGAATTCAATTTTTTTTATATACTTACAGTGCCTTGCGAAAGTATTCAGCCCCCTTGAACTTTGTGACCTTTTGCCACATTTCTGGCTTCAAACATAAAGATATACAACTGTAATTTTTTGTGAAGAATCAACAACAAGTGGGACACAATCATGAAGTAGAACAAAATTAATTGGATATTTCAAACTTTTTTAACAAATAAAAAACTGAAAAATTGGGCGTGCAAAATTATTCAGCCCCCTTAAGTTAATACTTTGTAGCGCCACCTTTTGCTGCGATTACAGCTGTAAGTCGCTTGGGGTATGTCTCTATCAGTTTTGCACGTCGAGAGACTGAAATGTTTGCCCATTCCTTCTTGCAAAACAGCTCAAGCTCAGTGAGGTTGGATGGAGAGCGTTTGTGAACAGCAGTTTTCCGTTCTATCCACAGATTCTCGATTGGATTCAGGTCTGGACTTTGACTTGGCCATTCTAACACCTGGATATGTTTATTTGTGAACCATTCCATTATAGATTTTGCTTTATGTTTTGGATCATTGTCTTGTTGGAAGACAAATCTCCGTCCCAGTCTCGGGTCTTTTGCAGACTCCATCAGGTTTTCTTCCAGAATGGTCCTGTATTTGGCTCCATTCATATTCCCATCAATTTTAACCATCTTCCCTGTCCCTGCTGCCACCACCATGTTTGACAGTGGGGATGGTGTGTTCAGGGTGATGAGCTGTGTTGCTTTTACGCCAAACATAACGTTTTGCATTGTTGGCAAGAAGTTCGATTTTGGTTTCATCTGACCAGAGCACCTTCTTCCACATGTTTGGTGTGTCTCCCAGGTGGCTTGTGGCAAACTTTAAACGACCCTTTTTATGGATATCTTTAAGAAATGTCTTTCTTTATGCCACTCTTCCATAAAGGCCAAATTTGTGCAGTATACGACTAATTGTTGTCTATGGACAGAGTCTCCTTGGGATGTTTAAAGCTTGGGAAATGTGTTTGTATCCAAAGCCGGCTTTAAACTTCTCCACAACAGTATCTCGGACCTGCCTGGTGTGTTCCTTGTTCTTCATGATGCTCTCTGTGCTTTAAACGGACCTCTGAGACTATCACAGTGCAGGTGCATTTTATACGGAGACTTGATTACACACAGGTGGATTCTATTTATCATCATTAGTCATTTAGGTCATCATTGGATCATTCAGAGATCCTCACTGAACTTCTGGAGAGAGTTTGCTGCACTGAAAGTAAAGGGGCTTAATAATTTTGCACGCCCAATTTTTCAGTTTTTTTATTTAACAAAGTTTGAAATATCCAATATATTTTGTTCCACTTCATGATTGTGTCCCACTTGTTGATTCTTCACAAAAAAATACAGTTTTATATCTTTATGTTTGAAGTCTGAAATGTGGCAAAAGGTCGCAAAGTTCAAGGGGGCCGAATACTTTCGCAAGGCACTGTACCTTTTTTCCAATATCTTCTGGTTGGTCATGTGATTAGCTGTGTTCCCAAAGTATAATCAAAACTGCAGTACTTGACAGTATGCTGCACTGGAAGATTACTTATGAGACGTCATTAAGGCTACTTTCACACCTAAGCGTTGGCGGTAAAGCGACGCTATTTTTAGAGTCGCTTTACCATCTTTTTTAAGGCGCTTTTCGAAAAAGGGTTAAAACCGCCCCTAAAGTGCAGCAGCGCTTTGCTGGCGGTTCGGCAACACTGCCCATTGATTTAGATGGGTGTGGGCGCTTTGGGAGCAGTCTATACACCATTCCTACAGTGCTGCAAAGATGCAGCTAGCAGAACTTTTTTTACCATCCTGCCAGCGCACCGCTCGAGTGTGAAAGCCCTCGGGTTTTCATATTGAAGTGAAAGGAGAGGCTCTTTCAAGGTGCTTGGCAGGCGCTGTTTTTAGCATTATAGCGCCTGCCAAGCGTCTCAGTGTGAAGGCAGCTTAACTGCCGTTCAGTTCATTGTTATAGAAGACAAAATAATTTAAAGAACATGCAAATTTCATGAATTTGCTTTTATAATCTTGACAGCACTAATTTGATAACTAGTTCATTTGTTATGGAATTTAATACTAGTTTGCTGTCTTACTTTTTACAAATAATTTAATGGCTGATTCTGAAATTACAGTATTTTTGAAATGATTACAGGGCATATTGATTCTACTGGGGCTTTTTTTCAGAGAATAGGTGCAGATACGCCATCCATCCAGGTCACATCTTGTCTCTGCCCCCTACCCAACTTCGGGCACCACCCTTTGGTTCCTCTTTTAGGCTTGGTTCACACCAATGCGAATTGAATGCACGTTTCCCCCGCATCCAATTCGCATAGCAGGAGAATGTGACTGGCCCTCTATGGAGCTGGTTCACATATCTCTGCAAGGGTCTGGTGCGGTGTGCAGGAAAAACGTGTGCCTTTTTTGGTGCGTTTCGGGTTCGAATTCAGTCCAAAATTGGGGCTGAAATCGGACCTGAAACGGTGAACCAGCACACACCGGACCCCTGCTGTGCGATGAATGCGGCGACTGTGTGAAACGAGCCTTAGAGAATACAGAACCAAGAATCATTTTGTGGTTCTAGGTAATTTATATGAAATTTGTTATTGATAACAATGGATACCCTCTGCAACAAAAGCACCTCCCAGCAACAACAGATCCCCTCAGCAACGAAAGACCCCCCCCCACAGCAACAATAGATTCCCAGCAGTCCACATCAGTAGACCCTCCAGCAACCAGCGACAAAAGCCCCCTCCTTAAACAATAAAGTCCTCCCAGTAATAATTGACCCCCCCATCCAGCAACAATAAATCCTGCACCAGCGACAATAAACCTCCCCAGCAACAATAGCTCTCCCAGCAGCCAGCAACAATAGACCTTCCAGCACACCCCGCCACCCCTTTGCCATTACATACATTCAGTGCTGAAAGTGCCGGACCTGCCTTCCCTACATTCCTGCTGAATGATTACACCAGGTTACCCCTATACTCTGTAGTAATGTTCTGCACATTTTCTATATATATATGGGTTTATATCTGAGTCTATTTCTTACAGAAAGATCAGACACTATGTGTCTATTAGCCGGCCGTGTAGTGATAACAACAAGGTATGTATATTTCATGTAACATTTACAGTACATCATGTAAATCTTCAGTACTGTTTGTGGCATTAAAGACTAATTGTTCATGTTTGCTTTCAGGTAGAAAAACAATGTGAGCGAGTTCAGGCTGAGTCTCAAACAGGTTTGTTCTTCCGGTAATAGAATTAAAATGTTTTCTACAGTTAAACTGGTGTAATTTATTTGAACTGCGAGTTAAAGAGCAGAATTCCATAAATTAGTAGTCTGAGATATGTAATAAAACATCTCTATGGCCTGCCATTTGCAGAAGGTGTCATTTGATTCGGCCAGAGGGACATGGTAAGGGTACACCATACTGTATACAGAATCCTGTAGCCACAGCTGAGGCAAAAAAACTATGCATGATCCAATTTGCTCTAGCAGGAAAAATACATTTCTTCCTGATCTCCCATAAAGCAGTCCGATATTCCCTGGATAAACAAATATACATGTTAATATTCAGTTAGGTTTTGTTCATTTAGGATAACTGTATCAATTGGTAACCTTTATTGGTTAGTTATATGAAGTTTAGTTCCTCAGTCTGCACAACTGCTGTGCTCATTACACTAGTCTTTAGAAAGAACAATTGTATAAAAATTCCTACAAGGATTCTAAAGTACATTCGATGACTTTACAAATATCATTCAAAAGTACTTCAAAATTTGATTTGCTTTTAACATTCGACTTTGGAATGAAAAAACTTTACCAAACGAAAACCATATAAACAGTTGTGCATAGTAGCCAATTGGCTTCTAACTTCAGATTTGTTCAATTAAGCTTTGACAATAAAACACAAAAGCTGATTGGTTTCTATGCAGAGCTGCACCAGATTTGCACTCTCCAGTTTTGGTAAATCCACCCCATTGTGTTTATAGAGAACATGTGAATCTTAATATCTTAAAAGGGCAAGTACATTTAAACTCGTGTGGACAGGCATCCACCATCTCCTCTGTTATATCGGATCTGAGACAGGGGATCCAGTGGCTTACCTTGACCCCACATGTTTATATAAAATACTAGTCCCCCTCCACTTCGCCCCACCTTCCCTCTCCACCCCTTAGGCGGCGTACACACGGCCGAGGTTCTCGCTGAAAACCAGCGAGAACCTCGCTGGAATGCACATTCCAGCGAGGACCTCGGCCGTGTGTACGGTCTCGGCGAGCTTCCCGTCGGGAAGCCCGTCGAGCAGAAATAGAGAGCACGCTCTCTATTTCCTCGACGGCCCGCCCGGAAGAATGGCTGGTTGCCAATTCCCGACGGGCGGGTCGCCGATTTCGACGGCCGGCAGGGAACCTCGACGGGCGGAACGATGTGTTCTGCCCGTCGAGATTCCCTGCCGTGTGTACGCCGCCTCACCCTTCTTTTTTTCTCTTTGCCTTTCTTGTCCTCTGTCTTCCATTCCTGCCTCTCATGTGATGAGCTGACCCCCCTTCTTTCCCCTCCCAATCCCCCCCCCCCATTATTCCTTTAATCTGGGGAACTTCCACAGTTGTGTGCCTCCCTGTTTAAAAATTAAAAAAATTGGGCTACATCACAACATTTGAATCGCCATTCATTAGTAACATATCTCTGTATGTGTAAATTATCATGTGATGTACACTACAGTGAGCAATTTTTCTCCCTTTTGTCTATTGACTATACAATGTGCATGGCCATTTAATGGGGTATTTCTGTGCATCTCATGATGTAATGTATTTTGTAATAATTGTTCCTATGATATGTAATGCTACTATCAATTTTGTTTACCTTGATTTTTATGTCATCAACCAGAACTCATATTTAAAACTCTTTAAAACATTTAAAATGTTCTACAAAATTATGCAACCAAATTTTTAGAAATATTATTTGTATAATTTGCTGCTTAACCACTTAAGGACCGCCTACTGCACATTTACGTCGGCAGAATGGCACGGCTGGGCACATCAACGTATATATACACGTTGATTTTAGTACCCAGCCGTGGGTCGCGGGCGCGCGCCCGCGACCCGGTCCGAAGCTCCGGGACCGAGGGATTCGCGGACCCGATCGCCGCTGCAGTGCGGCGATCCGTCCCTGGAGCGGAAGAACGGGGAGAGCTGTGTGTACACACGGCTTCCCCGTGCTTCTCTGTGGCCGTAGCATCGATCGCGTCATCCCTGTAATAGGGGGACGCGATCGATGACGTCACACCTACAGCCACACCCCCCTACAGTTGTAAACACAACACATAGGTCACACATCCCCTACAGCGCCACCTGTGGTTAACTCCCAAACTGCAACTGTCATTTCCACAGTAAACAATGCAATTTAAATGCATTTTTTGCTGTGAAAATGACAATTGTCCCAAAAATTTGTCAAAATTTTCCGAAGTGTCCGCCATAATGTTGCAGTCACGAAAAAAATCGCTGATCGCCGCTATTAGTAGTAAAAAAAAAAAATTTATAAAAATGCAATAAAACTATCCCTTATTTTGTAAACGCTATAAATTTTGCGAAAACCAACCGATAAACGCTTATTGCGATTTTTTTTTACCAAAAATACGTAGAAAAATACGTATCGGCCTAAACTGAGGGAAAAAAAAAGTTTTTTTTATATATTTTTGGGGGATATTTATTATAGCAAAAAGTAAAAAATATTGCATTTTTTTTTAAATTGTCGCTCTATTTTTGTTTATAGCGCAAAAAATAAAAACCGCAGAGGTGATCAAATACCACCAAAAGAAAGCTCTATTTGTGGGGAAAAAAGGACGCCAATTTTGTTTGGGAGCCACGTCGCACGACCGCGCAATTGTCAGTTAAAACGACCCAGTGCCGAATCGCAAAAAGGGGCAAGGTCCTTTACCTGCATTTTGGTCCGGGTCTTAAGTGGTTAAAAACCCAGTGGGGAACTTTTCCATGTTTTCATGCCCATTTGATAACCCTTTTGTTCTTTCTGACTTGTACAACATCTCCCTCATGATGTATGTGATGGAGCCAATTCTTGGTTTCAATGTTTTTATTGGTATTTTGACATGAAGAAATAATATGAACAGCGTAATGCAATACATTTTGCAGGATGTGAGCATAAAATAGAACAATATATACAAATCAGAAGTGAATCAAATTATATTAAATAATACATAGAATGTATAGAACAACAAAAGTAGAATTAAATAACATAGATAATGCCATATAAATATATTGATTATAATATATTGTAAATAAGACATGTAAAAAAAAGGGGGGGGGAACAAAGGGAATAAGGTAATCAAAGGGATAAGTGGAAGAATATAATGCATCCTGGTCAAGTCAAGGAGTGGCAGAAGAAGTGTATGGAATTCCGAAGAATTAGTAATTATTTTCCAATTGGCACAAGTTTTATGAAATTTAGAAGGTGAGTCATTTGCCTGTTCTACTAGTTTCTCCATTTCTGCAATATTTAGGATTTTTTTTTAATCCATTCAGAGATATTTGGAGGTGATTTGCTTTTCCAGTGTATAGGTATACATCATTTTGCGGAATTGATGAGATGCAGTACAAGAAATTTCTTATAAGTAGAGATGGGTAAGGATGTGTGATGTCATAAATATTGAGCAGGATTATAGTCTAGTTTGTAGTCCGTTATGTGGGAGATCAAGTTATGTACTTCCTTCCAAAAGGGTTGTATTTGGGGGCAATCCCACCAGATATGAAGGATTGTACCTTGAGCAGTTGCACATCTCCAACAAAGGGGACTTGTGTCGGGGTTAAATTTATGAATCATGTCTGGAGTTTTATACCATCTAGAATATATGTTTTTAAAACCATTTTCTTGTGTTAAAACATTTAAAGATCCTTTGTGAATGTGTTCGAAAACATGTTTCCAATCATTTTTAGAAAGGCTAGTATCAAGATCTCTTACCCATTTTTTGGCAAGTCAAGTCATTTTTAGGATTGAGGATTTAGGATTGAGTTTAGCAAAAATTTAAGTATAAACGGTTGAAATCGTGTGTCTGTGTGGTTCAGAACTGGTACAATTTTTTTCAAAAGGAATAAGATCCTTGTTCCATATTGAAGGTGTTTTGGATTTAAGTAAAAGGTTTTTAATCTGGATATATATATGGGATAGGGTGTATCCCTATCTGGATAAAGTGTATTGAAGGTGTCGAAGGACGTAATGGAGTCCATTCTTAAATCTAGAATATTAAAGTACACATATCATTTTCTGCCCCCTCCCTTCCTCAGTACTCTCAGCATATGGTATACGTACCTACAATGCAAGTGTCCTGAGATTTTCCCTGTGTAGCCTGCATATGATGCCACATAGCCCCTGAAAACATCTTCTAAGATGGACCTGCACCCTTGTGCCAGCCATTCATTTCAATTGAAATCCCTACCACAAACTAAGAGGTGGGCTCTTCCACATATGAATAGAGGCTTTAGCACATATGTGTGGGTATCACTCAAGATTTTTCAAGCGGAGATCAGAGGAAGGCAGTGTTGTAGGTAGTTAGAAAAGGGTAAGTGCACTAAAGGTGTTCTTATCATTTAAAAATGTATTGAAAGGTGTACACTTTTTTTACAAAATTCACAGGATGACATACACCTTCAGCCTGGCAATGTACAATGTCTTAAACAGGCAGGTAAAGACTGTGACAAATGTACAGATTTGCAAGTCAATTTCCTGGTAAAATTTGGGTCTGTCGGTTGGTACCAGATACCATCATACCTCCCAACTTTTTGAGATAGGAACGAAGGACACATATTAACAAAAGTATAAAGGCATAGGAGAGACACCCTTCCACACCTCCTAAACGAAAATTATACAAAAAAAAGATTGGTAAAACCCACAAGTGCTCTTTTTACCACTATGATTGCTTTATACTGGCTTTTGACATATTCAATTGCAGCAATTTAGAAATTGGATGAAAGGTTTAGCACTGGAAAACATTTTGAAAGGTAAATAGTGCATTTTATATACAACTATATAGATCAGACCAAAATGAGGGACAAATGAGGAGGAAAGAGGCACGGAACAGAGGGACATTGTTCCAAATCAGGGGCAGTCCCTCGAAATCAGGGACAGTTGGGAGCTATGGATGTCATACTCAACTCGCCCAACACAACCCATTTTCATATGGCCTTTCGACCTGTACTTCTTTTGGTAAAGTACTGTCCAGGCATTAAAGCGGAGCTCCACCCAGGAAAACCACATTTGCCCATCTAGCTTAAAAAAATTAAATTAAAAAAAACCTGAAAAAAAAAATACTCACCCGAAATACCTGTTGCTATGCGGAAGTCCGTAATCTGCCTCTTCCACACCGCGGTGTCTTTTCTTCTGCTTGTGAATGGGGCGCGCTGCTTTCTGGGAACTGTGTGTGTTCTCAGAGAGCAGCCGCCCATTCACAAGCCAGCGTGAGACTCACGCAGGCACAGTAGGAAATGGGCAGTGAAGCCGTACGGCTTCACTGCCTGTTTCCCATAGTGTGAATGGCGGCGCGGGACCTGGATCGATCGTGGGACCGGCATCTTGGGGCCATCAGCGCGAGCAAGTAGGACAAGGTAAGTGTCCTTATTTAAAGTCAGCAGCTACACTGTTAGTAGCTGCTGACTTTAAAAAAAAAAAAAATTGCGGCTGGAACACCCCTTTAAGTTAACTAACATTGTTACCACCACCCTAGAAAGTCACAGGTAAGGACTGAACCCTTGAATCTGATTGGTGAATAGGGATAAGTAACAGCAGCTCTCTTAGTAAGTGGCACTTCCATGTATAACACTCAGTAAGAAAATGGAGTGATTTAAAGAAGGTTATTTATAGACATGCTTACTAGGAATATACTGTATATTAAAGCTCATAAAAATATCTATATGCAAATTCTTTTAATATTTAGTGAACTTATTACTATATTCTCACACAATAGTTGTAAAGATAAGTGGGTTTTATGAATACAATTTTTAGCTTTCCATTTAAACCATAAATGTAGACCGCTACGTATTGCTCTTTAGTCAGTGGATGTGTTTTTATTGGTGTAGAGTTAATGACATGTTTTATATTTGTAGGAATGGTGAAGGCTGTTTTGCTCAAACTGATAACAGAAGTCTTAGTAAAGTTCAGTAAGGTTCAAACAAATATTTATTTTCTCTTCCTACAGATATCCAGAGCTGCAGACACAAGGACAGGCGGAAAGGCTCCTTAGACGTCAGGTCAACCACCTCCCGAGGAAGTGACGGTATGCAAACTTAAACAAGTGAGAAGAATAGGTCTTTAACCCATTTTCCTCATTACCAAAACTGACATTTAGCTTTGGTAAATTTATTGACAAATGACTGTTTTTAAAGGCTCCTGTGTGACAAGTACTGGATGTAAAAGAAGCCTCTTGAATAAAAAATAATTTACCTCCCCTGAGTGAGCCAAATCCTCCGTCATTTATGTCTCGCATGCTCCCCCTCCTAGACACTGCAGCTTATGGTGGGAGGGTTTCAGCAACAGAGGCAATGCTGTCATTACAGACATCAGTGGACAGGGCTAGGTGCTGATTGCCAAGCTATAGGTGTGTAAATCAGCAGTGACAATAATGATGGCCATACCCCCTGGAAGCAGGAACAGCCTACATGAGAGGGGCAACTCTGCTCTAAACTCAGGAGCAGTGCAGCATTGTTGCCATCCTAGGAAAGTTGCATGAGATAGATTTTTCTTGTAGGATGAACAGGTGTTTGTGTGACTTTGCTGGAGGACTAAGAGAACTGTTCAAACACACTTACAATTAAAGGGATATTAAAGGCAATTTTTTTTGTTTTTTTTTAAATACCAAACATGTCATACTTACCTGCTCTGTGCAATGGTTGTGAACAGAGCAGTCATGATTCTGCTGGTGCCCCCAGAGCAAAACGCTTGCAATGGGGGTACCCGAGCAAGCTCCATCCTGAGCCGCTGCTTTGTGTGTCCATTCACACGTGGCGCTTCGTCTGGGCCCCGCCCCCTCTCTCTCATTGGCTCACTGTCTGTGATTGACCGCAGCGGGAGCCAATGGCTCCCACTACTGTCCCGGCAAATGAGGAGGAAGAGTTCCCGAAGAGCCGAGACACAGCGCTACATCTAGATCCAGCTCAGGTAAGTATAAGGGGAGCTGGGGGGGGGGGGGCTGCTGCACAGTGAAGCTTTTTTAACCTTTATGCATAGAATGCATGGGGGTAAAAAAACTTAAGCCTTTAGAATCACTTTAAGTGCTATAGCTCATTGTTTAATATAATACAATAATAGAAGGGGGAGGAGGAGGCACAATAACCTTTGTGCATTAAAATAGATAAAGAAGCTATAAAATGCACAGAAAATGTCCTCGGGCAGCCCTCCTTGGCTGCAGCAGGGCTATGTGCAAACAGTGAACTGCATTCTGGATCCTCAACGGATGTGGCAGACCTGCCAAACACTAAAGAGCAGTGACGTCTTTGTGGCGGAGAGCGAACCTCAATTGCTGATGGCAAGGGCATCGTCAAGGAGCAAGGTGATTTATATAATGGCCTTAGATATTGGGCAGTCTACCATTGGCATATGACAGCCAGCGACATTAGGGCGGTCCAAAGTTAACTTATAGCATTCATTTAAAAAGTAACATGTACACAAAAACATATTAAACATCAACTTGAGTTACATATGCAAAAACAGACAGTTTTAGTGCAGTACATGAAGTGAACTGACATTGCAATGTATAAAATCGGCTATATCATAAAAATGAAATACATAGCAGAGCCTAACGTTTGGCTCATTAACACAAGGGGTTGAAAATAAACATAAATGATAATGTGAGAATATGTTTATAAAGTTTGTAGAATGTATGGAAATTTTATGTGGGAATCACATTGCCCTATATAGTATAATATGAGCATTAAATCGCATCATATTTTTTACTATAGGAAATTTGATACTGATATAATATTTACATATGTAGTAAGTAATGTACTAATACTGTTGGTGTTTACATATGTCGCTTAACCACTTGCCCTGGAAGATTTACCCCCTTCATGACCAAACCATTTTTTGCTTTTTGGCACTGCGTTACTTTAACTGACAATTGTGTGGTTATGCAACGCTGTACACCAAACAACAAAATTTATATATATATTTTTCCCCACAAATAGCTTTCTTTTGGTGGCATTTAATCACCTCTGAGTTGTTGTTTTTTCGTGGTATTAACAAAAAAAGGCAGGACATTTTGAAAAACAAACAATAGTTGTATATAATTATGTAAAAAATCAAATTTCTTCATAAATTTAGGCCAACGTGTATTCTGCCTCATATTTTTTGTTAAAAAAATCTAAAGAAGCTTATATTGATTGGTTTACGTGAATGTTACAGCATCTACAAACTATGGTATATATACTGGAAATGGTATTGATTTTCATAATAGTAATGGTGGCTATCAGCAACTTATGGTGGGCAGTTTGACACTAACTGACGCTTTGTGGGAACCAGTGACACTAATAAAGTCATCAGTGATAAAAATATGTACCAGTGACACTGGCTGGGAAGGGGTTTCACATCTAGGGTGATCAAAGGGTTAAATGTGTGCCTAACCAGTGTTTGTGTTTCCTGTAACGTGCTTTTACTAAGGGATGTGCAGGTTTATGTTCCCTGCTTTGCAGAGAAACAAAAACCGACACATCCTCACTGACAAGACAGAGCTCTGTATTATTTATATATGCAGAGCTCCATTCTGTGTTCCTCCTCGCCCATCAGTGGGTGCTGTTATTAATCCATTGGCAGGCTTGTGCTGTGTTTAATTAGACTCTGGGCAGACTACTGGAAATCAGCAAGGCATTGTGCGGCAGGGTACGCCAATGGCCTTGCTGTGCCTTCTGTCAGGGGTGACTAGCTAACATAATTGCAAACTTTTTGAAAGCTAAGAGAGTTCCCCCATATGTATTACAACTGGGTATTGATCTGCTTGCAGGAGTTCATGTTTAAATATCAGGGACCCTAGGTTCGCACATTTAGGTCTTATGGTACGCCCTATAAAAAAAGCTGTAACAAGTGACTCTCCTGGTTCAGTTGTTGCCTATGCCTTTACAGATGGGATGAAGTGCTGTTCTAACTTCTGATTGCACGTAAACAAGTAACCCGTTAGAGGCTAGAGGGGATGTTATAACACTAGTCTCTGACTTGATCGCTAGCCAGTAATCAGTGAGTCTATGTACAGTATGTACCATTAACTGACACATGTGTCCTACAGTCTTCCAACCCTGCAGCATTTGGAGTGGAGAGCAGTTGAGAAGTTATTTCACTGATTACGCATCCTTTACTACGATCTGTGAATAGAGGAGAGAATCCTTTGACTGATTAAACTCTCTCCATTCAAAGATCATGGGGCTAGTATAATCAGTGAAAGGACTATTCTCGGTGGAGGAGTGCGTCCCCACCAGATCATCTTTGTACACACAATCTGAAAATCGGACGACAGATCATCCAGTCTTTTTCGCTTATTATTCGCAAGTAGAAATTGAATAGGTTACTAAAGTCTCAAATTCTCATACGACAGAAAAAGAATCGGAAGTGATGTCATGTGTTTTAGTGTATTTGTATTGTATTTTTGGACCACAACTGTACTGACTAAATGAAATTCGTACGATCTGGTATCGTACGAGGAAAGTTTTCGTGCTTGTTCGATCAAATACTATCGGATGAATTGTCACGATCAGCTCCTAAAAGCTCTGTTATTAACAAGCCGATTAGTGTACAATCGTGTCAAAAGCAGTATTTCTTGATCGTACATCACGGGACACAGAGCGCATAGCCATTACATATGGGTTATATGGAGTACCTTCAGGTGTGGACACTGGTGTAATCAACTTCACAGGAAGTTCCTCCCTATATAACCCCCTCCCACTGAGAGTGCTTTAGTTTTTCCGCCAGTGTCTTAGGTGTTGGTCACGTCTAGCTGTCCCTCGGAGGTCTCGGGACCCAGGATAGCTAGCCGGATCCGTCCGAAGTGCTTCAGAGCCAAGATGTACGGTACCCGGGCCCTGCTGGAGTGGGGTTTTGCCTATAATGCCTCTCCTTGGAGGGCTGGATTCTGGGCTCCAGTGCTTTAGTCTCTTCCAAGAACTAAAAGTTACTGATGCCAGGATGCTATATAGGTCCAGGGGTGTGGGTTCCTTAACACAGGACCCCGGTCCCTGAAGGTCCAAGACAATACCCACGGAGATGGGGGAAGGCTGGGCCTCTTGCATTTTGCAATACCCTGCGGCGTGGAGCAGGTAAGAGGGAACCTGCGGGACTTGGTTCGACAGTAGGTATCCCCCTGGGGGTTCTGGGTTGGCTAATGGTATGCTTGTGCATCAGCCACTATCTCCACTATGTCTGTTGAGGCAGGATGGGATTCTAATGTTTACCCAGATAACATGTAGATATATGTATACTTGTGTAAGTTATATATTTGCTACTCACCCCAGGTCTGCCTGTTAACACTGATACTGCAACCCCACATGTTTTAAAGAGGAAATTGCTGGTTAAAACTCCTGTTTCTTAGGAAGCCCATGGGGACAGCTTCCTCGCTGTGTGTGCACTACAATAAGATTAGTGCTTACCTGGTGTCTGTTGGTGCTGCATAACGCTGGTCCATGTTGTTCCTCTGCTCTGCTTCCTCCATGTGGGTTCGGCGTGGTGCGCGCGATCGTGCGCGCGATCGTGCGCGCGATCATGCGCGCGTGTGTGCGCGCGCATACGCGCGCGCGTGCACGCCGCCTTTTATAGCGTCGGCGTGCGTCGGGGGGGCGGGCCAGCAGCGTCAGGGTCTGTATAAAAAAAAAAAAAAAAAACTTTTCTCTGGCTGGTCTTTCCCTCCTGGAGGCAGAGGAAGAAAGGATACAGAGCGTGCAGCTGGGTCTTTTGGCCACACAGGGACACCTAGTGGCGGTTTAGTGGATCTTCAGGTCTAGGACTTAGGTCCACTATAGACCAGAAAAAAAAAAAAAAAAAAAAAAAAAAAAAAAAAAAAAAAAAAAAAAAAAAAAAGGGTTTTTTTGCTTAAAGGGACTCAGCCTTAGATCCAGCAGTATCTGAGTCTACCTTGGACTCCGGCTAACGGGCATTGGTGTGTCAATACTCACAGGCTTCCTCGGTATTGCCACCTCCCAGGCGGGTAAAAAAGATTTTTTTGAAAAAAAAAAAAAAAAAAAAAAAAAAGAGAAATATAAAAGAAAAAGAGAGAAATTAGTTCTTTTTCATTTTCTCTCATACCTGCCCTCATATTGGTTATTCCTAGCTACAACAGTCAGGTGTTGGCTATAGGGGTGACCCAAGGTTGTACAATGGCTCCAAAGGGATCTGGACCAGCCAAGGCTGCTAAAGGTACCAAAAAGCAAAAGGGGTCTCCATCGGGGTCAGAGGATTTGGGCCAGGCTTCTACGGCCCCACCCTCGCCAGTCAGGACACCGAGTGGCATAGTACAAGAGCCATTGGGGGTGCTGGGGGCAGAGGCGGCCCCCGATCCACCCATTCCCGTTTACGTGACGGAAGAAATGCTAGCAGCCACCATGTGTGGGCTAGAGAAAAGGTTAACTGCGTTGTTTTCCCGTCCTTGCCCAAGTAGCAAGCGGGCTAGATCCCCTTCACCCAGTGTGGGGTTTTCAGATGCGGAGGTCTCCTCTTCAGAGGAACGGGACCCACAAGGGGATCAGGCAGACCCAAGTCCCGACGGTTCAGACAGGGAAAATTCCACTATAGATGAATATTTTTCGGCCTCTCAAGCGGAGGGCCTGTGGATCCAGTCTTTGACAGATATGGTTCGCACTGCCTTTAAACTTCCAGTGCCAGAACTAGTAGCCCCGGAGGTATCCTCATTGGGTTCTTTAAAGGCCCCATTAACTGGTGCATCCTTTCCAATGCACCCCCTTCTGCGGAACGTGATTTACCAAGATTGGGCTCGACCTGATAGAATCTTTGTCCCTCCTAAAAGATTCTCTATTCTCTACCCTATGGAAGAGGAATATGTAAAGAAATGGGCTCTCCCTACAGTGGACGCAGCCATTTCCTGCGTGAATAAATCCCTGACTTGTCCGGTTGAAAATGTCCATATGTTCAAGGATCCGGTCGACAAGAAATTCGAGACCCTACTGAAAGCAGCTTTTACCTCAGTAGGTGCCATGGTTCAGCCAGCAGTAGCAGCCATTGGTGTTTGTCAGGCCTTGAAGGATCAGGCAAAGCATATATTGAAGGACATGCCGGCTCAGCATACTCATGAATTAGCAGAATTCCCTAGGGCTCTCTGCTTTGCAGTAGATGCTATTAAGGACTCCATCCAACAGGCATCCCGTTTATCTCTACTGATGGTTCACATGCGTCGTCTTTTGTGGCTAAAGAACTGGTCAGCAGAGGCACCCTGCAAAAAGCTTCTAGCAGGGTTTCCCTTTCATGGGGGAAGACTATTCGGGGAAGACCTAGATAAATATATCCACACCATATCAAGTGGAAAAAGTACTTCCTTACCGGTCAAGAAAAGACCGCGTGGGCCCACGTTTAAACGACAGGCCATTGCAGGCTCGGCCCCTTCGACTTCCCGTCAGTATCGACGGCCTCCCGGGCGTTCAACAGTTAATAGCCGCCCACAGGGACAAGCCGCGGCAAACAAGAGGCCCTGGTCTCGCAAGCCGGCTAAACCAGTCATCAAATCAGATTCATGAAGGGGCGCCCCCACTCTCTTGGGTGGGGGGAAGACTTCAGTTTTTCTCCGAAGTCTGGAAGGCCAGAATTCCCGACTCTTGGGTTCGGTCCGTAGTAGCCTCAGGCTACAAACTAGAGTTTCGAGAAATCCCCCCTCCTCATTTTCAGGGGTCAAGTCTTCCAAGCGACCCGTTAAAGAGGGCCTCTCTCGTAAAGGCGTTGGATCGCCTCTTGCTCCAAGGAGTAATTGTAGAAGTACCAACCCAAGAAAGGGGTCTGGGATTCTACTCCAACCTTTTTGTTATACCAAAACCCAATGGCGACGTCAGGCCTATATTAGACCTCAAACGCCTAAATCGCTTTCTAAGGATTCAGACCTTCCGTATGGACTCCATACGTTCAGTGACAACCAGCCTGCATCAGGGCGACTTCCTAGCATCTATAGACATAAAGGATGCATATCTGCATGTGCCAATTTACCCAGCACATCACAAGTTTCTTCGTTTTACGATAAACCAAAGTCATTATCAGTTCGTAGCCCTCCCTTTCGGGTTGGCAACAGCTCCACGGGTATTCACAAAGGTGTTAGCCCCGGTACTAGCCGTCCTAAGGACAGAAGGCATCTTGGTCCTAGCATACCTGGACGATCTCCTGGTTATCGACAGTTCAGCTTCCAACCTCAATCATGCAGTAGTCCGCACAGTGCGGCATCTAGAAGAGTTCGGGTGGATTGTGAACCAAGAAAAATCAAGGTTACATCCCACAAGACAGTTGGAATATCTAGGCTTTCGGTTAGATACAGAATGCCAGAAGGTATTTTTACCTCAAGAGAAGATCAGGTCGTTGATTCAAACGATTCAAATAGTCTTAGGCAAAAAGAAGCCGACTATTCGCCTATGCATGCGACTGCTGGGGAAGATGGTGGCCGCCTTCGAAGCAGCGCCCTACGCCCAGATCCATACCAGAATTCTGCAAGCAGCTATTCTCTCTGCTTGGAACAAGTCCATACAGGCATTAGACCGTCCATTAGTTCTTTCTCCAGAAGTCAGGCACAGCCTGTACTGGTGGCTGATCCCTCAAAAATTATCAAAAGGGAAAACCTTTTGCCCCATCTCGTGGAAAATAGTAACCACAGATGCCAGCCTAACAGGTTGGGGGGCAATCTTAGGAAAACGGACCCAGCAGGGACAGTGGTCAGAGGCAGAAAGTCTGCTTCCCATCAATGTCCTAGAGATCAGAGCTGTTCGGTTGGCCCTGGTCGCCTGGACTCTCCCCCTGCAGGGTCTGCCAGTAAGGATACAGTCCGACAATGCCACGGCGGTGGCATACATAAACCACCAGGGGGGCACAAAGAGCCTGGCGGCTCAAAGGGAAGTAAACCTAATTTTTGCATGGGCCGAAGCCCATGTACCCTGCATCTCAGCAGTGTTCATCCCAGGGATAGACAATTCTCAAGCAGATTTTTTGAGTCGTCAACAGTTGCTCCCGGGAGAGTGGTCTCTTCACCCCCAGGTATTCCAAGAGATTTGCCAAAGATTCGGAGTTCCCGATGTGGACATCATGGCAACAAGATTCAACAAGAAATTGGACAAATTTGTATCCCGAGCCAGGGACCCCTCGGCCTACGGGACCGATGCGTTGGTTTGCCCCTGGCACCAGTTTTCTCTCCTGTATGCGTTCCCTCCACTACAGATGATTCCCCGCCTTCTACGAAGGATCAGGGTGGAGCGCAGGCCGGTGATCCTGGTGGCCCCAGCCTGGCCCAGAAGGGCTTGGTACGCACTCATCGTGAGGATGTCAGTAAGGGCACCGTGGCCACTCCCCCTGCGCCCAGATCTGCTGTCTCAGGGCCCGATCTACCACCCTGCTTCACAGCAGCTAAATTTGATGGCTTGGCGGCTGAATCTCTAATTCTTAAGGGCAGAGGCCTCTCGGCCCAAGTCATATCTACGTTAATTCAAGCTAGAAAGCCAGTCTCTAGAAATATCTATTACAGAGTCTGGAGAACCTATGTGGAGTGGTGCGAGTCTCAAGGAGGGCATCCTCGCAAGTTTTTTATTGACAGGATCTTGCGATTCCTCCAGGTTGGCGTTGACAAGGGGTTGGCTCTTAGTACTCTAAAGGGGCAGGTGTCTGCCTTATCGATATGGTTTCAAAGGCCTTTGGCCACACATTCGCTTGTAAAAACCTTTTTGCAGGGGGTCTTGCATGTAAATCCCCCTATTAGAGCTCCCCTCTGCCCCTGGAATTTAAATCTGGTCTTGTCAGCTTTACAAAAGCAGCCGTTTGAACCTCTGACAGAAATCCCTCTTGTGCTGCTAACCCGAAAGTTGGTTTTCTTGGTGGCTATGGCTTCGGCCAGAAGGGTCTCCGAGCTGGCAGCCTTGTCTTGCAGGGAACCGTACCTTATTCTGCATAAGGACAGAGTGGTTCTGCGGCCTCAGCCTTCTTTCCTTCCTAAGGTCATATCCAGTTTTCACTTGAATCAGGACCTAGTCCTACCATCCTTCTTTCCTACTCCCCAGTCCAGAGAGGAAAGATTGCTTCATACTTTGGATGTGGTCCGAGCCATGAGGGTTTATCTCAAGGCTACAGAAAAGATTAGGAAAACAGATGTGCTTTTCATTCTTCCGGATGGCCCCAAGAAGGGTCAGCCGGCTGCCAAGTCTTCCTTGGCTAGGTGGATTAAGCAGCTGATTTTTCAGGCCTATGGTCTGAAGCGCGTTCCACCTCCCTTATCAGTTAAAGCCCATTCTACGAGGGCCATGAGTGCCTCTTGGGCGGCACACCATCAGATCTCTATGGCACAGGTTTGCAAAGCGGCAACCTGGTCTTCCGTACATACGTTTACTAAATTTTATAAGTTGGACGTCACAAAGGCTGCGGACGCAGCATTTGGGCAGGCGGTCCTACGGGCAGCAGTATAGAATCCTCTGGCCCGGTTCACGCCCCCTTTTTCTGTTGGTGGAGCTATTTTACCTCCTGATATAGTTTCTGTTTGGCTATTTTTTGCCTTACGGTCTCCCTCCCTTCATAGAGCATTGCTTTGGGACATCCCATATGTAATGGCTATGCGCTCTGTGTCCCGTGATGTACGATCAAGAAAAAGGGATTTTTAATAACAGCTTACCTGTAAAATCCTTTTCTTGGAGTACATCACGGGACACAGAGCTCCCACCCCTCTTTGTGGGAACATTGTGTAACCTCAGAGAAATTGCTTGCTACAAAACTAAAGCACTCTCAGTGGGAGGGGGTTATATAGGGAGGAACTTCCTGTGAAGTTGATTACACCAGTGTCCACACCTGAAGGTACTCCATATAACCCATATGTAATGGCTATGCGCTCTGTGTCCCGTGATGTACTCCAAGAAAAGGATTTTACAGGTAAGCTGTTATTAAAAATCCCTTTTTTTCGTCCGGTTTTCAAATCCTGTGTACGGGTGTATTGGGGGTAGCTGAGCCCTTTGACCCAAAGCTGTTAACCCCCACAGTGCCAGAGTTTTAGCAGTAGAAAGAGAACAAGGGAGCCCTACAGTAACAATTTCTGCAGAATCCAGTAGCCTGCACTTCGTCGGACATATTTCAATACAGGTGAGTAATGTACCTAAAGTCGTAGAGGATTTTTTTTTTTAGCTGAACTGTTTAATCCCTATATACTGCACAGACCCGCCACTTCCTAATTCATGAAAACTTCATAGTCTAGGCAGCAGACCAACACCATGACCCTGCCCTGGATATAAAACCAGAAGTTGTTTATGAATTTACTGACATATTACTGAATCTATCTTTCTTTCTGTTTATGTTTAGGTAGTTCACAGAGGCGGCATTCTTCAATGGCTAGAATACATTCGATGACTATTGAAGCTCCTATTACCAAGGTACCTAACCAACAAATAATATCTTCATCATCATGACTGACAACAGTAGTTTAAAATGCATGAGGTTCTCTATTCATGCAATTACTGTAAATTCGAAAATCCTAATGCTCAAAATACTATTATATATCTATATATGATAGATAGATATTATATATAGATATTAATAGATAGAGCGATAGAGATAGCTAGATATTATATATAGATATATATAGATAGAGCGATAGAGATAGCTAGATATTATATATAGATATATATAGATAGAGCGATAGAGATAGCTAGATATAGATATAGAGAGAGAGAGGGGCCTGGTACACATGACCGGGTTTCTCTGCAAAAACCAGCAAGAAAACTGATTCTTGCCGAGATTCCCGTTTGTGTGTACGAGACATTCGGGTTTCTTGTCGGGGAAATCTGGTCAGAATTTCGACAAGAAAAAAAGAGAACCTGCTCTCTTTTTTTTTTTTTTTTTTTTCGAGATTCTTGTCGGCCTGTTTCCTGTTTCCTTGTCGGCCTGCGTGTGTATACTTACCTGTCGCCGTGGAAACCTGCGCATGCTCCAAATGACTGAGGCATGCGCCAAAGCTTCCACGGCATAGGTAGGGTGAAGCAAGATGGCGGCGACGGCATCGAATTTGACGAGTGCATGCTCGTCATACACCGTGACGTCACCACGTTCTTTCCTTTCAAGAGAACCGCGGTTCTTTTGAAATGACAGTCAGTAAACTCCGGCGGCAAGAGTTTCTTGCCAAGAATCTCGTAAGGGAAAACAATTTTTCCTGACGAGATTCTCGGACGTGTGTACTAGGCCAGAGAGATGGATATATATATAAATATATATATATGCCATCTCCAGAATTCGACCCTTCCTGGCTGACACCACAAAGCAACTTATTCACTCCTTGATTATTTCCCGCCAACTCTCTCCTTAATGGCCTACCCTTATGCAGGCGATCCCCCCTTCTGTCTATTATGAATTCTGTATATGTGAAATGTGTGTCACTGGCGCAAAAAAAAGCTCTAAAAAATGTGCGTTTGCAGCAGTTAAATATTTCCCACCATGTCGATAGGATAAAAATGTCAAAAGAAAAATGGTGTCAACTGCGCCAACTGCTGCTAGACTAATACACCTCACCTAACTGATCCGTGACTGCTGATCTTCTCAGCCAATCCCTTCACTGGCTGGCTTCACTGGCTTCCCCTACCCCACCATGTAAAATTCAAAATGCTAACCTCATCATACAAGGCCATAACCTCATCATACAAGGCCATTTATAACATTGCCCCCATCTACATCACCAACCTCATCTACAGATATCGCCCAAATCATCCCCTCTGCTCCTCCCATGCTCGCCTTCAGGACTTCTCCAGAGCCTCTCCCATACTCTGGAACTCCCTGCCCTGGAATATCCGATCAGCCCCTACCCTGTACACCTTTAGGAGATCCCTGAAAACTCATTTATTCAGGGAAGCTTATGCCACACCCACCTAACAACTGTCCCTGAGCCACCCCATCATATCATTCTCTGCAGCTATTACCTTTTGTACCACCACCCCCTCCCTTTTAGAATGTAAGCTCTACGAGCAGGGCCCTCCTGTACCTTCTGTATTGAACTATTCTGTAATTATGCTTTCCCCCCCCCCCCCCCCATTGAAAAGCGTTGTGTAAACTGTTGGCGCTATATAAATCGTGTATAATAATAATAATATGGTCAATAGGCAGCATAATGAAGTGTATGCCAGGCCAAAAACATATACAATACATCTGCAATACATGCACGTTTCCCAGGGTTTATTGTCTCTTCAGAAATGTTGTAGGTGCAGAACAAAAAAATCTTGTGACCTCCTAACTTCCTTTATTGAGCTGACAACTCTGCCTCTGCTGTAGTAAATTTCCAAGCAGTGTTGTCAGGGCTGCCCAGGGCTTTTCCTCTGGACTACCGAAGTGTCCTGTAGTCCAGCAGGGGAGAACTTGGCAGCCCTAACAGAACTGGTTGGGGTTTAAAGAAGAACTCCGGGATAGCGATAAAATGTGCACATTAGCCCTGTGTAGTTAGGCAAAGCTGCTAATGTGATTTGGATTAAAACGTGTACAAAACTCAGTTTTAAATATCAGTGACATCATCTTTACACAGAATTTTCTCTATCCCTGGGAGGGATCTCTAAAGTGGCGACATCACTTTCTATTTGTGTCTTTTACAACATGCCAAGACTACAAATCTCACCATGCCCTGGGTTTTAAGCCTCGTACACACGACTGGTTTTCTCTGCAAAAACCTGCTTCTTGCCGAGAAAACCGTACGAGACTTTCAGGTTTCTCGTCTGGAAATCTGTCCAGAATCTCGACAAGAAAAAGAGAACCTGCTCTCTTTTTTTTCTCGTCGAGATTCTTGTCGGCCTGTTTCCCGACGAGAAACCCGAGAGTGTGTATACTTACCTGTCACCGTGGAAACCCACGCATGCTCAAAATGACTTTGACGCATGTGTGGTAACTCCCGCCGTAAAGGTAGGGTAAGGCAAGATGGCGGCGACGGCATCAAATGTGACAATCACATGCTGGTCGTACACAATGACGTCACCGCGTTCTTGCCTTTCAAGAGAACCGTAGTTCTTTTGAAAGGTCAGTGTGTACACTTGGGTGGCAAGAGATTCTTGTCAAGAATCTCATCAGGGAAGACGGGTTTTTCCTGACAAGATTCTTGCCCGTGTGTACAGGGCCTTAGAGTCTAAATGGATGGCAATGTGGGTGGGACTGTGTGTGCGTATGAGATGAATCAGACTTCTGGCTTGTACATCTTACTGTGCTGTACAGTGGGTGGACCAGTTTCCGTGGACATGTTCGATCGTGTGTACGGCCTAGCGGACAGGTTTCCAGCGGACAAAAGTTTCTAAGCATGCTTAGAAACTTGTCCGCTGGAAACCTGTCCGTCGGACATGTCCGATGGTTAGTACGCCCAACCATCGGTCAGAAATCCTGCGCATGCGTCGAATTGATTCGACGCATGCGCGCGATTTCTGTCCGATCGTTGGGCATTTGGGCGTTTTTTTTTTATTATTATTATTATTCCCCAACATACACTTTAAAATTAAAATAGGGTAACATTTTCACTGCAGACCAAATCATGTTGAAGTGAAAGTGTGATAAACATTTAAAGTGACTCTGAAGGAAATAAATAATAATAATTAAAAAAAACATAAATGTTATAGTTACCTGCTCTGTGCAATGCTTTTGCACAGAGCAGCCCCAATTCTCTTTTTTTTGGGTCTCACGTGAGGGGTCCTGGCTCCAGGTGCTGGCCCCGTCCATCATGTAGGGCAGGGTATATTTGTGCGCTACGCCGACGTAACATAGAGAGGCAAGAACAGTATTTACAAAGCACTTGCTCCGTAAGTTGGCCGGCGTAAGCCCGCCTAATTCAAAGTAGGAAGGAGGTGGGCGTGATCTATTTAAATTAAGCGTGACCCCATGCAATGAATGGCCAAACGAACGGCGCATGCGCGCGCATGCTCAGAATCACGTCTCATATACTCCCTAAGATACGACGGCTCAATGTCTAAGACGTGAACGTAACCTACGTCCAGCCCCATTCACGTACGACTTACGTAAACGATGTAAAATTCGACGGCTGTTCTGACGTCCATACCTTTTGCATGACCTGCCTCAAATAGCAGGGGTAATTTACGCCGGACGTACGCCTTACGTAAACGGCATCGATTACAGTGACCGGCGCAAGTACGTTCGTGAATCGGCGTATCGCGCTTATTTACATATTTGACGCGTAAATCTATGGAAGCGCCCCTTGCGGCCAGCGTAAATATGCGCCCAATATCCGACGGCGTAGGAGACTTGCGTCGGTCGGCTGAAGCCAAAATTCAGGCGTATCTTATTTCAAGAATAAGGCTCATAGATACGATGATGCATCCGTGGACTTAGATACGTCGTAGATACGTCGGCGTAAGTCCTTTCTGAATCTGGCCCATAGTATTGATAGTTTAAAAAAACTCTTGGACAGTTATCTTGGTAATCAGCTTTGTGCAAGTCTCGTATCTAGTACCCTGGGAAGCAATGTCATTACATCACTTATGGATTAATGACATCCTAAAGGCGCCAGTTTTAAAAAATAGAAAGTATTAAGAACGCAGATCTTGGTGTTTTGAATACGGTACTTTCAAGTGCAGAGGAGCGGTTTGGAGTCCTATAGACCCCCGATCTCTCCATAAAGAGTACCTGTCACTGCTTATTAATGTCACAAGGGATGTTTACCTTTCTTTGTGACAACAATATATGTGATAAAAAAATAAAAAGGACAGTGTGAAAATATCATTTTTAAATCTACAGATTATCGGCACCTGATATCGGCTATCAGCCTAAAAGGTGGGTAGGGGGTGGAGACAAAGGGTTGATTTAAAAAGGGGGGAGTACCTGCACCTTTTCACTCAGAAAAAAAGCTCTCTCTCTCTCTCTATATATATATATATATATATATATATATATATATATATAATGTGTGTGTGTATATATATATATATATATATATATATATATATATATTGTAAACTTGGGTCACCTCTAAGTTAAACAACCATATGAATAAGAAAAAGTCCATAGTTAAGTTGAATCTATGATCCTAGTGTGACAATGCAGCAGTGTTAATCACATGAGTATCCATCATAATGCTGTTATTCTTAAAGCATTATTTACACATGAAATTTGCACACTAAAACTAGATTTATGTTTGTATTTTATTTTATTTTCTGCTAAAAACAAAAAAAAATATTCGTTTTTGCAGCATTTTTCTGTCAGTGAACAGTTATATTATTGTGCGGTCCATCTTCAGCTGAGTGAAATGTGTACACGTCCATCCCATGCCCCCTGGTGGTTCTATGTTTGTATCCTGCTGTTCTCTTACTTGGCATGCCAAGAAAATCTCAATCACTGCAGGCATTCATTGTGGGCTCCTGCAGGATGAATCCAAT
This sequence comes from Rana kukunoris, assembly GCA_029574335.1. NCBI lineage: Eukaryota > Metazoa > Chordata > Amphibia > Anura > Ranidae > Rana > Rana kukunoris. The sequence continues at coordinate 53,448,547 of CM056051.1, forward strand.
ATCTGTGCTAGGTGAAAAAAGAGCTGGAAAAAAGCAGACACTTGAAATGGTTTAGAGAATCCTTCAGGTTTTTTTTGTTTTTTTTTTGCAAGTGGTTAATGACTGAATAAAGCGGAATGTTTTACAGATGACCGTACCACTTGATATGATATATAATTGCTGATTACAATAAAACTGAGCTATTATTATTTTGGTTATTATGCCATGACATGCATGTAGAGTAGAGTAGAAATTTGGTAATTTCATTTTGGCCAAAGTTCATAGACAAATACAACAATTTACATTACAAGATTTTCCTAAATAAATGTCCCAGGAGCCCCTAGAATGCACCAGCAGATATCTGAAGGGGGGGGGGGGGGGCACAGGGCCTATAAGTCATACTGCAAGTTTAATGGGTTTACTGCCATGGCAAGTTCAATTTAATGACAAACCAGTGTTAAGTACATTACTTGATTTTATTATAGACCACATTTATAAGATAGCTAGAGCTGAGTGACTAATTGTTATTGTATTATTTTTTTTTCCACCCAAGATTGAAACAAAAATGTATTTAAAGCCGGTGTAGTGTCACATTCCGCTCCCTATCACAGAATGCTGCGGAAGTGACGGTTTGTCGCCGCCATCTTGCTACACCCCACACCTCCTGCACAGTAATGATAGAGTAAGGCCTCGTACACACGAGGCAATAGATTTGTTCAAAACGGTCTGTCCGACCGATTTGAACAAATCTGTATGTTTGTATTTTCTTTTGCTTGCGTGTACACACAAGCAAACCAAAATCCCCGCCAGCAGACGGTGCGCTGTCGTGTCGGTGAAACACTTCCGCGCATGCGCCGAATCCATTCGGCGCCGGTGCGAGACGACATGTCTGCTGGTAAGTGTACTAACCAGCAGACATGTCGGGTGGACGGGTTCCCACCCGATAGATTTCGGGGGGGCGGGTCCTTCACACAAAAAAACTGAAAGTCCCCCAACCCATGCCCATCACTGCAGCCTCACTTTCAATGCCTCCTTACTATGCCCTCATTGCAGCCCCCCTCACCATCATTACAAGCCCCCCTCACCATTATTACAAGCCCCTTTCACCATTGCAGCCCCCCACCATCATTACAAGCCCCTCTCACCATTGCAGCCCCCCCTCACCATTATCACAAGCCCCCTCGCCATTGCAGCACCCCACCATCATTACAAGCCCCCCTCACCATTGCAGCAACCCACCATCATTACAAGCTCCCCACACTATTGCAGCCCCCACCATTACAAGCCCCCCCAACATTATCACAAGCCCCCCCCCACCATCATTACAAAAACCCCCACCATCATACAAGCCCCCCTCACCATTGAAGCCCCCCACCATTATTACAAGCCCATTGCAGCCTTACTGTGCCAAACGATGTCTGACCTGTCTGTGTGTGTATCAGGATCTCCTGCTCCTGCTGTGTCAGAAGCTCATTGAAAAGTTCGGGCGCACTGTGAAAAGTCACTGTGTCAGAAGCTCATTGAAAAGTTCAGGCGCGCTGTGTGATAGTAGTCCTGCCCTCCTCCTGGACTAGCTCATGTGATAGACGGAACACTGCGTCTATCACACGAGCCGGTCTAAGAGGAGGGCGGGACTATTATCACACAGCGCGTCTGAACTTTTCAATGAGCTTCTGACACAGTGACTTTTCACAGTGCGCCCAAACTTTTCAATGAGCTTCTGACACAGCAGTCTACCGGCCCTGCATGCAGTGGGCCGGATAAAGGTGCTCGGTGGGCCGCATGCGGCCCGCGGGCCGTAGTTTGAGGACTCCTGGTTTAAATGTTAAATTTTAAAAGCAGCAGCAAACCTGCTGACCTTACATGGTTGCTTATGTGACAGAACACCTCTGATTTTCACATTTAACATGTAAACAGTCTGTCGGATTTAAAAACACTGTATTTAAGCACATAAACTCAGTGAAACGGTGAAATCTAAAACTTCAGTGGGTGTAACAAGATGTCCGCCTGCCCCCTTCACACTCTATCATTACTGTGCAATGGTGTGGGGTGTAGCAAGATGGCGGCGACGGAACGTCGCTTCCGTAGCATTCTGTGATGGGGAGTGGAATGTGACAACACACCGGCCATAGACAGAGCAAATTTCCTTCCAGCAACCACTGGCCCCCGTCAAGAGAACACAGTGATTATTGCTAGCGGCTATAACCGTCACTGAACCGCTGGCAATAATCACATGTAAAATCCAGCAGGCTGGTTGTACCCTAGTGGAGCGAACACTCTACTTGGGTACATTTAGCTTGGCAATACATGGTTTAAATCTCAGCCGGATCAGCAGGATTCCAACTGTCTATGGCCAGCTTTAGGCTTTCACACAGACGTTCTGATCAGATCCGCTTGTCGGCAAATCTAAAATGGAAGCGCCATGGAGAGATGTAAATGAACATGCATCCACTTACATCTAATTTCCACCAAGTCTATTTATGAAGACTGTCTGTCTGTCAAGAAGGTCTGCGTCCTTTTCAGTCTTTTCTGACCTAAACCTGAAGGATCATAGGTAAAAGGGTGTAAAAGGATGCGCGTCTATTTGCAGTTGTCTATTTATCTGTCCAGTGATCCCCGCTGAGCAGGCTGATGACTTGTGCAAAGCAGGCACAGACCACTTTCCTCTATGGGCAGCCAGATGTAAACTGTCAGTTTACACCTGGCTGCCATCCAATGTGATTACCTGGACTGAAGGGGAACAGATCCCCATCTGTTTTTTTGGTGAATTGGATTGGATGTAGGCGGGTGTAAATGGGCACGTGTCCACTTATACCCGTCACAATATTCCGGGTATTATAGCTGAATATTGCACCCAAGATACTAGACTACACTAGCTTAGGTGCATACTGGAACTCGCTCTTGTGAAAACTCACACAGAATTTATATACCACACCAGCTAAGGTGGCCTGATCACATTATCACATAGTGCTAATCTAATCACCTCTCCCATAGCACGAATGGCGGCTAAAAACTTTATTTGATTAGTACTTTATGTGACTGTCGCGAGCTGAAACCTGTCAGTCAGTGGTGGCTGCAGGGGTATAGGGAGAGCACTAAACAACAACTGGGAACGCTGATGTCACCCATAGACTTCCATGGTGCAGCCATTGTTTGCATTCCCTCCTCCCCACTGCTGCTCCTGGCTGACACAGGGAAGCCATATTACATGACGGAACCGGAGCAGGCTGAAAATAGGTTATTATGTAAAAAAAAAAAAAATACACAGGTTGGGTAGTATGAGTGTTAGGAAGGGAGTGGGAGTATTTTTAAGACTAATTAGGCCTTAGCTGGAATTCTACTTTAAGCTTGCCAGGCTTTCTCTCTTTGAGCTGAACAAGAAAAATCACAGGATTCCCTCATCCATGTAAAACAGCATGGATGGACAGATCTGCAGTGCTGGCTATATTATACCCCAAGGTTCTCCAAACTGTGGCCTGAGGGCCGCAGTGGCGGCTGGTGCTCCAAATGTTTGGGGGGTGCAAACAAACTGAAAAAAAACCATCAAATTCCGCCACTGTGCCCATCAAATTCCGCCACTGTGCCCATCAAATTCCGCCACTGTGCCCATCAAATTCCGCCACTGTGCCCATCAAATTCCGCCACTGTGCCCATCAAATGCCGCCACTGTGCCCCATCAAATTCTGCCAGTGTGCCCATCAATTGCCGCAGCTGTGCCCCATCAAATGCTGCCAATGTGCATCGCCTGGCACTTACCTGTCTCGCAGCGGGTCAGCGGTGGTGTGCTGCATGTCCTCGATGTCTTCTTCTGTCCTCTCTATCAGGCATCCAATCACAGTGCATGACGTTTCAACCAATTAGGTGACAGATCACAGACCCGAGCACCTGATTGGCTGAGAGGCGATTCAGTGTTAGCAAAGCGAATTTCTTCGCTTTGCTAACACAACGCAGAGTGAGCAGCGAAAGCACAGCATTGCACCCACTGTTCACCTTTTTGGGCACCTAATAGAGCCTACGGCTCTAATCAGGTGCTTCCAAAAAACACCCCTGCCACTGTAATTCAGGTGCCCGGCGCCCAAAAAGGGGCCGGACACTTAGATAGGGGGTGTAGGCAGCGACCATAGATAGAGTCATGCAATGCATGACTCTATCTATGGTGATAGAGCGGTGCCAGGAGAGAGGGGGAGTCCCCTTATGGACATACTGCCACAGGAGGGCCATATCGACAGTTTACTTGTCTGAATGTGGCCCTTGGGACACTATTCCACTTATTGATACAAGGCATTTTTTCCTACAACTGACACCAATGATGAGGCATCATTCTTTTCTCTGACCCCAACAGTGGGGCATGATTTCTCTTATTAAAAATCTGCCTTGAGTCTCGCAGTCTAAAGCAGTCATTGCTGGTTTGGGCATAGAGACAAGTAATATGTATATGGGTCCTCCAGTTCCCAGAGCCTGTGTGTTTTGGGGAGACATAGACTTGAATCTTAAGCAATACCACTCCAAGGATCCCCCAGGCACACATCTCCCAAAGAGTAGTGTTCCCTTAAAAGGCAGGGCCCCAAACGGGCTTTGTCACGGGGCGTGAAGCCTGTGACAACGCACTGAGGGCTGTCCATCTGATCCATTGGGCACGTACCAACCCTAAACGGGCTCCATATCTGGTTCTCTCAACGGATGCAGAGAAGGCCTTTGACCGGGTTGACTGGTCCTTCCTGCGTGCGGTCCTGGAGTCTGTGGGGCTGGGCCCGACTATGTTGACTTGGATCATGGCCTTCCACTCTGCCCCAAGCGCCCGGGTCAAGGTGAATGGTGTGCTCTCATCAGGGTTCCCGATTAGGAACGGCACCAGGCAGGGATGCCCCCTCTCGCCCCTCCTGTTTGCCCTTACCCTGGAGCCTTTGCTACGCAGGGTGAGGGCCAACCGGGACATTAAGGGTGTGACGGTTGAGAATATGGAGCATAAGCTGTCCGCCTATGCGGACGACGTTCTGTTTCATCTTACTGAACCCCTTATCTCGTTGCCGAACCTCATGAGAGAACTACACGAGTATGGAGCCTTGTCCAACTTTTCCATTAATCTCTCGAAGTCTGAAATTCTGCCGATTGGTTTGCCCTCGTCCCTTCGAGATAGCCTTAAGGCGGCGTTTCCCTTTGCGTGGGCTAGGTCCTCAATTAAGTACTTGGGTATCCAGCTGACTGACCGGTATGAAACTCTATATCATGCTAATTATCCCTCCCTACTGACGACCATTAAAACTGACCTATCCCATTGGAATAAAACAGCCTTTACTTGGCTTGGGCGAGTAAACATTCTCAAGATGAACGTGCTTCCTAGGGTCCTGTTTTTCTTGCAGATGCTGCCGGTTCCTTTACCAGGCGCCTTCTTCAATAAACTTAATAGCATGCTCATAGACTTTGTGTGGAGTGCCAAGAAGCCTAGAATAGCCATGAGGGTACTGAAGCGAGCTAAAAGGGCAGGGGGTCTGGGGATTCCAGATGTCAGGCGGTATTATGGGGCCATTGTTCTCCAGAGGATTCTGAACTGGAAGTTCCACTCCCACACTAGACTTTGGGTTCCTCTGGAGAAGAGTATGGCGGGTCGGGACTTGGCCTACGCCCCCTGGCTGTTGAAGGAGCACAGAGGGTTGTCTGCTATGACCTCTCCCCTTATAAGGCAGGTCCTTCAGGTTTGGGATAGGATCAATGCTCTGTACTCTTTGGCACCCTATGGGTCCCCACTGGCTCCACTGGGGGGCTTTCGCTGGTTCCTCCCGGGTGAACAAAGGTTTTTTTTTAGGACTTGGGTGGATGACCCTAGTGCTCCATGTGGTAGGCTTTTGGAGGGTGGAGTTCTTCCCCCGCTGGAGTCCCTTAGGGCTCGGCATGGCTCTTTCCCAATGGACTTTTGGCGCCACGCGCAGCTTAAACATTTCTTTGACACACAGGCTGCTCCTGTTCGTGCTCCCTCTCAACTCACACCCTTTGAGCTTCTTTTCGTTGCGGAGGATCCCATTCCCCATATGATATCTGAGCTCTATCAGCTCCTGGGCTTGTCCGTGATGGAACCTAAGCCGGCTTACATTAGGGAGTGGGAGCGAGACCTGGGGAGGGAGCTCTCAGAGACACAGCTGGCTTCCCTGTACCGCCTGACTCACTCTAGCTCCATAGAGTCTAGGACACAAGAAACAAACTACAAGTTACTGTCCAGGTGGTATAGGGTGCCGGCTGTCCTCTCACGCATTTACCCCGCTGTGTCAGATCGTTGTTGGAGGGGCTGTGGCCATCGCGGGACCCTACTCCACATATGGTGGGAGTGCCCGAGGATTCGTCCTTTTTGGGAAGCAATTAAGACGCAGATTGAGGCCATATTGGAGGTGGACATCCCACTTCAACCATTGCACTTTCTCCTTCATGTCCCTTCCATGCCAATCAGTCGCTACAGGGGATGTGCCCTGCCGCACCTTTTGAACGCTGCCAGGCGACTGATTCCTATTTACTGGAAGCAGGTTTCCGTTCCTAGCCTTGAGGACTGGTTCAAAATCATGGAGGCGGAGGAGTGGGTGGCAAAGTGCAATGGCACAGGTGAGCGCTTTCAGTCCATTTGGGCGGCTTGGCTGCAACATACCCCGGGGGCTGGGTTTGTCCCCTCTAGTCTGGACGTTGCTTTGTTGGAGCTTGCAGAGCCCTCACTAAGGGTGAGGAGGGGTGCTAAATCGTAGGCCCTGGAGACGTGGTTTGGAGATGTAGGAATTTGAGTGCTGCACTGAGCTCCGACAAAGGCAAGTTGGAGCATACCTGATGGAGGCTTATTCCTCTTTCTCTTTTCCTTTTTCTTCTTCTTTTTCTGGACTTTCTTCTTTTTCTGGATTTTCTACTTTCCTATCTCTTGTCGTTGTCTGTTTGTCTGTCTATGTTCTGTATGGGTTAATTTTGTCTATGTCCATGTTTTTATTTAGTTTATATTCCCTTGTTCTCCTTCCTTGGGAATCAGTACATGGTCCCCCGTACACCTGCCCAGCTCATGGGTTTTACGATGCTGGGGTTGTTCCCTTGATTGGGTCGGACCTTATTGTACAAATGTGGTCTTCCCTCCTTCGTATTGGAAGGGGAGATTCCTAGTTTTCTTTTTTTAGGAGGCCCTTATTTTTCAGGTGCCTATGGGCCGGATTTTGGCGGGGTAGGGTATGATGGAGGTCATTTGACCCCCCCCTCCCCATAATGGGCGCTGGGAAGTGTGGGCTCCTAGCCTAGTTGGGTCCATGCCCCTGGTTTTGATGTAGGACGGGTAAGAGATCTGGGGGGGGCGGCCGCCCCTCCCCGATAGTTTAGTGTTACTTTTCGGGAAATGGCACCTTGTCCTTAAGTTGCTCTGTTGTACTTTTGCACTGTACTATTTTGTATATTGTTTGCAGACCATGTTCAATGTGCACATCACTTCTGTTTGTGTATGCATGTTCCTTTTCTTTTCTTAATAAAAACAGATTATACAAAAAAAAAGGCAGGGCCCAAAGTCCGTAAGCAAGAGGCCACCATGCAGTCCCCTCCAAACCCTGGTTGGGTCTGTCACTATGGGAAACTATTCCTTCCAATTACACCAGTGTTGGGGTACAATTCCTCTCACCAATCTCAACAATGTGGCACTATTCCTCCTGACCACAAAGCCTGTGGTATTTTCTACTTCCACTCCTAAAGTGTTAAGGACAGTAAAATGGCCCTTTGACGATATACCCGTCAGTTTTTTGTGTTTCACTCTTTATGTGTTTGCACATTTTTCCCTGCACCGGGTGAAGTTTTTTGGGTTGTGTTATGCACGCCACAGGCTTTTCAATTGTTTCAAAAGTTTGGAGACCCCTGGCATATCCAAACATTACATGCATCTGAATTGCTCTGCCAAATGGTCCAGGGCTGAAGTGGTTAATGTTTGTAGTGCCATCACTTTAAGCAGGGCTTTTTTCTGCTATTCATTCACATCAGTCCCTGCCCTCAAGGAGCTTACGATCTAGGGCCCTCATCTTGCACATACATACACATACATAATAGGGACATTTATTCAGACAAGAGCTAATTAACCTACCAGCATGTCTTTGCATTGTTGGAAGCTTCCAAAGAACCCAGAGGAAACCCAAACAAGCACACTGAGTCCATCAAAGCTCCATGCAAATAGTGTCCCAGGCTGGATTCAAACCAAGAAACCTAGTCCTTCAAGGCAGATTTACTAACTATTGAGCCACTGTGCTGCCCAAGAACAGGATGGAGTCTGGTTGCTTTGAGTTACTGCACTCAAGAATAATAAGGTCCCTTTTTACTCCAAATGTTTGGTATTTTCATAGAAGATAATAGTATGCTGCCATCGTGGTATGAAAACCATAGGCACTTCACTTGCTTCTGACCTTTTTCTGAATGTTTTCCATTAATTTCAACATTACCATCTATCTTTTAGGGCAAGAACATATCCATGGACTTATGTTAAAATTCAGGCTTATCCCTTGTGACTTTCCGATCTATACCCTTGGGCTTGTTTAACAATGTGTCCTTATAATATGTCTTCAGCGCAAATCTGTTGCTAAGAGTGAACAAATACAATCGTCATTTCAGTTCCAGAATTTAAATGGAAAAAGAGCTAAAAAATTTGAACTTTTAAATATAGATCTCTTTGGCTTTCTGTTTCACACAAAGTTATAGTTTGTTCTCTTGTTTGGTAAATTAGGATTTTCTAGATACAATTTGTAGGTTGAGGCATTGCAAATGGGCAAAAGGGGAAACAGTAATGTTAAAGCGAAACTCCTGGAATAGCAGCACTTTAAAAAATCTGCTGGCTCATAATGAGTTAGAGAGGTACTCACCTCTCACCCCCCATGTTGTTTTTATTTTTTCCCCTTTTATGTAGTGCTACATTCTCTTCAAAACATACTTAATATCCTAATGAAATCCACTGTTTGGGCAATATGCATCAGGGTTCAACACCACCACCATGGTACTCTTCAGCTGGCTGCCTTTTCCAGATGCAAGCAGTCAGCTGCTGACTCGCTGGGCCCACCCACATCTCCACCCCTGGCTGCTCTGTGTGCCTAATCATGCAGCCTTTGGAGAGATGTGATGTAGGTAACCCATGAGGCTGCAGGACCAGCAACTTGTGGGGGCAGGGCGGGGGTTTTAAAAGGAACATACTCCCTTTTGGGAGTAAAGTTCCGCTTTAAGTCAAACAAGGTGTATACCACCTAGTGAACGTATCTCTTATTTATTTTGTACATTCATATTATGCCCCAGGAGTACAGCTACTACTATACCGCCCCACCCCTCCGTTGTTCATTCACAGAGCATTTTGTATTTTTTGGAATGGGTTTACATAAACAAAGTCTTGTGTGATTGTGCAAGGAGAGAGGAATGGATTAAGTCCTCTTTGGACTTAATCTTTTATAGGCCCGCAGTTTTTCAAAAGTGCTGCAGTTCCACATGTCTCACTTTTAAATGGCTCTGGATCCTGTTGTGGGACATGTGCCATAGTACCACAGCCCAAAGATTGTATTGCTAGAATCCCCGGGTGGGCCCCAGTCCTATAGCAAGACCAATTCCCCTCTGTTAAGTATCAGAAAATGTTAAAACGAGCTTGGTTAAATTAAAGGTATATTTCACTTTATCCTGTGCAAACTGAAACAAGGCTTAGGAAGTAAGGATAGTTTGCATTTGTGTTTATGCCAAGAAAAAGTTTTGAGGTCGTATGATACAACTATTGCAAAATCTTTACTGAACGTGTAGTTTACAATGTTGTCGTAATTTAATAAGCAATTATTTTTTCATTTTTTCTCTTAGGTAATAAATATCATCAATTCTGCACAAGAAAACAGCCCGATGCCAGTGGCAGAAGCTTTGGACCGAGTCCTGGAGATATTAAGAACAACTGAACTGTATTCTCCGCAGCTCGGAACAAAGGATGAAGATCCTCACACCAACGACTTGGTTGGAGGTTTGATGACAGTAAGTCAGCTCCCATATCTTGCAACAGAAATATGGAGATGTCATTTTAACAAACAAGTTCCAAACCATCAGCCCTATTCAATGAAGAGTACTTTCTCTTAAGTGCCATAAATCTGAGTTTAACCACTTAACCCCCAGACCATATTGCTGCCCAATGACCAGAGCACTTTTTGTGATTCGGTACTGCGTTGCTTTAACTGACAATTGCGCGGTCGTGCGACGTGGCTCCCAAACAAAATTGGCGTCCTTTTTTCTCCACAAATAGAGCTTTCTTTTGGTGGTATTTGATCATCTCTGCAGTTTTTATTTTTTGCGCTATAAACAAAAATAGAGCGACTATTTTGAAAAAAATGCTATACTTTTTGCTATAATAAATATCCCACAAAAATATATAAAAAAACATATTTTTTCCTCAGTTTAGGCCGATACGTATTCTTCTACATATTTTTCATTAAAAAAATCGCAATAAGCATTTATTGATTGGTTTGCGCAAAAGTTATAGTGTTTACAAAATAGGGGGTAGTTTTATGAAATTTTTATAAATTTTTTTTTTTTTTACTAGTAATGACGGCGATCATCGTTTTTTTTCAGTACTGCGACATTATGGCAGACACTTTTGACACATTTTTGGGACCATTGGCATTTTTTTAGCGATCAATGCTATAAAAATGCATTGGATTACTATAAAAATGCTATTGTCAGTGAAGGGGTTAACACTAGGGGGCAGGGAAGGGGTTAAGTATGTTCCTGGGTGTGTTCTAACTGTATGGGGGGTGGACTCACTAGGGGAAATCACTGATCTTCTGTTCATACATTGTATGAACAGAAGATCAGGGTTTCCCCCGCTGACAGGACCGGGACAGGACCGGGAGCTTTGTGTTTACATTTATTGTGGCAGGGTGGCTCGGCTGTGCAAAATCGCTTACCTGTATGTGATTTCTTGCATGCTGTTTAGGGGGCATGCACCCACTGTGCTTGGACACAGTGGGAGCCGGTCAGCGGGTCCGGCAGCCGCAATGGCCACTGCAACCCGTTGATCGTTCACAGGAGAGACGGATCAGCTGTGTGCCTGTGTAAACAAGGCTAACGGTGTATCTGTCAGGGGGGGAAAGAGAGATCTTGGGGTTCAGCTAAGCTGAATCATGGATCTCTCTTTTCCTTCAGTGTGACACTGCCAGACACAGTTAGCAAGCACCTCCCTAGGAAACAGTTAACCCCCTTTGATCGCCCCTGGTGTTAACCCCTTTCCTGCCAGTGCCATTTTTACAGTAATCCGTGCATTTTTATAGCACTGATCACTGTATTGGTGTCACTGGTCCCCAAAAAGTGTCACTCAGTGTCAGATTTGTCTGCCGCAATGTCGCAGTCCTGCTAAAAGTCGCAGATCACCGCCATTACCAGTAAAAAAATATAAAAGTCCCTAAATCTATCCGTAGTTTGTAGACGCTATAACTTTTGCGCAAACCAATCGATATATATGCTAATTGCGTTTGGCCTAATTTAATAAAGATTTTTTTTTTTACATTTTCTTTTTGGATATGTATTATAGCAGAAACTAAAAAATATAGTTATTTTTTTTTTTTCAAAATTGTCAGTCTTAATTTGTTTATAGCACAAGAGATGACCAAATACCACCAAAAGAAAGATCTATTTGTAGGAAAAAAAGAACATACATTTTATTTTGGGTAAAACTTCACACGACTGCGCAATTGTCAGTTAAAGTGACACAGTGCTGTATCTCAAGAAATAGCCTGGTCAGGAAGTGGGTATTGGGTAAAACCTTCTAGGGCTGAAGTGGTTAATAGCAGTTCTGGATTAAAAAATTGGTAAAGTCAGAAGATTTTTTTTTTATCTTGATGCATTGTATGCATTAAGATAAAAGGCCTTCTGTATGCAGCAGTCCCCCTATATTTACCTGCGCCTCATCTCTATCCAGCGATGTTGTAGGATTGTCTCGGCTGCCCGGGACTCCCGCTGCTGTCCATCAGTCAGTCAGCCAATGAGAAGAGAGAGGGGCCAGGGCCGGGCCGCAGCTCCCTGTTTAAATGGACACATGAAGCTGCAGTTCGGCTCGGGAGCCTCCATAGCAAGCTGCTTTCTGTGGGGGCACTCGTCAGGAGGGAGTAGTCAGGAGAGCCAAAGAGTGACCTGAGAAGAGAAGGATCCAGGCTGCCCTGTGCAAATCCACTGCAACAGAGCAGGTAAGTATGACATGTTTATTATAAAAAAAAAAAACACTTTACAATCACTTTAAGAACAACCACACCTTATTGAATATGAGCAAATATTATACTGTGGTGTCAGTGTCATGAGAACTGTATGACTACAAGTTGCAGGACGCTATCTCCAAACTCTAAAATGTGACATTTCTGAGTAACTAAGGATCTTCAGAAGAGTCAGTGCTACATAGTGACAATTTAAAGTGAATCTATACCCAAAACTTTTTTTTTTTTTATAGATTGGGGAAAAGGTTAGAACTACTGTTTTATTAGGGCTCTGTTAGAAAGTCCTCACTTTCTGTTCTGGTGACAAACATCTTCTAGATAGGAAGTGAGGTAAAATCTGCACCAAGAAAGCAGACCGCAATAAAACACTGACATGGTTCTAGCCTTCCCATTTTTAACACAAAAGAAGGCTTTCCCAGAAGGTAGTGTAGGAACCTCTCCAATGGAACCTCCATCGGCAGTAAAAATCTGACAGTGGTTTTAATCCTTCTCCACTCTATCAAAAACTAAACAAACATTTTTGGCTATAGATGCACTTTAAGCTTTCATAGCAATTTTCCTTCTAGAGTATCCTGGGATTTCAGGCTACTGGGGTGCTGTGGTGCGATATTAAGTACACTTGCAAGCATATACATGTGCCTATTTTCAATGATGGCAGACAGCTTATTTCCAAGGAACCACCCCACATTTATCAGGAAAAGGATAAAATGTGCTATTTTTAATATTTTTAATGTGCCAGTGGTATTGAAATGTAAAAAATATGGATATATATATATATATATGTGTGTGTGTATACATAAACAGAATGTGTGTGTGTGTGTGTGTGTGTGTGTGTATATATATACAGTATAGGTAATCTACTGTATAGTACGTATGTAAAGTCAATTCTCCATCCTGGCCATATGCCTTTCCATGGGTTAACAGATTGGCAGTATTGCTATTTACATGTCACTGCCAGCATTCAGGAAGTATGTGGAGAAAGTCCTGACATCAAGGCACCTCTGTCTTCCCCACATCCTGCTCTGTGTGGCTGCCCATGTTAGAAGTCATTCTTCTAATAAAATTAATGTTATGCATTGAGGGTGATGTCCAGAGCAACAGTCCACCTATTTATTTTCTGATGACATACCACAAGAGAGAATAATCCATGTTTTTCTTAAACTGGGCATTTGAAAACCTGGCGGTGGAAGCATATACCTGCATTTTTTTTTTATGAATGGATGGCTAGCTTTGAATGAGGAACAGGACATTTAAATGATATTTTCCTTCTTCCATTTATTTTACAGAAACTGCCTTCAAAAATCAGTAACGTGTAGCACGTTAAAAAATACACAGCTTTAGGAAACCTTGGAAAAAGGGAAAATAAAAAAACATGAATATCCATTGGCTGCTGCATTAGTAAACAGATTAATAATAGTGAACTTTTTCCATTAAAGGTGAACTCTATGTATGATCTTTATTGGATACTTACATTGGCCCAAGCAGTGTGTATGAACCCTTATCCCAGTCTTTTGTAGAATAGCCATAGTAAAGTGGTGCATGGTACTTTACATGGTTCAACTGTGTTTAGTTTATAATTCTGCACCATTTGGCTCAACAAGGGAGGTTTTTTATAATTACATTGGCTCAACTTGGTACAAAGTAAGTATGCATATCTCATACCCGAGTTTCCCACAGGCATGGGATATGTATACTGCAGTCCCTCAGGTGTGGAATATATGGTATATGCTTGCATTGGTCAAAGCTGGACCAATGTACAAAGCCTTGCGAAAGTATTCGGCCCCCTTGAACTTTGCGACCTTTTGCCACATTTCAGGCTTCAAACATAAAGATATAAAACTGTATTTTTTTTGTGAAGAATCAACAAGTGGGGCACAATCATGAAGTGGAACGAAATTTATTGGATATTTCAAACTTTTTTAACAAACAAAAAACTGATAAATTGGGCGTGCAAAATTATTCAGCCCCCTTAAGTTAATACTTTGTAGTGCCACCTTTTGCTGCAAATACAGCTGTAAGTCGCTTGGGGTATGTCTCTATCAGTTTTGCACGTCGAGGGACTGAAATTTTTGCCCATTCCTCCTTGCAAAACAGCTCGAGCTCAGTGAGGTTGGATGGAGAGCGTTTGTGAACAGCAGTTTTCAGTTCTTTCCACAGATTCTCGATTGGATTCAGGTCTGGACTTTGACTTGGCCATTCTAACACCTGGATATGTTTATTTGTGAACCATTCCACTGTAGATTTTGCTTTATGTTTTGTATCATTGTCTTGTTGGAAGACAAATCTCCGTCCCAGTCTCAGGTCTTTTGCAGATATGTATTTGGCTCCATCCATCTTCCCATCAATTTTAACCATCTTCCCTGTCCCTGCTGAAGAAAAGCAGGCCCAAACCATAATGCTGCCACCACCATGTTTGACAGTGGGGATGGTGTGTTCAGGGTGATGAGCTGTGTTGCTTTTACTCCAAACATAACATTTTGCATTGTTGCCAAAAAGTTTGATTTTGGTTTCATCTGACCAGAGCACCTTCTTCCACATGTTTGGTGTGTCTCCCAGGTGGCTTGTGGCAAACTTTAAACGACACTTTTTATGGATATCTTTAAGAAATGGCTTTTTTCTTGCCACTCTTCCATAAAGGCCAGATTTGTGCAGTATACAACTGATTGTTGTCCTATGGACAGAGTCTCCCATCTCAGCTGTAGATCTCTGCAGTTCATCCAGAGTGATCATGGGTCTCTTGGCTGCATCTCTGATCAGTCTTCTTCTTGTATGAGCTGAAAGTTTAGAGGGACGGCCAGGTCTTCGTAGATTTGCAGTGGTCTGATACTCCTTCCATTTCAATATTATCGCTTTCACAGTGATCCTTGGGATGTTTGTATCCAAATCCGGCTTTAGACTTCTCCACAACAGTATTTCGGACCTGCCTTGTGTGTTCCTTGTTCTTCACGATGCTCTCTGCGTTTTAAACGGACTTCTGAGACTATCACAGTGCAGGTGCATTTATACAGAGACTTGATTACACACAGGTGGATTCTATCTATCATCATTAGTCATTTAGGTCAACATTGGATCATTCAGAGATCCTCACTGAACTTCTGGAGAGAGTTTGCTGCACTGAAAGTAAAGGGGCTGAATAATTTTGCACGCCCAATTTTTCAGTTTTTTATTTGTTAAAAAAAGTTTGAAATATCCAATAAATTTCGTTCCACTTCATGATTGTGTCCCACTTGTTGATTCTTCACAAAAAATTAGTTTTATATCTTTATGTTTTGAAGCCTGAAATGTGGCAAAAACTCGCAAAGTTCAAGGGTGCCGAATACTTTGGCAAGGCACTGTAACTATGCAATAAAGTATACCTGGAGTTCAGCTTTAAATTACAGCAGCAGAAAAGATTCCAACAACCTCAACATATGTAAAGTATTCTAAATTCTTTTATCTGTCGAGCCCTGTACTACTAAAATAAAAAATACTCTATGTTGGTTCCTAAAATGATCCTCTTATTTAATTGATACTGATTATAAGCCAGGATCACTGTTATAGACCAATATTATTGTAGTGGGTCACAATCAACTGTATGAAACACTCATACACTCATTCGACTGGCTTTATTGGTTCGAAGCTGTGTCAAGAAAATATAGTGCCTTGAAAAAGTATTCATACCACTTAAATTTTCCACATTTTGTCATGGTACAACCAAAAATGTAAATGTATTTTAATGGGATATTATGTGATAGGCCAACACAAAGTGGCACATAATTGTGAAGTGCAAAGAAAATGATAAATGGTTTTCAACATAACTTACAAATAAATATGTGAAAAGTGAAAAAATACTTTATCAAGGCAGTTTATAGAATATTGACATTCATTAAAAGGGGGATTAACTTCAGAGATAAAGCGATAATTCTCCCACTCTGAGACTCTGGTCCGGCCTCACCTAGAGTATGTTGTCCAGTTCTGAGCACCAGTCCTCAGGAAGGATGTACTGGAATTGGAGAGCGTACAAAGAAGGGCAACAAAGTTAATAAAGGGTCTGGGGGATATTGGTTATGAAGAAAGGTTGCGAGTGTGGAGCTTATTCTCGCTGGAGAAGAGGTGCTTCAGAGAGAATATTAATTCAATTTACAAATACCATACTGGTGACCCCACAATAGGGATAAAACTTTTCCACGGAAGGGAGTTTAATAAGACACGTGGCCACTCATTAAAATTAGAAGAAAAGAGGTTGAACCCTAAACTGCGTAGAGGGTTCTTTATTGTAAGAGCAGAAAGGATGTGCAATTCCCTTCTACAGGTAGTGGTTTCATCGGGGAGTGTTGATGGTTTAAAAAAACTATTAGATAAGCATCTGAACGACCACAACAAACAGGGATATACAATGTAATACTGACATAAAATCACACACATCTGTTGGACTTGTCTTTTTTCAACCTCAGTGTGTAAAGTAAATAAAAATTTATTTTTTTCTTATATTTCCATTTGTAGGATGGTTTAAGAAGGCTTTCAGGAAATGAGTACATATTCTCGTCAAAACGTAAGTTACTCCCATATGTTATATTAGACCCACAATCCTCTTTACTGAAATACTGAGGGTAGCCTGAATTCCTCAATAATTTTTAACATTTTGTGTTTATTTCATTGGAACAGATGTTCATCCATCTTCTGGGCACCCAATCTCCTCTCTCTCCCTTTCTGACATCCCACCGCGGATAACACAAGCAATGGAGAATGAAGAAGATTGGGAATTTGATATTTTTGAACTAGAGGCTGCTACTCATAAAAGGTGCAATATAGTGTGTCTACTCATACAAAACTTTATTTTCCAATTAAGCTCTGAAGTTTCCATATTTGACAACATCAAAAAGTCATATTTAAAATTAGAAACATAAGCATGTTTCTAACTGATCCTTCAGAGAATCTCTTAACGATCGGAAAAGTGTGTAGACTCCAATGGAATTTTTCTGTCGGAATTTCCGCCAAGAAAAATTTGAGAGCTAGTTCTCATATTTTCCGATGGGAAAAGTTCTTGTTGGAAATTCCGATCATCTGTATGCAATTCCAACAGAGAAAAATCCTACGCATTCTCGGAATCAAGTCAAAGCATGCTCAAAAGCATTGACCTTAATTTTTCTCGGTTCGTTGTAGTGTTGTCTGTCACTGTGTTCTTTACGGTCAGAATTTGGTGTTACCGTGTATATGCAAGACAAGTTTGAGACAAAGTTCTGTTGGGAAAAAAATCCATGGTTTTCTTTTTGGAATTTCCAAACGTGTGTACGCAGCATTAGAGATCTTATACCGTCTAAAAAAGAAACATTGAAAGAGTGGGACTTTTTGGGGACTGTTAGTTCTGCAGATCAACATGTAGCATGGTAGTCATTCATTTTCTTTCAATGAGAAAAACATCAAATTTCATTGATATCAACGCTCTGTTAAATAATGTGGTACAAAGTCCAGTAATCCATAACAAGCAATTACTGCTATACTCCAGTAAACTAGTATAGTTGGCATAATGACATTTTTTTTTCAGATTGGTTATGGGAATTTCATCCAAAATGTAGGAAATAAACTATTCACATACATAGGCAGTCCAAACTGGGCATATGGTAAAAAACATCAATACAACCAGTGAATCTAGAGAAACAGACAGCTGAGGAGTCTTGCAAATCTATCAATTTTCAGCTTACTTTTCACATTCTAAGCTTTCCTACTGGCATTATAATGCAGCCTTCTCGGCCAGTATGGAGGCTCAGAATCAGGTGAGGCCAAGCTTCACTTGCCTTTTGACATGAAGTTTTTTTAATGCTTTAATTGTTTTACCTTGTATGCTTCATTTAAACATTCCAAAGTTGTGAAAGAGTTTAACTCTTGACTACAGAAAACTGATATCTGAGTGGCTGCTATGTGTTATGGCACTGAAGACTTAAGTTTTGTGGACACTTTGGCCCGGATTCACAAAGACTTACGTCGGCGTATCTCCAGATACGCCGCCGTAATTTCAAATGTGCGCCGTCGCATCTTTGCGCCGATTCACAAAGCGAAATACGCCGAAAAACATGGCTTCAGTCGTCCCATGTAAAATACGCAAATGAGCAAGATACGCCGATTCACGAACGTAGATGCACCCGGCCGCTTCATATACGCGCTTGGCGTAAGGCTTACATTAGGCGTAAAGTTACCCCTGCTTATATGAGGCGCAGCTAATGCTAAGGTATGGGCCAGGGAACGACGCCATCAAATTTCACGTAGTCTACGCCGCTTACGTAGTACGTGGATAGGGGGGGCGTAGGTTACGTTCACACGTCGTAAACATTGTGCGCCGACGTCACTTAGGCATTCTATCCGACGTGATTCTGAACATGCGCACTGGGATACGTCCACGGACGGCGCATGCGCCATTCGTTCGGCCCATCATTTGCATGGGGTCACGGATCATTATACTGAAACAGGCCCCCTGCCTAGCCGGCCCATTTACGCTACGTCGCCGTAACTTAAGGAGCAAGTGCTTTGTGAATACAGCACTTGTCTCTCTAAGTTGCGGCGGCATAGCGTAAATAGGATAAGCTACGCCCGCACAAAGATACCCCCGGGTACATGAATTTGAATTTGAATTGCTTTTGAAAAATTTGGGTCGACGATGACACATGGTCTTCATAATTGCATTGTTTTACTGCTTTCCTGTACGCTAAAAATGCATGGACAGATGAGTTTAAGAGCCATACTTTTAACATCACTTGAAGTTTCACAAATTCAT
This sequence comes from Rana kukunoris, assembly GCA_029574335.1. Lineage (NCBI taxonomy): Eukaryota > Metazoa > Chordata > Amphibia > Anura > Ranidae > Rana > Rana kukunoris. The sequence continues at coordinate 53,467,480 of CM056051.1, forward strand.
AATTAATTATTAGGATGAGCAGATGACCATGTGGTCTGTTGACACATTACTGTCTCAGCTAACGTTCCCAGCGGACTGCGTTCGGAGCAAAGTCATTTGCTTTGGTTGGATTTTCCATCCTAGAGCTACTATTTGCAAATATCAAATTGTCAGGAAATTGTAGTGTGCTGTATTCTTGGCTCTTAGGTGCCATCCTTGTGCAGTCATATCTTTTTGTAACATTTGACTGCCATCTGATGTCGGCTTAAAATACAGTGCATATAGTATGCATAATGGGATAGGTCTAGATTTAATCAGTTTTGCATGTTAATATACTAGGGATTTTTCTACCCACTTGTTCACTACCCTCTTTGCCTCCATGATAGTTAAAAGATCAAAGGTGCTATTTCCTGTAAGATTGCAGTTTTTATGGTATCATTCATTATAAAAAGTCATCTTCTGCATAGTTGTGAGTAGGTGGCCTAAACCAGAAACATTATGGACTGTGGCCTTTCAGAGACACCAAACTTCTTCAGAACTTGAAAAGTAATAGGATTTACATGCTACTTATTATTTTGTTGTGAAGAATCAGAGACCAGTAATTAATCCAGAAGAGTGACTTATACAGTAACTTGGGAACATTACATGATGCTAGTTGAAGGAAGCCAGAGTAGATGTCAAAATATTGCAATTATTTCCTAATCCTGTGTTAAGGGACACAGGATGATGTATTTCAGGTACAATGAGTTTAGCTGCCTTTAGGAAATTGGACACTGAAAAAAAAACTTGAGGATAGCCAAGTATAACCTCCCTCGCTCTGGTCGTGCCCCAGTTATGGCTAATTTTCTGTGAGAACGAATGTTCTTTCTCCTCTGAGGAAAGCAAAACCTTTTTTTTTTTTTAATGCATGTTTTTTTTTTTTTTTGTCTAGCAGGTTTATTCAGTTGCTGCAGAGTTAGAAGTTGCCCTCCGTTGCCACAAAAGTCATACCCAGACCCCATGGAGAGGCAGGCCAGGTCTATAATAAGCATAAGCTGTTGAAGGTGCTCACAGTAGACACTTGTGTGTTATGCATGAGCAAGCCACAGTTCACCTGTCTGGTGGAACCCTGTTCTGAGTCTATCGGTGCTTACTTTTCCTCTGTTTGTTTGTTTTTTTTGCCAAGGGGTTAACTTGTAGAGCTTGGACTGCAACAAGGGAAGCTGTGCCATATTTGAGTTTGGCAAGCTAGCAGTCCTATACTCCAGCTGGACCGGCTCTTTGGACCTATTGCTCCTGAGCAAGTCTTCTCTGGGGTTCTCATTGCGTGTGCACGGCTCCTTTTTCCAGTATGCATGCAGACTTTGTTACCTTCCCACCATCTACTTTGTATTTGAACTACTTTACCTATCCACTGGATGCTCCCCTGGCCAACCTGCTGCTTTATAGTGACCTGAACAGATGGAATTTAACACCTGTTCCTATACAGGTTGCAGTTGATGCATATTTCAGGTGCATTTTGCACTTTTATTTACACGTTTTTGATCCATTGAAATCTATGGAAACAAAAACACATCATGCTTCTTCCTGGCCCTTTCCAAAAAATGCACAGATGTGATCATGACCTATAGAAAACCATGTAAACACACAAAAAAATGGACCAGGCCTAAGTATCCCTTTGGCCAATCCCACACTTGTATGTCTAGGATGGTATATTATAAGCCCTAGATGCCTTGCCAGCTTGCGATGCTGTAACAATTCCAAGGGGCCCTGCAGTGTCCTCTTTTAGGGACCTGACACTAATAGCCCAGACCACTTTCCCCTGCCCCTATCTTCAGGGGTAAATTCCTCCTCTGTCTTATCTAGGAAAGAATTGTCTGCTACAACGTCTTGAGTTTATGGAGGAAAATTACAGCCATGTTAGTGGATTCAGAAAGCAGGGGGCACAAACATACTTCCATGCTCTCGCCTGTTTTGTAGTGATTGGCGTAATCCTAATAAAGTCTTTGCTCCTCCCAAATGTTTTGCCCAGCAATATGATATTACATTTCCTATCTTTACAAAACTCTGTCCTTGTAGAGGACATCCTGGTGTTTAAAGACCATGTTAATAGAAGGCTGGAAGCTTGTGTTTACGGTACTCAGACTTTATCAGACTTCTGGCAGATCCTCTGTGGGTTCTCCCAGATTGTGAAGATCTATCCTAAGGACTTATTTATCACCCCTATTTCTCTGTTGCTGGTTTGAAAGGCCTGCCTGGAGAATTGTAGGTCCTGAGAAATAGATGCCAGTGTTATTTGGGTGTTCTGCCCTTATAAAACCTAAGAAATCGGACCTGGGAGGACATTTTTCATGGTGCAAGGCAAGAGAACTCCATTAGAGTGAGTACTCTATGGGATGAATCCTGTCTTTTTTCCAGTCTGGTCTAGGTCATTTGGCCTTGAGTTGCCTTGAGGGTATTGAAGGGTCAAATCTTGGACCTCGGGTTCTTGTTTATTGAACGTATCCTTCTCATTCCTTGTTGAAGACCTTCATACAGGGTGCCGCTCACAATATTCCCCCTACACATCCCCAAGTGGGATATCAACCTTGTTCAGTCGGTTTTTCAGAAACAACTTTAACCTCTCTGGAATATTCCTCTTTCTACAATTACTATAGACTCACAGGCAAGTTTCTGAACTGGTGGCATTAATCTGGAAATAACTATTTTGTTTCCAGTGTAGTTCCTTCCTTTTACCTTGGGGCCCTTTCACACGAGCGGACGAATGCTTCCCTATGGGATCGCGGACGTGGGCAGATGAGCATCCGCTAACGTCCGTAAAATTTTTCTTCTTGAGGTAGAAGATAGCAGGTGATGGCGCCTACTACTAATTAAAAATTACGTGCACAAGTGTATCCAAATCAATGGTGCTAATAATACTACTCCGTGTAATGATGTCAATTGAAAAATAAAATAAAATATAAATAATAATAAAGATAGTACTTCAACCAATAATAGTGCTAAAAATGCTAATCCTTGTAGTGGTGCCAATTATTCATATTACAATATATAAAAAATACATAAAAATGTGTGCAAAATGGTATATAGAAATATAAAATATAAAATATAAAAAATCCTAGTGGTGATAGTCCATATAATCCAATCAAAATCCAGTTTCTAGTTTACAAAAGTTAATAGTTCCATAAATAAAATTGATGTTTTTATAATAGTCCAAGGGTAATATTTGCAAAATTTTCTTCATTTACAATAAAATAAAGTGACAGGTGCTTCATGCAAGTACAGCCATCAGTGGATCATTCAGTGCTCTCCCCCAATGGTCCCGCACTCACCGGATCCAATCACCCCCACAGGGGCAACAGGCTCTTTTCTAATAAGTATCCAAGTTCCAAACTTCAAAAAGGCTGCCTGGTTTTCTCCCCTGGGATCTGTTCAGCCGTTCAACCGCTCATAGAGAAAATAAAGGTGCCCAATAGCGTGATACCGTCTTACAATAAAAGTTTATTTTGACAAAAACAATGGGTACTCACAATTTACATGTAGTTAAAAAGCATTGAGTAAAAAGTGTGCTGTGGCTCTGAAGCACGATCGCTCTACCGGTTTCGTCGTTGTGACGTCGTCTGCAAATATTACCCTTGGACTATTATAAAAACATCAATTTTATTTATGGAACTATTAACTTTTGTAAACTAGAAACTGGATTTTGATTGGATTATATGGACTATCACCACTAGGATTTTTTATATTTTATATTTTATATTTCTATATACCATTTTGCACACATTTTTATGTATTTTTTATATATTGTAATGTGAATAATTGGCACCACTACAAGGATTAGCATTTTTAGCACTATTATTGGTTGAAGTACTATCTTTATTATTATTTATATTTTATTTTATTTTTCAATTGACATCATTACACGGAGTAGTATTATTAGCACCATTGATTTGGATACACTTGTGCACGTAATTTTTAATTAGTAGTAGGCGCCATCACCTGCTATCTTCTACCTCAATCACTCATTCCCACCTAGGTGGGTTTCTATGCAGGGGCTGCCACTAAATATTTAATCACTTATTATTTAATTTAAGTTGTCTGTGGCGCAGTTTCATCCCTTTTTTTTCTGTACCAAAATTTTTCTTCTGTCTGGCGGATCGGATCGGATGAATACGGACACATGGTCCGTATTCATCCGATTCCCCATAGGGGAGAGCGGAGGAAAGACAGGGCGGTCCCTGCACAGTGTGCGGGGACCGCCCTGTCAGCCGACAGCTCAGTGGGGATTTTACGGAGGAATCCCCGCTGAGCAAACGGGTTAACGGAGCGGATCAATACGGATCCGCTTCGTGTGAAAGAGCCCTTAAGGCTAAGGACATTGTGACATTGTTCTGCTTTCTCTATGTCTTGCTTCACAACATTCAATGCAGATTTCTCTTTATTGTCCGGATGTGATAGGCATTTTTTAAGTCTGAACTAATGCTCAAACCACAGTAATCAAGAAAATGAATAATATGTGGGCAGCCGCCAATATTTGGATGTCTCCCCACATTATAATGAAAAAATATAAATATAAAATGTGGCACTACCTCCAGAGTGAAAAATGTAGTTCTACGCAAAGTGTGAACACATCAACAAAGCTAATAAGAAAAGGTATTTGGCCTCTAAAGAATGAATTCAAATGTGTGCTGTAAAAAGTCATACAACATCCTCTAATAATGCACATGAATAAATAATACAGTTATTGAATAAAAAACATAAGTGTGTCCATTAGGCCTTGTACACACGATTAAATGTGTCTGTTCAAATCGGTCGGACCGACCGATTTGAACAGATCTGTCTGCTGGGATTTTGGTTTGCTCGCGTGTACACACGAGCAAACCAAAATCCCCGCCAGCAGACAGCGCGCTGACGTGGCGGTGACGTGGCGGTGACGTTGACGCCGCCACGTCACCGCACCAGGAAGTAAAACACTTCCGCGTATGCGTCGAAACCATTTGGCGCGTGTGCAAGAAGATATGTCTGCTGGTTAGCGTACTAACCAGCAGACATGTCGGGCGGACGGGTTCCCAGCCGACAGATTTCAAAGCATGCTTTGAAATCTGTCGGGTGGCCAAATCCGTCTGTTTGCCCGTACACACGATCGAATCTGTCTGCTGAAACAGTCTAGCAGACCGTTTCCAGCAGACAGATTTGATCGTGTGTACGAGGCCTAAGTGATGTCACACAAAACAGCAGTTCAAAAAAATGTGAACCAAAGACCAGGTGGCAGCCATGAAAAACAGAAAATTAAAAATATTAGGAAATGTCAAGGGTCAGTTCCAAACATAATGTACAAAAACAATTGTGGAATGATTAATAATATCAATGTGCAAATAGGCACCTAAACATAGTGTAGTCACGCTTGCTTCCACCATCCAGAATCCACCAGGAGTGTGCCCTAGCAGCTCACCCTGATCAAAGACCACATGGGCCCTTTCGGTATAAGTATCCTTGATGGCAGATCAAATTTCACTCTCCTCTCTTCAGAACATAAAGCCAGGGATGAGATAAGTGGGGCAGTAACTATGATGGTAAGCATTAATAACTCTCCAACTGTGCCTTAATAATAATCCTCCTCCATTCAATAAGTGCCATATAAGACGAAGGAAATCTCCATAGTGCAGTATCCCATAAAAACGAGATTTATTAACACAGTAGTAACTTGCATATGTAGTACAAAGCAATTGGCATCACTACGTTTGGAACCTCCAGTTTCAGCCACGACTGAAGTGATGTCACTCGGCTCCTCCCGACACGTTGAATCACGACTCGCATTAAACCAGGCATGTCGAAATTCCGGCCCGCGGGCCAGTTGCGGCCCGTGACCCAGTTTTTTACAACCCACTTACAATTTGCCTTTTATCACTTTCGTGGCCCCCCAAGCTCCACACAGGGTAAGATGAGCTTGTTTTAAAAACATAAATAAAAAAATATATATAAAATTACTTTAATCCCAGAACGCCTCTCATTGATAAGCTGAGCATGTTGCTGGAAAGTGTTTCAAAGCCGGTTAGGAAGCTGACAGCGCACATCACCAATAACAGACAGTCATTTCCCGATCCACAACTGCAGAGATCTCAGTGCCTGTGATTGGTGGCGGGGATTGGCTGCAGCGCTGCACACCGTCCGTGTTCTAGCGGGCTTGCCTGAGGTCATCCTTGCAGTGAGAGGCACTCAAGGATTTCTCTGGGGATGAGATAAGTTTACTACTGTAACGGATATAAAGCGAATATTTAAACATATATAAGAACTTAAAAAACTAGCTCATCAAGATATGAGGGAAAATTAGAAAGTGGGGGCCAGAGAGAATATAACATATAAAAAATAAATAGCTCATCCTTGCCCTGAGTGGAGCTTGGGGGCCACAGAAGAGATAAAATCCAGATTTTTCAGGCGATAAAGACGAGGAAATATATATTTTTTACAACCTGAGCTCATCCTTACCTTGAACAGAGCTCTGGGATTTGTTGGGGGCCAGGAGGAGATCTATATATTCACCACACACAGCCACAAAGATAGGAGAATTCTTTTTGGGCAGTGTATTATGCCGCGTACACACGGTCGTTTTTTGCGATGAAAAAAAACGACGTTTTCTGTGAAGTAAAAAACGACGTTTTTGAAACGTCACTTTTCAAAGACAATTTTGCCTACACACCATCGTTTTTTCACAAAAAGCGAGGTTACGTTCACCACTCTTTTCCATTGAAGCTCGCTTCATAACTAGTTTCTGGGCATGCGCGGGTTGAAAAACGTCTTTTTAAACGACGTTTTTTCTACACACGGTGACTTTTTGTGAAACAAAAAACGCCGTTTTGAAAAACGACACAAAAAATTCAAGCATGTTGGAATTTTTTTTTGGTCGTTTTTTTGAAGACAAAAAACAACGTTTTGCCCACACACCATCAATTTAAATGACGTTTTAAAAAATGGTTCGAAGAATGTTAGTGTTATACCTGAAGGGTTCCACATGTACTGGCACTTTAAGGCTGGCTCCACCCAGCAGTGATGACAAGGGTCAAGGGGTACGGTGGCCATCTTAGGCCCCATACACACGATCGGACATATCCGATGAAAACGGTCCGCGGACCATTTCCATCGGATATGTCCGATCGGGAGTTTGATCCGATGGCGTGTACACACCATCGGATCAAATTCCCCGCCGCCGGACGGCGCGGTGACGCGGCGGTGACGTTGACGCCGCCGCATCACCGTCACGTCACCGCACCAGGAAGTAAAAGACTTCCGCGCATGTGCCGAATCCATTCGGCGGCGGCGCGGCGGTGGTGGGAGACGACATGTCTGCTGGTAAGTGTACTAACCAGCAGACATGTCGGGAGGACAGATTCCCACCGGATAGATTTCAAAGCATGCTTTGAAATCTGTCGGGTGGAGAAATCTGTCCGCTAGCCCATACACACGAGCGGAGATGTCTGCTGAAACGGTCCATCGGACCGTTTTCAGCGGACATATCCCCTCGTGTGTACGAGGCCTTAGAGTGTGCTCATGTAGGAAGCAGATAAGATGTACTGTCCTGAGATGCATGTTGCAGTGTACAGCCTGTACTGAATAAACATCCATTGCTCCAGACCAGAGTCTTGTGTCTCTCACAACACACAGGACATCACAGTGGCGACGAGAATGGAATTTACAAAGTGTCTATCAGTCTGAGAGATGGAGAGAGACAAAGACATTGTGGATTGTCACCTGGATAAAAGCAATCACAGATCCCAGCAGGAAAATGTCATTAATCGGGACATTGAGTGAATTTGATGGAGAACAGACATCCTGGAGTTCCTGGGTTGAGAGGCTGGAACAGTATTTTAATGCAAATGACATCACAGACAACAGGCAAGTGGCAGTTTTTCTTACATTGGTCGGATCCAAAACGCATGACACTCTTAGAGATCTGCTTTCCCCTGTAAAACCTTCAGCTAAGACATTGGCAGAGCTGCTGACACTGCTAGAGGATCACTTCCAGCCCAAACCACTAGAAATAGCAGAAAGATTTCGCTTCTATCAGAGGCAGCAGCAGACAGGTGAAGAGATTAAAGCTTATGTGCTTGCCCTTCGCAGACTAGCCTCTACCTGTTCTTTTGGGCACTACCTACCTACTGCACTGAGAGATAAGTTTGTTATGGGACTGAATTGTGAGTCGACACAAAAGAGACTGTTAACAGAGAAAGACCTTACCCTTACAAAGGCAATTGAGATAGCTTCAGTGATGGAAATGGCTGTGAAAGACACAGAGCAATTGAACCCCCAGAGCAGAAGGGAAGAGGTGAAGCAGGAAGTTTTCAGAACAGCAGTCAAGCCAACTGCCGCAAACTGGAAATGCCGACCCCCACCAACCCGGGAGTCAGCTTGTTACCGTTGTGGGAATACAGACCATGACCACAAAGTCTGCCGGTTTAAGGATCAGACCTGTCATAATTGCGGTAGGACCGGCCATCTGAAACGAGTTTGCCGTAGCAAGAAGGTGCGAGATAAACAACCTCTGAACCCCAAGACAAAGACATATATGGTGGGAAGATATACATCATCATCTGAGTCAGAGGATGAAGAAGTGCTCCACAGATTAGACATACATCATATGCATGCAGCACCCTCCGCAATGACTGTAGATGTAACCATTGAGGGAAAGAAACTCAAGATGGATGTAGACACAGGAGCAGCAGTTTCAGTTATCACCCAGAAACAATGGAGACAACTTCAGACCCGAAGAACTGTCCGCCCAACACCAATCAAACTGCAGACATACTCAAAGCAGATACTCCACCCACTGGGTTACGCAAAAGTAAAGGTATTGTACAAGGGTCAGACAAAGAGACTTCCATTATATATCCTGAAAAATGGGGGACCCCCTCTCTTTGGGAGAGACTGGATTGCTCACTTTGGTATGCCAGACATCGCCATAAGTCCCTGTAATGCCGTCACCATTCCATTAGGAGATGATGAAGGATGGGTGGTGTCCCTGAAGCAGCGGTTCCCAAAGGTTTTTGATGACCAGTTGGGAAAAATAAAACATGACTGTGTGAGACTCAAGCTGAAACCCAACGCTCAGCCTAAGTTCTTCAAAGCTCGGACAGTACCTTTCGCACTCCGAGCAGGTGTGGAAGCAGAACTAAGTCAGCTGGAGGAACAAGGTGTCATCTCAAAGGTAGAGCACAGCGAGTGGGCATCACCAGTTGTACCGGTAAAGAAAGCGAATAGGGACTTGCACATTTGTGGCGATTTCCGCATGGCACTGAACTCTCAACTGGAAATAGACCAGTATCCCCTACCCAGAGTAGATGACATTTTTGCCTCTCTTGCAGGGGGTGAAAAGTTCACCAAGCTTGATCTCAAACAAGCATATTTACAGTTTGAGGTCCATCCTTTTTCCCGCAAATTTCTGACCATCAACACCCACAAGGGACTATATGAATACAATCGGATGGTGTTTGGGGTAGCCTCTGCCCCAGCCATTTGGCAAAGAAAAATGGACAAGATTTTGGCGGACATTCCTTTTACGCAGTGCCTGCTAGATGACATGCTCATCACGGGACGGACTGACCAGGAACACAAGCAGAATGTGGAGCTTGTGTTGGTGAGACTCCAAGAACAGGGTCTGAAAGTGAACTTAGCAAAATGCCAATTCATGGTGCCTAAATTGGAGTTTTGTGGCCACCTTGTGGATGCAGAAGGTATACACACCACAGAAGCCAAAGTTGATGCTTTAGTCAAAGCTCCAGCCCCAACCAACGTCCAGCAGCTGCGATCATACCTTGGCTTGCTGAACTATTACCACAAATTCCTGCCAGATCTGGCACACACCTTGTTTCCATTGAACAAACTTTTGGAGAAACACTCCAGATGGGACTGGTCGGCTGCATGCCAACGTGCTTTTGAAATTTCTAAGCGGAAGCTGTTGGCGTCACGCATGCTCGTGCATTATGACCTCCAGAAGCCTCTCACCTTGGCTTGTGATGCCTCACCCTATGGTCTGGGGGCGGTACTATCCCACATCTTACCAGATGGGTCAGAAAAACCAGTGGCATTTGCCTCCAGGTCTTTGACAAAAGCAGAAAGCAATTACTCACACATTGACAAAGAGGCTCTTGCGCTGATATGGGCAATTAAGAAGTTTCATCTTTACCTGTATGGTAGGGAATTCACCATACTGACGGACCATAAACCACTCCTTCAGATCTTTAGCCCTGACAAAGGCATCTCCCAGACTACTGCGGCCCGCCTCCAACGCTATGCCCTATTCTTGGGGGCATACAGCTACAAAATTCAGTATCGTGGTCATGATGCCAATGCTAATGCGGACGCAATGTCCCGACTGACAGGGAGGTCCATGGACTCTTCTCCACCGGTCAAGAGTTGTCGTTACACCAGCCTGTCCTTCTTGTCTTCTGGAGAGATAGCAGCCCATACAACCAAGGATACCTTTCTGAAAACAATACTCTCCTGGGTACGGTCCGGTTGGCCTGCAACTGTCACACAGGAGTATGAACCTTATTTCCGTAGGCGTATTGGAATTAACTGTGGCTGGCAACTGTGTTTTATGGGGAGACAGAGTGATCATTCCACAGACCCTCCGGAGACACATTCTGGACTTGCTACAGACTGGTCATCCCGGGGGCACTCGTATGAAACAAAAGGCCAGAGGCTATGTGTGGTGGCCAAACCTAGACTCAGATATCGCAACATATGTGAATGCTTGTGCTGGATGTGCACAAACGGCAAGAGACCCTCCTCGAGGGTGCGTCCAGCCCTGGACTTGGCCCACGGTTCCTTGGTTTCGCCTACACTTGGACTTTGCAGGCCCGATCAGAGGACACACCTTCTTGATCATAGTGGACGCCCATTCAAAGTGGCCTGAGGTCATTCCTGTTACTCAGCCAACGACTAAGGCAACGGTTTCCATACTGTTACATCTCACTGCTACGTTTGGATACCCCAGAGAAATCGTCACAGACAATGGTGCACAATTCACCAGTCAGGAGTTTCAGCGTTTCCTGACTGCCCACAACATCAAGCACAAGTTGACCGCACCTTACCACCCAGCTACAAATGGTCAAGCAGAGAGGTTTGTGCAGACTTTCAAATGCTATTTCAAAGCTACAGTGACTGCAAGTAAACAACAGTCTCTGTCACCCCAGCAGCTGGACTCCTTCCTTTCTGCTTACAGAAACACACCACATGCAACCACTGGTAAAACTCCAGCAGAACTCCTTCTGGGTCGGCAGCCATGGACTGTTTTGGATATGCTCCGCCCTCAAACAGTCCAGGAACATGTATTGCAGTCCCAAGACAAGATGGTCAAACACCATGAGCTTCCCGGATTCACAGCCCAACAAAATGTATGGGCCCGATCTTATGGGTCTTCCATCACCCGTTGGCTTCCTGCTGTCATTGCAGAGACTTTGGGACCCAAGATGTACAAGGTCCGCCTGGAAGATGGTTCCATTTGCAGACGTCATGCGGACCAACTGCGTCCTCGTTCTCAACTGCCCGAATCCCTCATGCCGGCTGAACCACCAGTGTCTCAAGGATCTGCTCCCAGCGAATCAGGATGCACAGAGACTGATGATTGTGGGGACTCTGAACTTTTGAACTCAGCTCCAACAGAGCCCTCCAGCTCTGGTCCGGAGGTCTGTTTACCCTCTGAGTTGGGGGATCCCTTCTTGGCCCCGCCGGTACCCATTCCGGCCAGCCCTGTTTCCTCCGGTCCCGAATCGCTGGATGCCCGGCCTCAACGACACTGTCGCCCTCCTGACCGGTTGCAGTTGCAAGAGCGGTTACGAGACTTTCGACGTGGCCGACGGAAGTGATTCAATTACATATTAACCGCAACTGTCCCTGGAAGCTTGAAGTCCTGTAATTTTCCTGTGTTTGGAGGACTGTTACTGGACAGTTATCAGTTAATGTTTTGTTTCTGTTATGGTTTTATTGTGTTTTTTTTTTTTTTGTTTTGTTTTTGTTTTTTGAGGGATGGATGGAAGGTGTTATACCTGAAGGGTTCCACATGTACTGGCACTTTAAGGCTGGCTCCACCCAGCAGTGATGACAAGGGTCAAGGGGTACGGTGGCCATCTTAGAGTGTGCTCATGTAGGAAGCAGATAAGATGTACTGTCCTGAGATGCATGTTGCAGTGTACAGCCTGTACTGAATAAACATCCATTGCTCCAGACCAGAGTCTTGTGTCTCTCACAACACACAGGACATCACAGTTAGGCAAAATGGTCGGCCCACACGCATGTTCACTTCATCAAATCTGGCCCTCTTTCAAAAAAGTTTGGACACCCCCACTTTAAACCCTTGAGAGAGTCATGCGAGTTGTGATGCAATGTGTCTGGAGGAGCTGGGTGGCATCACTTCCGGTCGCGGCCAAAACCTGAGGTCCCGATCGTAGTGATTCCAATTGCTTTGTACTGCATGTGTAAGTTACTACTGTGTTAATAAATTTTGTTTTTACGGATTACTGCACTATGGAGATTTCCTTTGACTTATATGGCCCTTATTAAAGATAGGAGTGGAAGAGGATTATTATGGTACAGTAGGAGAGTTATTAATGCTTACCATCATAGTTGCTGCACCACATATCTCACCCCTGGCTTTATGTTCTGAAGAGAGGAGAGGAGAGTGGAATGTCATCTGCCGTTAAGGGTATTTATACCGAAAGCGCTGTCAGATCCTTGTGGTCTTTGATTAAGGTGAGCTGCTAGGGCACACTCCTGGTGGACGCCGAATGGTGGAAGCAAGTGTGACTACAATATTTTTGGATGCCTATTTGCACGTGTATTTTTTTTTTGCACGATTTGCACGTTGATATTATTAATCATCCCACTATTTTTTTTGCACATGCACTTTAATGTTTGGAACTGACCCATGGCATTTCCTAATATTTTGTACAATTTTTGCAACCTATAGAATTTTTTGAACGTCGCCTATCGAGATTTTTAAGGGTAAATGTTTGACGCCATTCCACAAACGGGCGCAATTTTTAAGCATGACATGTTGGGTATCATTTTACTCGGTGTAACATTATCTTTCATAATACATAAAAAAACTGGGCCAAATTTGTTGTTATCTTATTTTATTAATTAAAAAAAGTGCACTTGTAAGACCGCTGCGCAAATACGGTGTGACAAAAAGTATTGCAATGACCGCCATTTTATTCTCTAGGGTGTTCGAAAAAAAATATATATATATATATATATATATATAATGTTTAGGGGTTTTAAGTAATTTTCTAGCAAAAACTTTTCTAGTCTTGTAAACACCAAATCTGAAAAACACCCGAGGTCCTTAAGTGGTTAATGTACTCCAAAAAAAAAGATTTTTCCATTAATTAAAAAACCTACTTTATTAATCCCCTATTATGTAGCATCGCTGAAAGTCACCAATAATTTCTCTGATAACATGAATTTGCTCTTTTCACACAGGCCCTTAGTGTACCTTGGCCTTAAAATGTTTGCTCGATTTGGCGTTTGTTCGTTCTTGAATTGCTCAGAAGTGACATTGAGATCTTGGCTCCACATTATTGAGTCAAACTACCATTCGAGCAATGCTTATCATAACTCAACACATTCCGCTGATGTCTTACATGCCACTGCTTACTTCCTGTGCAAAGAAAGAGTGAAGGTAAGCTACAAACTGATAATTGTATCCCTTTTAGGACCTACCATGTCTCCCTGAACACTTAATGTTATTAGGATACTGTTAGCTGTAATACAGAATCCAGTTAGGAATGCATTGCAGCTGGACAGAGATTGCATGACTCATTCCAAGTTAATTTTGATGAAAAATCATATCATCCATTACTTATCTGGCTTTAGATCCTCCATATATAAGGTAGAAAACAAATGTGTATTAGAGGATTAGAGTCTCTCCACATTATTGAGCATTTCATTATAACATGCCTAAAAATGTACATAGTAACTTTGTTTTATCTTTGGTTCTAACATAATTGTTCTCAGATTACCAGTGCAGCTGTTAGCCACACACCAATGCTCAAGCTATAATCTCTGTAGAATGCAACAGCATTGCTGAGGCATTATGCACTTTTGCACTGTCCAGATGAAAAAAATCTTGGTCACCTCTGTAAACAAACTGCTCATGCATAGTCTTGCTCGCTGTCCTGCTTTTTAGGAAAAAGGGAATAGCTGCTCCAGGTGGGAACCCAGATGAATATCCACCGTTGCAGAAAACTCAGGTGCAGGCAATGTACTTAGCAAAGCAGGAACAAAAATTATCTCTGGACAGCCGCACTCTGAACAAATTGTAGCCTTTATTAAAAGGACAGCACTACAGGACACAGAAAAATAAAGTAAAACCCCTACTGACGTGTTTCGCACTGAAACTAGTGCTTAAACATATGACTAAGCACTAGTTTCAGTGCGAAACGCGTCAGTAGGGGTTTTACTTTATTTTTCTGTGACTTGTAGTGTGGTCCTTCTTTGAAAAAAGGCTGCAATTTGTTCAGAGTGCGGCTGTCCAGAGACCATTTTTGTTCCTATCCTGCTTTTTTTTAGCACAGGAAAGTGCCCATATTATGACAGAGCAATGCTACACAATTATATTGGCTTTGATGTATATATCTGGGCATTAAAACCAGTCAGACTGCATATATTACTAACACCCACCAAACACTTGGGTAAGGTGTATTGAGATCAAAACAGCATTCCCTGACACCTGGGATAAGGAAGCTGTATTCATCCTTCAGAAACAACCACTAGGAGCGCTGATCGGAACCATCCCGAATGGACAAATTATTCGATAAAGTCAGTAAAATAACATCATAAATCAATTTATTAATAAGAAACATGTGAGAGAGTTAATGGTTGATAACAATTAAAATTGCATAAATGGAGCAGCTGTGCAACTTGATCACCACTATGACAGTACTTTGTGATGCGGAAGAATATTAACAGGCTTTATAAAGCAATGCTGTAGTGGTAAATACCTTGTGTATCCAGGGAGCTCCGCTGTGGGGGGAGAACCGATGTGTACAAAGTCAGATGGAGGGTCAGGTGCTTCAAACCGGAGCTCCGGTGGTGAGTGGTAAGATAGCTGTGGAAGGAGGGGAAGCCGAGGACCATCTAGAGCAGGGATATGCAATTAGCGGGCCTCCAGCATTAGCAGTCCCATCATGCCTCTGCCTCTGGTTGTCATGCTTGTGGCTGTCATTCTTGCTATGCCTTATGGGACTTGTAGTTCTGCAACAGCTGGAGGTCTGCTAATTGCATATCCCTGATCTAGAGCAACCACTGACAGGATTTGGCAGAAGGAAGCGTTTGAGCGGGACGTCTTACGCTCAGGGAACACTGGTCCAGAAGGAGGCTTGAAGCACAGGGTGGTGGAACGCAAGCTGAGAAGAGGAGAGAAAGTGGGTGGCTGTTGTCATGACAACATATTTCGGGGTGTAGCGTTTCTTCAAGTCTAGTGGTGATCAAGTTGCAGAGCCGCTCCATTCATGCAAGGAGATTTTAATTGTTGTCAACTATCAACTCTCCCACATGTTCTTATTAATAAATTGACGTATGATGTTATTCTACTGACTTTATCCAAGAATTTGTCCATACAGGATGGTTCTGATCAGCGCTCCTAGTTGTGGTTGTTTCTGAATGCTTGTATATTGTTTCACACCACTCCTGGTGTGTTAATCCACACATCTGCTCTTTGATGTCCCGTAGGACACCACACATTGTTCCCAGAGAAACTCATGTCCCAGTCCCATGGCGCCAGATATATTGTTGTCTTCGTATTGACACATCCTAAACACTTGTTGTCATCTAGGGTAGGTAAGGTATTGGCACCCATTAACCTTTTCTGGTATCAGGGGTAGGTAAGGGTGAGATGCATTACACCCACCTAGAACCCTGACATTTAGGTTCATTAAGGTGTGTTGAAACTCATTAAGAGCTTCCTGGCTCCTGGGGTAGGTAAGGTGTAACAACACATAGAAGAACCTGGCAAAGTGTCACTTATGTTTTTTGCAATAACGCATTGAAGTGAGCCTGACTTGTAACATTTGCTGCTGCTGGTACTGTAGTCGATTAATATATGTATTCCTATCCCAGGGGAGCGTAGAACGATTAGCAGCATTTTCACAAATGTGCCAGATTGCACTATAATTGATTTCTTGTCTTTTTTTCAGCAAAGCTTGGATCCAATTGATGAGGTTGCTGCTCTCATTGCTGCCACTGTTCATGATGTAGATCATCCAGGGAGAACAAACTCTTTCCTCTGCAATGCTGGAAGTGAGTTGGCCATCCTGTACAATGACACAGCGGTGCTGGAGAGCCATCATGCAGCACTGGCTTTCCAGCTGACCACGAGAGATGACAAGTGCAATATATTCAAAAATATGGAGAGGTAAGACTGGGGACAAACAGTACTTTTATGGGCTCTTCTAACTTGCAACTGAGTCGCTGAAAATGTGTTTAATAGTAAATGAAGATTAGATATGAGGTATCTGAAAAACTATCTGGTGTTCCTCAAGTAAATGTATAATTCAGGAATTTAGGACCTGCTGGTTTAGCCAGATTTAATATGTAGCCAGTTGAACTATTAACCTATGAACAGTTTAGTTCAACGTAAGCCGAGACGATTCTTCCCTTTTGATCTTAAGAGATGGGGTGCCGATGTCTTACTATATTAATCCAGGGAGTAACATGCAATGGAGTGGAATGAACGCCACTCTCTCAACCAGCACGCATAAGATGGAGATAAGAAATGGCCTCAGCCTCCGCTTGTCTGCTCAACACGCCCACTGACACGTTTCACCTTAACCATTGGGGCTTAGTCATAGACCTCTGTGATTAAGTCACAGTGGGCAGCGCAAAACGCAGGGCCCTTTAAAAACATTGTTGCATTTAACAACAGTACCAGTTAAACTACATGCAGTATAGGTACAGTATAGCAGGCATCACTAAATGGCGTACCATGTGCTGCATGCAGACCGAGCTGCTGTCCCATCTGGACCCATGGTCACACCATTTAGGAGCCTTCCTTCCCCCTAGCCACCACTGCTATCATTTTCAAGGCAGCCCGGAGAGCAGGAGGCACAGCCACACTGGATAGAGGGAGCAGGAGCTGCATGAGTTACCTTTCTAGATTAACTAGAAGGTGATTGGTTGCTAGGCCACCAGCAATCAATCATTAGCTTGTTTATAGGAAACATTAAGCTTGGCAACCCCCTGCTCCCATCCTGCATCCAGAGGTGCTGTGCCTCCCGGCTGCTTTCTGCTCTCTGTAAGGTAGGCAAGAGGACATGACTGTGTAGGTGAGGCAGGGGGTGACATGAAGGTGGCAGTGCTGTGTGTGTGTGGGGGGGGGGGGTGGCGGAGTGACAGATGTGCAGGGGCAGAGCACATTATTGTGGTGGGAGGAGAGGGATGTGAAAGGGGAGCAGTGCTGTGGGGGGAGGGTATTGTGAAGAGGGGCAAGTGGGAGGGGGTGTAATGGAAGAAGTGCTGGTAGGGAGGTAGATTTGTAGGGGGCAGTGCTGTGTGTGTGTGTGGTGGGGGTGATGTGAAGGGGACAGTGCTGTGGGGGAGAGATGTACAGGGACGCTTCCCTGTCCCTGCTGAAGAAAAGCATTGCCACAACTTGATGCTGCCACCACCACATTTCACAGTGCTGATGGTGTGTTCAGGGTGATGTGCAGTGTTAGTTTTCTGCCACACGTAACGTTTTGTTTTTATGCCAAAACATTCAATTTTGGTCTCGTCTGATTAGAGGACCTTGTTCCACATGTTTGCTGTGTCCCTTACATGGCTTCTCGCAAACTGAAAATGGGACTTCTTATGGCTTTCTTGCAACTATGGCTTTCTTCTTGCCACTCTTCCATAAAGGGCAGATTTGTGGAGTAAACCACTAATAGTTGTCCTGTGGACAGATTCTCCCATCTGAGCTGTGGATCTTTGCAGCTCCTCCAGAGTTACCATGGGCCTCTTGGCCATCTTTTCTAATTAATGCTCTCCTTGCCCAGCCTGTCAGTTTAGGTGGATGGCCATGTGTTGGTAGGTTTGCAGTTGTGTTGTACTCTTTCCATTTTCGGATGATGGATTGAACAGTGCCTTGTGAGATATTCAAAGTTTTGGATATTTTTTTACAACCAAACTTTACATTAAACTTCTCCACAACCTTATCCCTGACCTGTCTGGTGTGTTCCTTGACCTTCATGATGCTGTTTGTTCACTAAGGTTCTCTTACAAACCTATGAGGGCTTCACATAACAGCTGTATTTATATTGCAATTAAATTGCACACAACTGGACTCTATTTACTAGGGTTGTCCCGATACCAGTATCGGTATCAGGACCGATACCGAGTATTTGCCGGAGTACCAAACCCCCCCGCCGCTGCCGCCGCCGCATCGAGAGCCGCCGCATCAAAAGCCGCCGCATGGCTCCCGCTGCGTATAGACACTCCCCCTTGCTCGGGATTGGAAGGGTGATCGTGATCTGTCCAATTCCAAACAAGGAACAATACGCGCAGGAAAAACAGCTATTCAAATAAATGCTGTGATGTTCTCCGTGTGGCGGCGGCGGCTTTCGGCGGCTAGGTATGGGGGGACATGTCTGGAGGGACATGGCTGCATATGTGTGGGACATGGCTGGGGGGAAATGGCTGCATATGTGGGGGACATGGCTGGAGGGACATGGCTGCATATGTGGGGGACATGGCTGGAGGGACATGGCTGGAGGGACATGGCTGCATATGTGGGGGACATGGCTGGGGGGAAATGGCTGCATATGTGGGGGACATGGCTGGAGGGACATGGCTGCATATGTGGGGGACATGGCTGCATATGTGGGGGACATGGCTGGGGGAAATGACTGCATATGTGGGGGACATGGCTGCATATGTGGGGGACATGGCTGGAGGGACAGGGCTGCATATGTGGGGGACATGGCTGGGGGGAAATGGCTGCATATGTGGGGGACATGGCTGGAGGGACATGGCTGCATATGTGGGGGACATGGCTGGAGGGACATGGCTGCATATGTGTGGGACATGGCTGGGGGGAAATGGCTGCATATGTGGGGGACATGGCTGGAGGGACATGGCTGGAGGGACATGGCTGCATATGTGGGGGACATGGCTGGGGGGAAATGACTGCATATGTGGGGGACATGGCTGGAGGGACATGGCTGCATATGTGGGGGACATGGCTGGAGGGACATGGCTGGAGGGACATGGCTGGGGGGACATGGCTGGAGGGACAAGGCTGCATATGTGGGGGACATGGCTGGGGGGAAATGGCTGCATATGTGGGGGACATGGCTGCATATGTGGGGGACATGGCTGGAGGGACATGGCTGCATATGTGGGGGACATGGCTGGAGGGACATGGCTGCATATGTGGGGGACATGGCTGGAGGGACATGACTGCATATGTGGGGGACATGGCTGCATTTGGGGACACATTTAAAAAAAGTATCGGTATTCGGTATCGGCGACTACATGAAAAAAAGTATCAGTACTTGTACTCGGTCCTAAAAAAGTGGTATCGGGACAACCCTACTATTTACTAATTAGGTGACTTCTGAAGGCAATTGGTTTCACTGCATTTTAGTTGGGGGTATCTGAGTAAAGGGGCTGAATAAAAAGGCACGCCACACTTTTGCTATATTTATTTGTGAAAAATAAATAAAACCATTTTATAATTTTCCGTCCAATTCACAATCATGTGCAACTTTAAAAATCTGAGAATCTGTGGAAAGAACTGAAAACTGCTGTTCACAAACGCTCTCCATCCAACCTCACTGAGCTCAAGCTGTTTTGCAAAGAAGGAATGGGCAAAAATTTCAGTCTCTCGATGTGCAAAACTGATAGAGACATACCCCAAGCGACTTACAGCTGTAATCGCAGCAAAACGTGGCACTACAAAGTATTAACTTAAGGGGGATATATAATTTTGCACGCCCAATTTTTCAGTTTTTTTATTTGTTAAAAAAAAATTGAAATATCCAATACATTTTGTTCCACTTCATGATTGTGTCCTACATGTTGTTGATTCTTCACAAAAAATTACAGTTTTAAATCTTTATGTTTGAAGCCTAAAATGTGGCAAAAGGTCTCATAGTTCAAGGGGGCCGAATACTTTCGCAAGGCACTGTATATGTAGCGCCTGGTTACTTTCCAGAACTGGTGCAAGTGTAAATTTAGAGGGGGTCAGAGAGTTTGGTAACTCTGACCGTGTTAATTGGTTCAAATTTGAAGCTTCTGTCTCAGCTTTGGCTGTGTTGTGGGCTCATTCTGTAGTTTCTGGTGTGCTGATCACACCACAGGTCGACAGGTGGCAGCAGTGGATTTGGATACTTTTCCCAGCAGCCTATCGGTAGGGGTTTGCTCGCTGTGCATGCTGGAAAAGAGATATATATGACGCCATTGTCCTGGGTCTTTCTTCCTGTGTTGTGCCCACCTTAAGGGTAGACATACCACGGCACCCCGGCGAAATGGCCTTCCGGGGTGTGCGTGCCGCGTGGTGTTCCTGGTTCGGGGACCATGTTGGTCCGGAACATCTGAGCTGTGACTGGGGCCCAGTGATCCACTGGGTTCCTAATCTAAAGGGGTCCCAAGCTTTAGTCCTATAAGAGGAAGCTGTTCGGTGGAAAGTCTGTTTGAGGAGTGCCAAGAGAGGCTGGCATTCCAAGAGGGTTTCGACCATCCACCGGGGATCAAGGTAACCCGCTACTGAGAGGCTGGACGTCGGCCGCCTATCAGTTGGTAACCTAGCTACAATTACCTGAAGGAGATCCAGGTGTCAAGTCTACTAAGGAGGATTATCTCCACTGATTTTAATCATAGGGGAGGGTTCCAAGTGACAAGTGACATTCTGTCTGCCAGGCTGGTGAGAGAGGCCTGTCAAGGTGCGCTGTACCCATTCCAGTTGGGGTGGTGAGAAAGAAAGTGTCGTTGGAAGCAGGACTGTTTCCCTATTATTTACACCTGAATCTGTTATTTCCATTTCTATCAAAATCTCTGCTCTTCACCAAGTTCTACTGTTTTTACCCAGCTGGGTAATAAAGCGCACAGAAAAGACACCTGTTGTGTGGAGATTTCATTACTTCAACTTTCATCAAATACCCCTAGACGGCGGAGACGTAAACTGAAGCTTTTGCCATGGCCTTCACAATCTCCTCACCTCAACATAATTGAAAATCTATGGATAAACCTTAAGGCTGCATTCACACTGTTATGCGGCGTATTGTACCGTGATTTGCCACGAAAAATTGCGGCGTTTTGTCCCGTGATTTGCCGCAACAAATTGCGGCGTTTTCAGCCTTGTTTTTTGCTGGAGGGGTGATTGTAACAGGATGCACCGTGACAGACTGAGATATTCCTATGTCTAGGGTCACCTTATGTCCACTAGGGCCATAGGGTGACAAAGAATCATAATTCATATGTTACAGAAGACATTAATAAGGGACATTAATAATAATTCATGTTTGCAGGATGTCTTCAAATATCAAAAGCTGTTGGCTATGCAATCTGGGCACACATGCTTTTG
Source organism: Rana kukunoris (assembly GCA_029574335.1). Lineage (NCBI taxonomy): Eukaryota > Metazoa > Chordata > Amphibia > Anura > Ranidae > Rana > Rana kukunoris. The sequence continues at coordinate 53,488,988 of CM056051.1, forward strand.
AAAGGTGTTAATTCAGGTCAGCCAGCCAGTGAGTCATACCTTTGTATAATATGCTATTGAAATATCTGAAGGTGTGGATTGCACCCACTCTCACAAGACTCTGCCATTGTGTGATAAAGCTGTATAGATAACTTATTCAACTAGATGTCTGTGTTATTATTCAAGGTTAATTGAACCCTATTGAAGATACGGTGCCGACCGGTCTACATGGTTAGCTTACCTGAATGCCTTTTAGAGTGTGATTGAAGCCCCCCATGGTGTGAAGGGGGTGGAGATTGCATTGTCCTGTGATTAACTGCATTATGCTTGAGACTGTATAAGAAGCTGAGAAAAATACTAATAAATGGTCATATCTTTGGAAGCAAGAACGGAGCTCTGTCTCGTCTTATTCTGGGAAAGGATATGGATCGTGTATGCAATATTGTCGGAGTGTGTCAGATAAGCTTGTCGTGGTTGGATGGAAGGTCCTAAGCGGTGGTGACCGTTACAGTGATTTTACATTGTCGGCTATGCCCGAACGCTGAAACCGCCTGAAAAAAAAGTTTCGGGACTTGTTTTGAGCTTCAGGCGTTCAGCGTTTCGGCGTTCGGCGTGGAGATGTGAACCATCTCTATAGCCGACAATGTTAAATCGCCCCTTCAGCGTATTTCAGGCTGCTACAGCATCGGGCATAGGGCGTAAACACGCCTAGGTGTGAATGCAGCCTAAAAGAGCAGGCCGTGACAGACAGCCCAGAGATCTCAAAGAACTGGAAGACTTTTGTAAGGAAGAATGGGCAAAGATACCTCAAACAGGAATTGAAAGACTCTTGGCTGGCTACAAAAAGCGTTTACAAGCTGTGATACTTGCCAAAGGGGGCAGTACAAGATATTAACTCTGCAGGGTGCCCAAACTTTTGCAGGCGCCATTTTTTTGTTTTCTGTAATTTCAAAAGTGTAAATGATGGAAATAAAATGTAACGTTTTTTGATATATTATAAGAATGTCTAATCTATAATTTTATGCCTTTTGGAGATTTTTCCATCTTTCCTTGGCTTCGTTATGCACATTAATACAAATTTTTACCTGGGGTGCCCAAACTTTTGATCCCCACTGTATGTATGTGTATGTGTGTGTGTATGTATGCATGTGTGTGTGTGTGTGTATAATAAATATATATAGATATATATATACTGTGACAGGAAGTCAGGTAAATCCGTGGGTGTTGTCAGACGGGAGATACATTTCTGCCTTGTTTAGACAATTCACCAATTACTATCAGGTGTCGGATGCAGAAATGGCCAGAAAGGTTTAGGGCGTTGGAAAACTTCATCTGTTCAGAATGAGGCAATTAAGGCCTCTATAAGTCATCCAAAAGATGACTACTGATTGCTGCATCCTGAGGCTTTTTGTGTTAAGGAGAGCAGTGAGAAAGACTTCTGAAGAGGTGAGGTGGTTGTTGATTTTTCTGTGTGATAAAAATCAAAAAGACTATTGTTTCTCTGCTGTATGACCAGCAGTGTCTGCCCAGTGCCAGACTCCATAGGTTCCTGTGTGGTAAAGGTAGATGCCCCAAGTGGCCAGGGTTTATTTAGTTTTGTTTTGTTTATGCTGTTTGGATGCTTGCACTTGTTTCCAGCAATATGGAAGAATAAACCAAACTGTTTGTTTTCAACCGTCTTCGGACGGATGCATGACCTCCTCCTCACTATCTGTCTGGCTCAGAAACGTGTAGGCCTCTGCACTACTGTACATCCACTTTGCCATTTTGGGCTCTAAATTTAGTGGTACAGTAGTGATGATTCACAGGTAAAAAAGCACCTGACTGTCAGCAAACGTAGAAAACGCTTCCAAAAAAAACTGTTGGGGATCAGGCCGGTCTCTGCAAACGCTGCAGTTATGTGTGTTGATCGATCGATACTGCACTTGGGTGGGTTGGGCTGGGCGGAGGGGCAAAACGCAGGTGCTAGGGGGTATCTGGGCTGATTCCGCTAACAATGCGTTTTTGGGTACCCTAAACTGCTGGGTACGCTAGTATATATCTGATCAGATCGGGTATCGATCGATTCAGATACTATACCACTAAGGGGGTGTATGCTTTGCGCGTGGGTGTAAGCGTTACTGGCACTAACCTAATGCTGCCTGGGGCGACTCAGACCCTGACTGACGCTAAAATGTAATTGATATCACCCGCCAGGCGATCAGGGGGTTAAAACTTTATTGGTTTATATACAGCGGGTGCACTGATGGTATAAACGGCAAACTAACTAACCAGCGTCAACCGTAACACTTATACGGTCACCGCTGGTGAAAGGGTTAACTAGGGGGCAATCAGGGGGTTAAAACCTTTGTTAGGTAATATATGAGGGTACCTGACGCTTTATAAAAACCTGGCAGGGAACCTAAATAAGTAACTGGCTAACCAGCATCACCAGTGACACTTATACAGTGATCTCTGGTGAAAGGGTTAACTAGGGGGGCAATCAGGGGGTTAAAACCTTTGTTAGGTAATATATGGGGGTACCTGACGCTTTATAAAAACCTGGCGGCGAACCTAAATAACTAAATAACTGGCTAACCAGCATCACCAGTGACACTTATACAGTGATCTCTGGTGAAAGGGTTAACTCTAGGGGCAATCAGGGGTTAAAACCTTTATTTAGAAAATGTATGGGGGTACCTAACGCTATAAAAACCTGGCGGCGAACCTCAAAAAAATAACTAGCTACCTAGCGGCACCATAAATCAGAAAAACGATCGCTTAGTGACACTGGCAATAGGGGGTGAAAGGGTTAACTAGGGGGTGATCAAGGAGTTAAACCTTTATTATGGGGGCAGGGGGCTACCCTGGACCTAAAGCTAATGTCCCTAACACTTTTTTCTGTCACACTAAATGCAGTGATCAGAAAATAAATGATCACTGCAATCGGTGACACTGTGACAGGCGGCTGGGGGGGTTAACTGGGGGGGGGGTTGTGTGCCTATATGTACCTGTGTCAGTGTACTGTTAGATGCCTTCTCTCCTCTGTGTCAGACGAAAAGACCGCCACGAGGAGAGATGACATCACTTTGTTTACAGTTACACAGGCAGAGGAAGCAGATGATTCGCTGGGAGCGATTGCCCCCTCATCCCGGATCGCTCCCACAGCAAACCGGACCTCCACAAGTACCGGGGGGGTCCCGATCGGACCCCCGACCCACGTCAAGGCAGGCACGTACAGGTACGTTGATGTGCCTGTCCGTACCAATCTGCCGACGTATATGTACATACGATGGTCCTTAAGTGGTTAATACATAAAAATCTATTACACATCCCTACACACACCAGAAGTGGAAGAAGTAGCCATAGAGCCCCTTCCAGCCTTGGAAATGTGGCCTGTGCATCCAAGTGGTAATGAGAGGATTAAATAAAAGAGGAAGCAATTCAAATGTAAATATACCAAATTTGTATTGTGTTTATGAAAGTATAATTATGGACCTATACACATTTTTTCCTTTTCCAACTATATATACTCTGATTAAACCAAGAGTCCTTTGGTAAAATCAATTGGCCAGAAGTGAAGATCTAGTGATCCTCTCGCCCATTCGCTGACACACTTTTGACCAAGAGATTCCAAGCCTGCCCACCACGGCAAGGTAGACTCTTCTAGGGCAGGACCTACACTAAGCTACCCTACTGGATGCTAGTCATCCTTTTTCTAATGTTGGATGTATGTTTGTAGTAGGCCTCATCCTATATTCTGTGTGTGTGATCTACTCTCTCCTAATTTGGTTGTCTGTCTGTGTGCATCTATCTAAAGCATGGACCAGTCAGTTTGACTTGTTATGACTTGAGTCAAGTGGTTGCTTGTTTGTATATATGTTTTTTGATATCTTACCTGTGTAATATATATGCATTCAATTTTGACTTTTTATCAAAGTTATATTATCAATTTTTAACTTTTCTAATAAAAAATAAATTTTCAATACATTTTGATTGTCAAATATTTCCTGCCTCCCAAAATCCCATAGAGGAAACTTCTATTTTGTATCTAAGTCAGGGATGCATGCAGCAACTCCTTTTCCATAGATCTACAGCACGACCACAATCTCCCCTTGTCTAAGTTGGGTATTTAAAAGCCTTATAGGGGAAGCCCCAGCGATTAGGTCGCACAGTGCCACCGGTCGTGTGTATGCTCCATAGCAGGTTTCTCGACGAGAAAACTGCCCGCAAAAAAATTAGAACCCATTCTACTTTTTTCTCATCGTTTTTCCCGTCGTTCTTTTTCTCGTCGCTAAAATCCCTCGTGTGTATGCTTTTCCGAGGAGAAAAAAAACGCTTGCGCAGAAATGAGCAAAAGCGTCCCAAAGGTTGGCGCCATTCGAATGGAACTTCCCCTTTTATAGTGCTGTCATACAGGTTGTTTTGGTAGCATTTAATCACTGTTTTTTTAATTTTTTTATAAACAAATGAAAAAAGACTGACATTTTTGGAAATAAAATGTTTTTATTCGTTTGTTACAAATATTTGCAAACAGGTAATTTTCCTCTATCACTGATGTGCGCTGATGAGTTTTCACTGATGGGCACTATTGCGACTGCACTGATAATCAGGACACTGTCAGTGGTGATGTCTCCTTTCACACTAGCCAGTTACTAGCTCTCTTCTCTCCTTACACTGTGACATGGTTGTAGATGGTTTGGAAAGAGTGCTAGGTCCGCCCTCCTAGCATCCCCCAAATCCCCCTCCTAGCACATGATTGTAGATGATTTGGAAAGAGAGATAGGCCCCCCTCCTAGCACAAACCTTCCCAAATCGCCTCCCATCACACACCCTACTAAATCCCTCTTTCTAGCACAACCTCCCCCCCCCCTCACCTGCTCTTAAATCCCCCTTCTATAACACCCAAACCATATTCCCCCTTCTAGCACATGGTTATAGATGGTTTAGGAGGAGCGCTATGTCCCCCTCCTAGCACAAACCTTCCAAATTCTCCTCTCTAGCAAAAAACCCTCCTAAATACCTACCCCAATCACCCTCCTAGCACACATGTAACAGACCCAGTCTGACTACCGGGCCTACTTAGTAGATCACAACCCCGGACCAACGTGGTCCCGGATGCCAGGAACACTTGAATACGCACCCCCGGCCATGAGGGCCACTCACGAGGGGTGGTGGAACGACAGGCCAGGATCGGCGGGGACGACGAGCAGGGGCTAATGACATCTGTCCCTTAAGTACTCCTCCCCAGCATGCACAGCGGGACGATCAACTCCCTTTGATTGGCTGCTGAAGGGGAACACCCAAAACACCTTGACCTGACTGCTGCCACCCTTGGCCTGGAGTGATAACGACACCCCAGACAACAATAGTGGTCAATCATAGTACAGCCATGGCTGGAACAAAATTTGTGAAAAACAAAAGTCTGAGTCAATTAACACTCACACTGCCCATTAATTTTAAAGTAGAGCCGGCCAGCTTCACTTCCCGGTTCCCTACTGCGCATGCACGAGTAGCGATGCGCATCTTCACTGGTCCCAGAACACAGCGGGGGGTGGGAAGTGGCGTAGATATCCGCAGATTCTGTGGACATCTATGCCCGGAAGTGGGTGCAAATACCTGTATTACACAGGTATCTGCACCCCGCTCCCCCCTGAAAGGTGCCAAATGTGACACCGGAGGGGGGGGGGGTACCAAAAGCGGAGATCCACTTTTTGTGTGGACCTCCACTTTAAAAACGTATTTTTATTTGTTCAAAAAATGTGTAAAGTTACAGTTCAAATTAATCAATTTGAAATGTAACTTTACAAATCTTTTGAACAAATAAAAATAAGTTTCAATTTCGTTCATGGATGGACACATCTCCTTTATTCTTGACAGTAGGGTTTATGTGCCCATCTATCAGGAGAGGACATGTTAAACGGTTAAAAACATCCCCTCACTCTGCATCTACCAGGTCAGTTTTTTTTTTCCTGCCTAACGTAGGAGAAGGACCTGGCTCCCTATGGGACCATTGGTCCTGGAGATTTTTTATTTTTTTCTATCCATTTTTTTGATCCTGAGATCTACTATCAACTGCCGGCTGGGTGACAGGCTGAATAATATAGATCCTTGTAGTCTCCCCAGTCCGTCCATCGAGCATGAGCAGACCTTTAGCTACGTGCTGGGTCGGCCATGACATATCCCATTGCTCCAGGGGTGGCCGGTGAGCTATGCCATGGGGCACACATATGACCGGGCTACTGCTGTCCAAGTAACAGTGGGATGTGGTCGACAGCCACTTTGTACTGCTCGATGATGGGTCTGTCAGGAATGCGTCCAGCAGTCCCCGCAGGATGGATAAGTAGGTTTCCTCCTGTTTCGGCAGGATGGAACAGCTGGGCATTCCTGGGGTGGTCAATTAGGGGGTCTCTCACTCTTCCTTACTTCTCTCCCTGTCCCTTCCCACCTCCCCATGCATCTGAGCTGGGCCTGCTGTGTACCTGACCAGGGGTCCTCTTGGGGGGGCTCCGGGTCCTAGCTGGGGGCTGTGCGGTGTGTCTGGGGTCCGCACTTAGTGTGGGTTGTCTGCCATGTGGGGAACTCCGCTCGATTGGCCCAGCGTGTTTGCTGCCTTTTCTTTTACCTCAGAAACGTTCAGCGGCCATTTTGGATGAGCTGGCACCATTTTCTTGTAGCCGCGCTGGTTCTAATACTAATGCAGCTAGCGGCCATTTACTATCAACTGCCAACTTTTTTATTGTTTTTACTGATAATGGCAGCGATCTGCGATTTTTAGCAGGACTGCAACATTGCGGTAGACAAATCTGACAAGTTTTTGATGCAGTCCAGTGCATTTTTTCCTCTTTGTTCTTAACCTTAAATAAGTACGTGTGTTCCAGTGCGTCTTTTGTGCATTGCGGCGCTTGTTTGATGTGTTTTACAGCGTTCCAGTTAGGGTTGAAACAGATCAAAAAACTCACGGTTCGGATCGTTCCTCGGATCAGAAGTCACGGATCGGATCATTTTTCGAATCGGCAAAAAAAATAAAAAAATTCTCCCCCACTATAATGTCCACATCGCCCCCCCCCCCCCCCATTGCAATATCCACATCTCCCCCTCCCCCCACTGTAATATCCACATCCCCCCACTGTAATATCAACATCTCCCCCACTGAAGTGGCGTCACTAGGTGTGGCGTCACCCGGTGCAGAAAAAAAATGTCAACCCCCCACCAACTGTAAACTGACCACGTTTATCATGGCTGCTGAGCCTGTGACGCCATGGACAGTTTATGTACCTCCATCGTCCACAGCTCTCCTCTGTCCTCTCTCCCCCCCTTTAATTACAATTACATAAAAATGAACATTGATCAATTGATATACATACTTGGAAAACATGGGCAGAGATCCACTAACCCTGATCGCCGGAGGAGGAGGGGTATGGTGGGTACGGAGCCAGGGGCAGATTCGGGGGGGGGCAATTAACACCCCGAGAAATTTGTTCTAGTTGCGGAATATGCAGGCATTGGAGTCTGAGCGGGCGGCGAGCGAGAGTCAGAGTGGGCGGTCAGCTGGTCGGCTCTGTCGGTGTGCATGCGGTTGGCCAATCAACAAGCCGACGGCTGGGGGAGAAGAGAGATGACATCATCTCTCACAGCCCTGCGCCCGCCTTGCATCCCTGCAGTAACTTCCGCCCTCACTGTGCAGGCAGGAGAGATTACATCATCTCTCTGCTGCCTGACTCTGACAAGCAAAACACCACCTTAGCAAGTGACAATCCGCAAGGTGTGGAGAGTGACAATCTGCATCTGGTGGCAGGCAAGTGACATTCCGCAACTTGTGGCAAGTGACATTCCGCAACTTGTGGCAAGTGAAAATCCGCAACATGTGGCAGGTGATGTGGCAAGTGACAATCCACAACGTGTGGCAGGTGATGTGGCAAGTGACAATCCACAACTTGTGGCAGGTGACATGGCAAGTAACAATTCACAACTTGTGGCAAGTGAAAATCCTCAACTTGTGGCAGGTGATGTGGCAAGTGACAATCTGCAACATGTGGCACGTGACAATCTGCAACTTGTGGCAGGTGACGTGGCAAGTGACAATCTGGTTGCAGGCAAGTGACATTCCGCAACTTGTGGCAGGTGGCGTGGCAAGTGACAATCTGGTTGCAGGCAAGTGACATTACGCAACTTGTGGCAGGTGGCGTGGCAAGTGACAATCTGGTTGCAGGCAAGTGACATTGCGCAACTTGTGGCAGGTGGCATGGCAAGTGACATTGCGCAACTTGTGGCAGGTAGCATGGCAAGTGACATTCCGCAACTTGTGGCAGGTGGCATGGCAAGTGACAATCCGCAACTTGTGGCATGGCAAGTGACAATCTGCAACATGTGGCAAGTGACATTCCGCAACTTGTGGCAGGTAACGTGGCAAGTGACAATCTGGGAAAGGGAGTTACCATTCCAGGTGGGTCTGCTTGGTAATTAGCCTCCGCCTCCTCTTCATAAACCATGGGTGCGGACAATGCGTACAGCAAAAAATAAAGATATGTCTTGGACAGCTGCACTCCGTAAAAATCTCTTTATTGCCTTTATTGGTAAAACAGGATAAAAACACTACAAGCCGCAGCAAAAATAGGACCCACACTGACGCGTTTCACACTAATACTTTAGTGCTTAGTCGCAGCTATGGTGTTTTTTTTTATGCTAGTCTCACATGAAAATCTTGGAAGAGTTTACTAAAGTTACAAAAATTCTTGTACAACAGAATAAAAATTTGGAAGTGATACCATGTATTGTATTTTCAAATGACAACTGTACCGATTAAACAAAAATCATACAATCTGGTATCGCACAATGAAATTTTATTTGAACCATTCGTGGTTGACGGGCACTATGCCCGCTGAAAGCGACCGTATAATTCCAGGGAGGCATCATGCCCCCCACATGTGTTCACTCCCAGTGTTTTATCGAGAAGTGCCTGGGATGTACTGCGCATGCGCTGTACGGAACAGCACAACAGGTGATTTGCCGATCAGCTGGGCTGACATAACCATGGCGTATGCGCACATCGTAGGAGGTATCTCTTGATGGGAGATACCATTTCACAGGCACAATTTAAACCTGTACAAACAGCGGGGGGAGACCGTACTTCTCAGATTTTGCATCGCTGCTGCTGGAGGGCGACTAGTGGCTGAGTTGAAGGGCTGGTTTTGTCTGTGTTGCAACCTGCCCTTTCACACAGACAAAACCGGACCATCAGCACACTGTAAATCTGCCCCGCAACAGCGAGGCACAATCTGAGAACTACGGTCTCCCCCAAACCCCCCCCCCCCCTCCGCTGTTTGTATAGGTTTCAATTGTACCTGTGAAATGGTATCTGCCATCGAGAGATACCTCCTAAGATGTGTGCATGCGCCATGGTTACATCAGCCCAGCTTTTTGGCAAATCAGCTGTTGTGCTATGACGTATGGCACATGCACTATTCGTCCCGTCTCTATTCGATTGGGGGGCACTTCTTAACAGAACACTGTGCACCGATGTAAGCTTATTTGTTTATATATTATTCTCCCTTTTTTTTCATATAGTATGCAACTGTTTTTAATAACAAGCTGTATGTTTGCAAGATTTTAAATAAACAAAAATATAGACTCCCTGCCTCTGCAGCTGAAGAGGGTAGCAGTTGAGTGCTCAACCATGGAGATTTACCGCCCCCAACCTCACGTTCACTTGGGATGTCATTAACAGTAAATGGCAAAACATGCAGGGGTTGCACTTTTCCTGTACAAAAAAAAACACAATTTTCTAGGGTAGATATAAATCAATGATTTTTATTTGTTTAAATCAAGTTTTTTTATTTTATTTTTAAATTGTGTTGTTTTTTATCAATTTTTTTTTAATTAAATGCTTTTGGAGTAAAATTCTATCTAAAGATAGTTTTCTAATTAAGATACATTAATAATTTATGTATTATCATTAAATGAAGCTTAGTTATGTAGCATGAGGCTTTATATTCTGCAATATTAACATTTTTGATAAATTCATTCAATGATTCTTTGCAATATGAGTTCTTTGCAATGTGGCTGATTCAGATCATGAGATAAGATAAATGCACTGCATTGATGCATTCACACAATGTCACAATAACCATGAGATAAAACAAGGGAATATTCCTTTATCCCATTGTTTTGCAAATCTATGTACACTACAAACTATATGATTGAATCAGTTCTGAGATTGCTGTTTTACTAACCTGACAGCTTTTTATTCTAATTCGGAAACCTTAATTTTGTTTTGTAAATATTAAAGATTCTAACTACCAGCAAGAATAAGTCCTTATATTTTAAAAGCACCTGTCTGTTCAGATCCATCATGGCAGCGCCTGTTAGCGGGCATCCACTCACCTGCTGCCGCCACGTCCCTCACCTTGTTGTGTCACTGCTGCATCACCAGCATTCCCATTAAAGTGAATGGGACTGTCGGTGAGTCAACAGCTGGTCAGAAGAAGAGCTTTTTAAAAATGGTTTAAAAGTCTTTTTACTAGAGATTTAAAACATGATTTAAATTAACTTGATTTTAATCAAATCCACCCTGCTGGCCATACAAAAACAATGTATTTTCTAATCATTAGTGTAATCCAATAGACGTATGTTTTTGACCACAGTGACTGGAAAATTTGAAGGAACAGAATATAAAAACTTCTTGGTCAAAAGGAATTTTCAGATAATGTACGTGGTTTTTGTTCAGAAATTACCTTCATTTTAAAACTGAATGTTAAAAGTGAAAATTTAAAATGACATTCTTTCTTTCAGCGAATGTACAAAGAATTTCCGTATTAATATTTTAATACGAAAATCAATACGTGTAAGGAGGATATTAGTTATGAGGAAAGGTTGCAAGCACTGAACTATTCTCTCTGGAGAAGAGAAGCTTGAGAGGGGATATGATTTCAATTTATAAATACCATACTGGTGACCCCACCATAGGGATAAAACTAGATAAATTAGAAGAAAAGAGGTTTAACTTTAAACTGCATAGAGGGTTCTTTACTGTAAGAGCAGCAAGGATGTGGAATTCCCTTCCACAGGTGGTGGTCTCAGCAGGGAGCATTGGTAAACTATTAGGTAAGCACCTGAATGACCGCAACATACAGGGATATACAATGTAATACTGACATATAATCACACACATAGGTTGGACTTATGTCTCTTTTTAACCTCACCTACTATGTAACTATGTAATACCTCACATGTGTGGTGTGATCACTGGGGGAGCAACGTGTGTGTTTGCATATACAAAGGCATGGGAGGATGGGAGCACTTTAAATTTTCTTTATTATTATTGTATACAAAAAAACATTTTAATAATATCGATTTTTTTGTATAAACTTTATTGCTATCGCAAGGGATGTACAACATCCCTTGTGACAGCATGGGCCATGACAGAGCCTTTTTATTGTGCAATCTGGGGTCTATTAGACCCTGAATCTCTCCTCTGGCCTTCATTGTAGCTGATCAGACACACATCGGTCTGATCGTCCTCTTACCTGGCCACTAACAGCCAGGCTATGCAATCAGATGGCAGAGCCTGGAAAAGGTGGTGAGAAGGGGGTGTTTAGCCACTCAAATCACTTCTGCATTAGAGGGAATCGGTGGCTGAAATATTTCAGTTTGGCATGATGGACATATTACGGTCTGCAAGTGGTTAAATCGAACTCTTGTCTTGTTAACTTGCCTACTTGATGCTTTTACCCCTTCTTGCCCAGGCCAATTTCAGTTTTCAGTGCTGTCGCACTTTGAATGACAATTGCGTGGTCATGCAGCGCTGTATCCAAATGACATTTTTATAAAAAAAATTCACACAAATGGAGCTTTCTTTTGGTGGTGTTTACTCACCACTAGGTTTTGTATTTTCTGCTAAACAAACAAAAAAAAGACTATCTTTTCAAAATCTTTAATGTTTTTTATTAGTTTATGCTATAACATTTTTCAAACAGGTAATTTTTCTCCTTCCCTGATGAGACGGCACTGTTGGGGTCAGCACTGTTGATCATCAGTGCAGATGTCTCCTTTCTCTCCTCTCCTCATGCTGTCACATGGTTGTAGATGGTTGAGAAAGAGTACTAGCACAAACCCTCCCAAATCCCTCCTAGAACAACCCTCCAATCCCCTCTCTTGGCACACACCCCTAAATTCTCCACCTAGCACAACCCACCCACCTCTACCAAAAATCCTCCTTTTAACACATGGTTGTAGATGGTTTGGAAAAAGCGCAAGGTCCCCAGTCCTAGCACATACAATTACATGCGGAGTCCCTCAAGGATCACCCCTGTCGCCCGTGCTCCTCAACATCTACCTCCACCTACTCCTCAATATCATCAGCAAACAGGACCTGCTCTATCACTCCTATGCTGATGACACCCAACTCTACCTCCTCATCACTGGAAAAAAAGAACAATACTGCACACTAGAAAATTGCCTCTTACTGATCGACAATTGGATGACGGAGAGTTCCCTCAAACTTAATGGATCAAAAATAGAACTTCTCTTTCTCCACGCAAACCGAAATAATAACTCAAGGACAACAGGCACACCACCCACCATCCTCGGACAAACCATCGCCCCAAGCGCTAAAGTCAAAAGCCTCGGAGTAATCTTTGATTCGGACATGACCATGGACGCACAAATAGGATCCGTAGTCAGCAGATCCCACCATCTTCTCCGCCTGCTACGTAGACTACTCCCCTTCATCCCGGAAGAGGACACAGCAGTAGTAGTTGGAACAATCATTAATTCTCAACTCGTCTATGCAAACTCCCTCTACCTCAAGCAACCAAAATACCAGATATCCAGGACGACTCTGGATGCAAAACGCCTTGAGGCGATTTATTTCGCATTTGCAGCGCTATACAAGGTCTGACTCACTCACTCACAAACCCTCCCAAATTACCTTCATGGCACAAACCCTCCCAAATCCCATCTCTTAGCACAGCCCACCCTGTCCCTCCCCCTCCTAGCACCCCCCCCCCCAAATAACCTTCCTAGCACAACCCCCCCCCCCCCAATCGCTCCTCCTAGCACCACCCACCCGCCTCTCCACAAATTCCCCTTCTAGCACATGGTTGTAGATGGTTTGGAAAGAGCGCTAGGCCCCCCACCTAGCATAAACCTTTCCAAATCACCTCCCCAGGACAAACCCTCCCTTATCCTATCTCCTAGCACAGCTCACCTTATCGCTCCTTCTTTCGCCCCCCCCCCCCCCAAAATAACCCCCCTAGCACAACCCCCTAATACCTCCTCCTAGCAAAAAAAAATAGAGCAGATCCTCTAGAATTTCCTATATGAATGTGAAGGAATATAACATTTATTAAAAATTAAGATAAAATTACCTGAGATGTTGATATCTTTTCCTAGTTAAGGGGAATGTTTCATTACAGGATGTAATCATGTGTACATACATATACACATGGTTAGGACACATGTTAATCACTTAAGACCTGGACCTTTACGCAGCTAAAGGACCCAAGGTGTTTTTACAATTTGGCACTGCGCTGCTTTAACTGGTAATTGCGCGGTCATGCAATGTTGTACCGAAACACAAATAGAGCTTTCTTTTGATGGTATTTGATCGCCTCTGCAATTTTTATTTTTTACAATATAAACGGAAAAAGAACGGAAATTTTGAAAAGAATTATATTTTCTACTTTTTGTTGTAAGAAAAATCGAATAAACTACATTTTAGTCAAACATTTATGCCAAAATGTATTCAGCCACATGTCTTTAGTAAAAAAAATCGTAAAAGCTTATATTTATTGGTTTTCGCAAAAGTTATAGCGTCTACAAACTAGGGTACATTTTCTGGAATCTCATTTCTTGAGGTGCTAAAATGCCAGGGCAGTACAAAAAAAAACAAATGACCCCATTTTGAAAAGTAGACACCCCGAGGAAACTGCTGAGGCATGTTGAGTCCATTGAATATTTTTGTTTTGTCCCAAATGATTGAATAATGACAAACATTTTTTTTTTTTACAAAAAGTTGTCACTAAATGATATATTGCTAACACATGCCATGGTTATATGTGGAATTGCACCCCAAAATACATTCTGCTGCTTCTCCTGAGTACGGGGATACCACATGTGTGGGATTTTTTGGAGCCTAGCCGCGTACGGGACCCCGAAAACCAAGCACCGCCTTCAAGATTTCTAAGGGCATACATTTTTGATTTCACTCCTCACTACCTATCACAGTTTTGAAGGCCATAAAATGCCAAGATGACACACAACCCCCCCAAATGACCCCATTTTGGAAGGAAGACACCCCAAACTATTTGCTGAGAGGTATATTTAGCCCATTGAATATTTAATTTTTTTGCCCCACGTGATTGTATAATGAACGAAATTTTTTTTTTTTTTACAAAACTTTGTCACTAAATGATATATTGCTCACACATGCCATGGTTATATGTGGAATTACACCCCAAAATACATTCTGCTGCTTCTCCTGAGTACAAGGACACCACATGTGTGGGACTTTTTGGGAGCCTAGCCACATACCGGACACCGAAAACCAAGCACTGCCTTCAAGATTTCTAAGGGCATACATTTTTGATTTAACTCCTCACTACTTGTCAGTTTTAGAGGCCATAAAATGCCAAAATAGCATAAACCCCCCCAAATGACCGCATTTTGGAAAGTGGACACCCCAAGCTATTTGCCGAGAGGCATAGTGAGTATTTTACAGCTCTCATTTGTTTTTGAAAACGAAAGAAAATAAAAAAATGTTTTGTTTTTTTCTTTTTAAAATTTTCAAAACTTTGTGACAAAAAGCGAGATCTGCAAAATACTCACCATACCTCTCAGCAAATAGCTTGGGGTGGCTACTTTCCAAAATGGGGTCATTTAGGGGGGTATTGTGCCATCTGGGCATTCCATGGCCTCCGAAACTGTGATAGGTAGTGAGGAGTGAAATAAAAAATGTACACCCTTAGAAATCCTGAAAGCGGTGATTGGTTTTTGGGGTCCCGTACGCGGCTAGGCTCCCAAAAAGTCCCACACATGTGGTATCCCCGTACTCAAGAGAACCAGCGGAATGTATTTTGGGGTGCAATTCCACATATAACCATGGCATGTTTGAGCAATATATCATTTAGTGACAACTTTGCGCAAAAAAATATATATATATATGTATTTTTCCCGCAACTTGTGTCAAAATATAAAATATTCCATGGACTCGACATGCCTCTCAGCAAATAGCTTGGGGTGTCTACTTTCCAAAATGGGGTCGTTTGGGGGGGGTTTTGAATTGTCCTGGTATTTTATGCACAACATTTAGAAGCTTATGTCATACATCACCCACTCTTCTAATCACTTGAAGACAAACCCCTTTCTGACACTGTTTACATAAAAACATTTTATTTTTTTTTGCAAGAAAGTTAAGTTGAACCCCCAAACATTATATATTTTTTAAAGCAAAAGCCCTACAGATTAAAATGGTGGGTGTTGCATTTTTTCCCCCACACAGTATTTGCGCAGCGATTTTTCAAACGCATTTTTTGGGGGAAAAAAATACACTTTTTTTTTATTTTAAAGCACTAAAACACACTATATTGCCCACATTTTTGATGAAATAAAAAAGATGATCTTAGGCCGAGTACATGGATACCAAACATTTGCACAAGAGCAGGGGGGGAAAGGGATGCTTTTTTTTATTTTTTATTTTATTTTTATTTCGTTTTTTTTTTTTTTTAAACTGTTCCTTCCATTTTATTTATTTTTTTACCATTTTTATTATCTCAGGGAATGTAAATATCCCTTATGATAGCAATAGTTAGTGACAGGTTCTCTTTCCTCTGCCCTCAAAGCATCTGACCACACCAAGATCAGTGTGATAAAATGCTTTGCCAATTTCCCAATGGCGCTGTTTATATCTGGGGGGGGGGACATTCCCTCCCACTGAATGTAAAAGCAGTCTAGAGGCTTATTAGCCGCTAGGACTGCTTTTACATGAAAGCCGACCGATGGCTGAAAAGAATGATACCAAGATGATACCTAAACCTGCAGGCATCATTCTGGTATAACCATTCAAAGTCTAGCAGCATACCAGTACGGCTTTATATATCGTGGGAGCAAACGCTGTTGCTGTCACACTAAATAAATCCTCACTGCAACTGAATGGCGTACCTTCTAAGCAAATCATGGTTAACATTAAAACAAAGTAACATTACAGTATATCAGTAAGACCTTACCATACCATACCTGCAAAGCAAATGCCAAAAAAAAAAAAGCAAAAAAAAAAAAAAACACATTTTTTAACGCAACCTGTGCCTAAAATATATATATTCCGAAGCATGGGGGCATCCTCCCGCAAAAAAGTTATGCCGCGTACACACGGTCAGACTTTTCCACGGGAATGCCTCCGTAGGAATGTCGACCGTATGTACGTGGCATTAGGCACAAAATGGCTCCTCCGCCCCTAATGCCCCCATACTTCGGCATATCTGCTCTTTTTTTAACTGTGGTGGTGAAATCGCCTCCTACAGCACTGGAGTCACGGCTTTATATATCAAGGAAGCAAACGCTGTTGCTGTCGAGATGAATAAGTCCGCGCAACAGCTGAATGGCGTAACTGAAAACAGTAAAGTAAATTACATACCTGAAAAGCAAGCATGAAAAAACATAAAAACAATAAAACTTTGCAGAATAGAATACAGTAAAAAAGAGCGGAACAATAGAGAGAGAATAGAGAGGGAGAGAACAATAAAACGACAACTATATATTTTTTTTGTGTGTGTTTCAATTTTTTACTTTTTTTTTTTTAACACTTTTTTTTTTTTTTTAACACTTTTTTTTTGTAACTGTAACTGTTCAACTTTTCGGTTCCAGGTTTGGGTCTCTCAAAATGTAATGGCATCTTGGGAGACCCTGTGTAAGTGTGCCTAGCCTGTGAAATGTTTTACTCTACGTTAATACTTCACTCGTGTGTGGAAGCTTTCAAAACATTCACCAATACAAAGACCAGGATCGTCGTCAGGACACCGGGGACAAAAATAACGGGTGTCATGCCTATATCGGCGTTTAGTACAGACACGACATCTTCTTTGGGGGGCTCGTTGGGTGGGGGTACTCTCGAGGACATACGAAAAATGTCTCTCATGCAGTCGGCTTACTGCATTTGGTAGGGGATGGTGAGGTGCAGAACCGCCTGGATACAAGAGTTCTAAGATGATCTCATCCTGGAATTGAAGGAAGGATCCATTCCGTCCTGAAGCTTTGTATAAGACATAAGCATTCAGTAAAGTCAATTGAAATAAATATAGAAACGCTTTTTTGTACCAGCGTCTCGCCTTACGGGCAATATGATATGGCACCATCAACTGGTCATTGAGGTCCACCCCTCCCATATTTTGGTTATATTCATGGACACAGAGGGGTTTCTCCACAAGACCAGCCGCCATATGAATTTGTACTGTCGTGTCTGCGTAAAGGGTGATAAGAACGAAAACATTCTTATTGTCCCGCCACTTCACAGCGAGCAAATTATTACACCTGCAGCAGGCTCTCACCCCCAGCCTAAGACAAGATTCAACAGGCCGCTGGGGAAAGCCCCGGCGATTAGGTCGCACGGTGCCACATGCTCCAATCTGACGATCAAACAAGTGACTAAAAAGTGGCACGCTGGTGTAATAATTGTGAGTCAGTGAGAAACTTATATAGCGCAATACATGTGAACTGAATTGCCTCTGGGCACTTGGTATCCATTCCCTGGGCCCTCAGAAGAGATAGGTCTTGATCTTTCTCCTGAAGGCCAGGTGGTTTACCTCCAACCGGATGTTGTTTGATAGAGCGTTCCACAGTCTCGGTCCTTGGACTGCCAATCATCGTTCTCCGCGTATAAGTGGTACCCCTTTCCGAATAAGGGTGACACCAAGTCCCACACGATCTTGCCAGTGCTCCCCATGTAATCTGGGCATCCCTACGACTCTAGCTGACTATCTTTGCCCTCATAAACCCTAAAGCTCCATGTGCAGCCTGTTGACCTGTCACAAAGCTTATAGAGCTTGACCCCATATCTGGCACGCTTGCTGGGAAGGTCCAGCTTGAAAGACAAGCTGCCAGAAACATTTAATTAGGGACTTATCAACACAGACAACTTGCTGGGGATTAAACAAGGCTGCACAACGTTCGTTGAAATGGTTTATGAGGGACCAAATTTTGTAGAGCCGGTCAAATTCAGGGTCTCCACGCGGACGACAAAGTGCAGTGAAATGCAAGAACCGCAGGATTGCCTCGTATCGTTTTCTGGCCATGGAAGCAGAGACTAAGGCCCAGAAAGGTTTTAAATTCGCAAACTGTTAGGCCGCGTACACACGATCAAATCTATCTGCTGGAAACGGTCGGCCCGACCGTCCCAGCAGACATATTCGACCGTGTGTATGGGCGAGCTGGCGGATTTGGCCACCCGACAGATTTCTTGCTTTGAAATCTGTCGGCTGGGAACCCGTCCGCCCGACATGTCTGCTGGTTAGTACGCCTAAGTGGTTTCCATTCACTGGCAAGGGTCCTGCGGTTCTTGCTGCTCAACATCAGAACTGGGTCGGGTACGCCTGGCCTCGGCAGGGACCACAATTTCGTTGTCAGAGCTATCTAGCATGGAGCCGCTGTCATCTACAGCAGTGGTCCCCAACCTTTTTGGCACCGGGGACCGACGTTGTTGAAGAAAATTGTGCTAAGGCCCGTGGGGGGGGGGGGTCTATGCGGCTTTTCGCTGGCAATTTATTGGGGGCAATGTCTGGTGTTAGTGCTTCAATAATCCCGGGACCATGGTTGATATGGTGTCAGGATGATTGAAATGCATTATTTCTATTATTACATTGTAATAGACAATGAAATAGTTCAACTCAGCCTCACACACCACATGTCCCACCTGTGGACATCACGGAATCTTTTCCATTTTGGGAACCTAGTGGATCCCCTCTCACGAAAACGACTGCCCTTCTCCGCCCTCCAAACCAAATTTGATCTCCCTCGGCAGACATTTTATAGCTACTTGCAAATCCGCCATTACGCCCTGTCTATAGCACCTAACCTACAATTCTGCCCCCCCAACTACCTTTGAGAGGCTGATCTTGGCCGGGTCAGCCCAGAAAGGCCAAATTTCTAATATCTACAAAATACTAAATGCCTATTCCTTCGAATCCCAGGGTAAACACTCTTACATGCTCCGCTGGGAAAAAGCCCTCAACGAGGTCGTACCCATGGAACAATGGCGGATTATCTGGTCCCAGGCGGCCAAGAGCTCACTTTGTACGCTGTACAAAGAAAACACATACAAAGTCCTGCTATTTTGGTATATGACCCCCGACGTGCTGCACGCCATATACCCCACTAGCTCTGATCGCTGCTGGCGATGCCAGGGAGACAAGGGCTCCCTTTTCCACATTTACTGGAGCTGCCCAATGATTGCCCCCTATTGGACCATGGTTCAGCGACTGTTGAGCCGCCTGTTGGACACGTGGGTCCCCATGTCCCCCAAATTTTTCTTACTGGGCATATCCCCCCTGAGGACCTCCACGGCCTGCCAAAAGTTGACCCGCCACATCCTCACTGAAGCCCGCTGTCTGATAGAGCCCTAAATTGGAAAAACCGCTCCCTTCCTGCCCACTCGGCTTTGCACGATAGGATCAAAGACGTGGAGCTGATGGAGAGAATGACTGCCAGGATTCTGGACAGATTGGAGGCCCATGACACTATCTGGGAGCAATGGCGCCTCCGGGAGGCCCAGTCATGACAAGGTAAACAAGCTACCCCTTCCCCTTTCTTTCCCCCCCTATCTTATTCTTATTTTTACCTCCTGTTTTCCCCTTTTTTTTTTTTCATCTGTTCTCTTTTATTTTTCTACCGCCTTTTTTCCCTATCTTCCTCCCCTCGGAGGTACCCCTGTGATTTCCCCCATGACTTATGCTGCGTACACACGGTCGTTTTTTTGCGATGAAATAAAACGACGTTTTTTAAAACGTCATTTAAATTGATCGTGTGTGGGCAAAACGTTGTTTTTTGTCTTAAAAAAAACGACCAAAAAAAAATTCCAACATGCTTGAATTTTTTGTGTCGTTTTTCAAAACGTCGTTTTTTGTTTCACAAAAAGTCACCGTGTGTAGCAAAAACGTCGTTTAAAACGACGTTTTTCAACCCGCGCATGCCCAGAAGCTAGTTATGAAGCGAGCTTCAATGGAAAAGAGTGGTGAACGTAACCTCGCTTTTTGTGAAAAAAACGATGGTGTGTATGCAACATCGTCTTTGAAAGTGACGTTTCAAAAACGTCGTTTTTTACTTCACAAAAAACGTCGTTTTTTTTCATCGCAAAAAACGACCGTGTAAACGCGGCATTACATTTTGCAATGTACTGATCTGTTATCATGATGTGGCATTCTCGACTTCAATTCGGCGCTTGTTGTTGCCTAGGGGCATATAGACTGCCCATGCTGTTTTATACCTGACTACTTGTACCACGGGCAACTGTGTGCCTTCTCTTTCTATGCCCCTCCTTATACTATATCACGTGTACCTGTATGTTGTAAGTAACCTATATCTTTTCAATAAAAAGTTATTTGACAGAAATAGTTCAACTCATGATAATACAGAATGTGCCAGAGAGTCACTCGCCATGTCGCCTGCCACCACTTCCGGAGGGTCACTTGCCACGTTGCCTGTCACCATATGCATTTTGTCACTTGCCACATCACCTGCCACAAGATTCAGGTTGTCATTTGCCACCAGATGTGGATTGTCACCTGCCACCACATGAAGATTGTCACTGCAGTGGTGGCAGCACAGGTGTGTGCATTAGTTCAGAGGCAAGCCTGGAGTAGTGGGTAGTGACTAGTGAGGGAGAGCAGAAGTAATGGGGGGGGGCAGTGAGAGATGATCTCTCTGCTCCCCTGCCTCCAGCAGTGTATCGTAATTTGCCGTGCTGTGTCGGTGGAGCATTGATGCGGTCGTGCAGTGAGAGGTGATCCCTCCTCATCTCCAGCATTATAACAGCCCCACTGTGAACGCGGAAGAGTGGCGATTGCAGGCGGTGAGCGATGATCTCATCTGCTCACTCGCCTCAGTATATCGGCCCCACTGTGAGCATGGAACAGCAGTGATGCGGGCGATGGGAGATGATGTCATCTCTCTGCTCGCTCCGCCGCTGCACATCAGACAGTGTAGCCTTCTCGGCCGGTAGCAAACAGGCCACGGCCACGGTTGATGACCCCTGGTATTAAGGACATTACGTTGTGGAATTGGAAGGCAGGATCAAAATGAATGGTAAGTCAAAAAAACTGGACTACAGAGAAGAGTCATATTTGCACATCATCCTTTGAGTTTTTGGAGTTCCTTTTCAAAGCTGGTTTATAGCTTGCCTTGAATACAGCAGTTTTGGGTGTAGTTGGGCTTTACAAAATCTTCACTCTCCCAGCACTGTCTTGTTAGTAAGATATACCGGTAGTACTCTTGGTAATGGCTTTTCGGCTGGGACAGCCCCTTTGTATTTCTGCTAGTACGTGATTAATGTGCATTGCTTTCTTTTTAGTAATGGGTAATGGCTGGATAACATATTTAAGTTTTGTCTTGTAACAGAAATGAATACCGTACATTACGGCAAGCTATCATCGACATGGTTTTAGCAACAGAGATGACAAAGCATTTTGAACACGTCAACAAGTTTGTAAACAGCATCAATAAGCCATTGACGGCGGTTGAAGAGAATGAGGTGTGTAAATCTGTGCCTGAAAGACCTACAACTAAAGTGACCTTATATAATCCACTTCTATGTACTGTGTACTGTTATTCATGTCATCAACTGTTACAGACTAAAGAGTTTGTCTGCAAGCTGCAATGAAACGCACTGTGCATTTCCCTTAGGATCAGAACAATATCTTATACATTTATTTTTTATTTTTTTTAAGATTTTTAAGGCTTTTCTTTAGTTCCTTATATAAAAAGCATGACATGCATTATCCTATCCATTTAAAAAAAAGATAACATAAAATTGTGAGAAAACTCACCCAAGCTCTACCGCTGTATAATGCAATTAGTGTGCAGAGTGATCAGTGCTCTGGCTAATTCAGTTCACAGTGAATCCTTAACAAGTACAAGGCGGCAACTCAATAGCTTCTCCATAGAAAACTTTATTGTAGCATCATAGCAGTAACATGATCCCAAATGCTGACAGGTTTCGGCCTAAGCCTTCATCATAGCATTAAAGAGGAAGTTTACTTGTATAAGTTTTTTTTAATTATCTGCAAGAGAAAGGCAAAATGAGCTAGTATGCATAGCATACTAGCTCATTATGTGTCACCTGAGATCGATGCCCCCGAAGTCTGCCTCAGTCCCGTCCACAACCGCAGCCATGTCCCCTGGAGCTTCTTCTTTGTTTTCACCACTCCGACGCTGTGATTGGCCGGAGCGGTGATGACGTCACTCTTGCGCATGCACGCGGCAGATCCCTGCGCATGCGCAAAAACACGGCATTAACCATGTTAATGCCATTCACAAAAACGGCACCACTCAGTGTCGGTGCCTGTTTTTTGTGAAAATATCTCCTTAACTGTGTAGGTTAAGGAGATATTTCTTGCACCTACAGGTAAGCCTTAATCTAATCTGTGTGTAAACATACAGATCCCAATTCTCTCAGGGGAGAGGAGAGAGATTGTGTGTTCATACAAAGTATGAACACCGATCTTTCTCTTCACCTAGTCAGTAATCCCCCCCTACAGTTAGACATGAAGGGAGGTGGGGAGATGGGGGAGTTTGGGACTTAATATGAGGCATAGGACTTGTAGGTCCAGTGTCTCCATCCCTGTATAGCAATTAAGCTGGAAGGAAGGTTGGGACTTTAAATGAAACTTGCACATAAAAGAGTGATAATGGACAATGGGTGTCTGACCAGTAAGATTAATATAACAACTGTACTAGCTTAATCTCTATACCCAGAACACAGGACAGTAATACATAATAATAACATTTATTTCATATATATATACATATAATACATTATAGCATAAAAGCATTGCAGTACATGGTAATAGTAAAATAAAGTGTCAGGCAGATTAATCCATATAAAACATGATAACCGTATACATGTCATGATTGTTACAGAATAATACATTTAGAAATAGTAAGATGATCCCATGTGGTACATGATAAAAGCATCGGAATAGCTTGACGCGTTTCGTGGACTCTCCACTCATCAGGAGCTGATGCTGATGTGTATCTGAAATTAATAATTTATAAACTGTTGGTACAGGGTCTAAGATGAACTGGGGAAGAAAGTAAAAAAAATATAGACTAGTATGGGACATAATAAAAACATATCCCAAGACTTACAGATCACCTGCGGGTCTAATTGGGAGCGAGATGGGAAATGTATTATGCTGTAACAATCATGACATGTATACAGTTATCGTGTGATATATGGATTAATCTGCCTGACACTTTATTTTGCTATTACCATATACTGTAATGCTTTTATGCTATAATGTATTACAGTGCCTTCCGAAAGTATTCAGGCCCCTTGAACTTTGCGACTTTTTGCCACATTTCAGGCTTCAAACATAAAGATATAAAACTGTAATTTTTTGTGAAGAATCAACAACAAGTGGGACACAATCATGAAGTGGAACAAAATTTATTGGATATTTCAAACTTTTTTTAACAAATAAAAAACTGAAAAATTGGGCGTGCAAAATTATTCAGCCCCCTTAAGTTAATACTTTGTAGCGCCACCTTTTGCTGCGATTAGCTGTAAGTCGCTTGGGGTATGTCTCATCGAGAGACTGACATTTTTGCCCATTCCTCCTTGCAAAACAGCTTGAGCTCAGTGAGGTTGGATGGAGAGCGTTTGTGAACAGCAGTTTTCAGTTCTTTCCACAGATTCTCGATTGGATTCAGGTCTGGACTTTGACTTGGCCATTCTAACACCTGGATATGTTTATTTGTGAACCATTCCATTGTAGATTTTGCTTTATGTTTTGGATAATTGTCTTGTTGGAAGACAAATCTCCGTCCCAGTCTCAGATCTTTTGCGGACTCCATCAGGTTTTCTTCCAGAATGGTCCTGTATTTGGCTCCATCCATCTTCCCATCAATTCTAACCATCTTCCCTGTCCCTGCTGAAGAAAAGCAGGCCCAAACCATGATGCTGCCACCACCATGTTTCACAGTGGGGATGGTGTGTTCAGGGTGATGAGCTGTGTTGCTTTTACGCCAAAAATATCGTTTTTCATTGTTGCCAAAAAGTTCCATTTTGGTTTTATCTGACCAGAGCACCTGCTTCCACATGTTTGGTGTGTCTCCCAGGTGGCTTGTGGCAAACTTTAAACAACACTTTTTATGGATATCTTTAAGAAATGGCTTTCTTCTTGCCACTCCATAAAGGCCAGATTTGTGCAGTATACGACTGATTGTTGTCCTATGGACAGAGTCTACCACCTCAGCTGTAGATCTCTGCAGTTCATCCAGAGTGATCATGGGCCTCTTGGCTGCATCTCTGATCAGTCTTCTCCTTGTATGAGCTGAAAGTTTAGAGGGACGGCCAGGTCTTCGTAGATTTGTAGTGGTCTGATACTCCTTCCATTTCAATATTATCGCTTGCACAGTGCTCCTTGGGATGCTTAAAGTTTGGGAGATCTTTTTGTATCCAAATCCGGCTTTAAACTTCTCCACAACAGTATCTCGGACCTGCCTGGTGTGTTCCTTGTTCTTCATGATGCTCTCTGCGCTTTAAACGGACCTCTGAGACTATCACAGTGCAGGTGCATTTATACAGAGACTTGATTACACACAGGTGGATTCTATTTATCATCATTAGTCATTTAGGTCAACATTGGATCATTCAGAGATCCTCACTGAACTTCTGGAGAGAGTTTGCTGCACTGAAAGTAAAGGGGCTGAATAATTTTGCACGCCCAATTTTTTCAGTTTTTTATTTGTTAAAAAAGTTTGAAATATCCAATAAATTTCGTTCCACTTCATGATTGTGTCCCACTTGTTGTTGGTTCTTCACAAAAAAATTCAGTTTTATATCTTTATGTTTGAAGTCTAAAATGTGGCAAAAGGTCGCAAAGTTCAAGGGGGCCGAATACTTTCGCAAGGCACTGTATATGTATATATATGAAATAAATATTATTGTGTATTACTGTCCTGTGTGCTGGGTATAGAGATTAAGCTAGCACAGTTGTTATATTAATTCTACTGGTCAGACACCCATTGTCTGTTATCACTATTTTAGATGCATGTTTCATTTAAAGTCCTAACCTTCCTCCCAGCTTAATCCCCCCTACAGTTAGAACACACCTAGGGGGCACAGTTAAGACATTAATCACCCCCTAGTGTTAACCCCTTCCCTGCCAGTGACATTCAGTAACCAGTGCATTTTTTTTAGCACTGATTGTTGTATAATTGTCTGTCAGTGGTCCCAAAAATGTGTCAAAGCGTCCAATGTGTCCGCCGCAATATCGCAGTCCTGATAAAAATCGCAGATCACCGCCATTACTAGTAAAATAATAATAAAAATGCCATAAATCTATTCCCTATTTTGTAGACGCTTTTATCTTTTGCGCAAACCAATCAATTTTCGCTTATTGCAATTTTTTTTTTTTTTTTACTACAAGTATGTAGAAAAATTCATATCGGCCTAAACTAAGGAAACAATTAGTTTTTGATGTGGGATATTTATTATAGCAAAAAGTAAAAGATATTTAGGGTTATTTACTGCAAGTGCATCTTTGATCTCTGGGGCATGGTAATTACAATAATATCATTGCACTTTATGATCTGACTTTATTGTAAGCATGTAAATGGAATCTTCACACAGTCGTTGTGTATGTGGAGGCTTTAGGTAACCTTTATCAACAATGGGCCAGATTCAGGTAGAGTTAGGCTGGAGTATCAGTGATACTCCAGCCTAACTGTCGCTTTAAGCCAGCGTTTTTGTTTTCTGTAACCAGAAAACAAGAAACGCCGGGTTGGAGTTCCGATGCGAGCAGCGTAATTGAATTTCGCCATCGCATCGTTACTTCAACTTAAAAACGGCGCCGGGGGCGTTCCCGCTGATTAACGCTGAAAAAATATGTTAATCAGCGGGAGTCGGAAATTCACGATCGTTTTCGGGCGCGACGCAGTGACTTTACGACGTTTCCGGAAGCAATACGCGACGTAAAGTTAAAGCAGCCCCCTAGTGGAGTATCCTCTGTTAAGTATAGCCGTCGTCATCGCGTTGGGGAAAAAAAAAAATCGCGTCGCTTGCATAAAACATTCATGAATGGGGATGTGACGTCATTGACGTTCACTGACAGAATTTGGAGCATGCGCACTGGGATGCATTGACACTCGACGCATGCGCAGTACGTTCGCAGCGGGATCGCGCATAGTTTAAATAATACACGCCCCGTACCCGCCCAATTTGAATTCCGCCGGCTCATTTGCGATGCTCTGCCGCAACTTTAGGAGCAAGTGCTTCATGAATAACAGCACTTGCTCCTAAAATTTCGGCAGAGTAACGTAAATGAGAAGCGTTACTCCAGAGCAAAGATGCTCTCATCTACCTGAATCTGGCCCAATGTGAGCAAATATCTGGACTTCCTTACCTATAGATGTGCCATTCTATACTATGCTCTGGGAGTGCACAGTGAGGAAATGCATGGTCTTTCATCCACCAATCATCATTTATTCTCATCATCTAGTTTTAAACTGATTGGTTGTTTGCACTTTCTCTTTTACAGTCTTTCCTGAATAGGGAGGAGATTTTTCTAGTCTTCTAAAAGAGAGCATTTATTTTCTACCAAACATAGGCAGCCTTGTCGAATATATGGCATGTACAGGTACTTAAGTGCTGTTTCAATGCAAAAATTCAACATTTGGTTCGTTTATACTGTAGACCCAATACAGTGTGTAAGGACCTGTATAAATGCTATGAAGTTGTCTACAGCTGTTAAAGCTTGGCTCCAGGCAAAACTCTATTTTTTCATTTTGGATAAAGTGGATAAGAGCTGGAACCTCATTAAAGTTTTATTTTAATTTTAGTCATTTTAATTAGGTTTTTATGTAAAGCAAATACAAACAGTACTTGAACAGGAATGCATCGCTAATGCATCACATAGAAATTGCATTTGTCCTGGAACCTCTGTAAGGTTTTACATGCTGTCTGCCTTCATGGAGGAGATTTTCTATGACTTCTCTTTCTGTCAAACTTTTCTTACCTGGAAGATGGTCTTCAATTGAGATGAAGGCAAAGGTTCAAGCATTCCTTACTCTTCTTAAAAAAAAAACTGTGCTGTATATTTGCTGTCTAAGTCCCAGTTGGAACTTACTCCCTGTTCCTGTTACTCCCTTACTCCCTGTTTTGTCTGACACTCGTCACCTGGATTTAAAGAGGAACTGCAGTCTACTCGCATTATTTGTAATAAAAACATCTTAGCCATTCTGAAGCTTCTCTCCAACCACTTTGCATATTATTTTATATATATACTGTGATATATACTGTGATTCTGTACTTGCCAAATATGCTGCAGAAATCTCCCTCCACTGAGTCTGGCTGCAATCATTTTAACTATGGGCAGCTGAAGCTGCTGTCTGTTCACTTTCTGAATTTACACAGACACACTGAGGCAAACCTCCAGCACTGCAACACTCATTGGCCCTCTTATGACTCCTTACTGCTCCCTTCCTGGCAAACTTTTTTATTTTATCGGATCCTTTTTTTTTATATATATAATATAAATATATATACACACACAAACAACGTTAAGACAATACAGACAAATTATACAAACAAAATCGCATTAAACGAAACACAGCCCAAAAAAAAACAACATACCCACCCCTCATCCCCCACCCTGTTCTTGGATGTATGAAAGAGAAAAAAGAAAAACAGGAAAAAAAAAAACGCATCCAATTTTACAAAGTATATAGTACCTATTCGTTTACATGATACCTAGGTCATGAATTGAAGCCATATTGACCGGGTAGCATCAAATTAACTCATGGAATTCCTTAGGGAGTATGTAAGTTTTTAATCTAGAATCCACTCGGATACAGTTGTCAGGCAAGGATAGGTCCACTTAAAGTGGAAGTTCACCCTCAAAAAAAATTCTGACATCACATGGAGTCGAGCCATCCTACCGACAGAATGCCGGTGTTTTTTGTTTTTTTTCTCAGCACATACCTCGTATCACAATTTTCACCCCCCGGCTCTCCCGCTGGACTGGGCATTCCCAAGCACTGCCTGTGATTGATAGGCTTCCGACCGGCGCATACTGCGCGTCACAGGTTGCCGAAAAAACCCGAACGTCGGTGCGGCTCTATACGGCGCCTGCGCACCGACGTTCGGGTTCTGTCGGCAACCTGTGACTTGCAGTATGCGCCGGTCGGAAGCCTGTCAATCACATGCAGTGTTTGGGAACGCCCAGCCCTGCTGGAGAGGCGGGGGGTGGAAATCGTGATACTAGGTATGTGCTGAGAAAAAAAAAATAACACTGGCATTCTGTCGGTAGGATGGCTCGACTCCATGTGATGTCAGAATTTTTTTTGAGGGTGAACTTCCACTTTAAGAGCAATCTGTCTACGGGCAACAAAAAGTGTGCATCTTATAATGTTACCAGTAGAGGAGGTATAAATAGACGTATTTCAGTATCCCAATAGGAATATAAGTGGTTCAATCGGAATATTAGTATGCAATAGCCCATTTAGAGTACCAATCACCTCCGCCCAGTATCATTGAAGTTTCGGACACCGCCACAAAAGATGTATTGGCATACTTGTATTACCATATCTAGCACCGGCTGGCTCAGATTTCAATCCAATTGCATACAGAAATTGAAGCGTTCTATAGACTCTATGAAGAATAAAGATCTGTGTCAGTCTGTGTGATGGAGAGAGAGAGAGACACCCCCGGGGCAAGGACCGAAGAATATCATTCCAGACCTCCTCGGGAATAGAACAAATCTTTTTCCCAGCCAGCCCTAGAGCGAATAACAAAGTTCAGTAGACCTAACACTACTCTATATGTAGCAGAGGTAAGACCTTTTGTTGACCCTGCCTGTACTATCTTATCAAGAACAAGGATAGGAGGAAAACATATCCTAGCAGAAGAGAATTGGGCATGTAAAGCATGTCTTAGTGCTAGTTGGAGGAATTGATCGAACCAGTTAGATTGTAATAAGAACTCTCCCCTTAGATTTTCAAAGGATTTAGGTATACCGTTTTCGTATGACTGAGCTAGAGTAGTTGTTTCTAATTTTCCCCATCTCTGAAAGCCTCTAAGGGCCAAAGTTTGAGGAAGTCTATCATTTTCCCATATTGAAGTGTATCTAGTAGAATAAGAGACACCCAGTGTTTTTTTTAACTGTATCCCATGATTTACAAATTAACATGCAAGTAGGCATATTGGCAAGCGAGACACCCCCTCTTACACCATCTAGAACATAGAGTGGTAACCGACCCTTAAATGCATAAGAAAATAATCGAGAGTGAGAGAGAGCTGTGCATGATGTCATAAGTCTAGGCATATTACCAGACAAGAAACAGGAAGTGGGTTGTTAAAACAACAAGGGCAGAAGATTTAATAGCTGGAACGATAAAAAAAAAATGACTGAAGGTCCGCTTTAAAATGAGGAGGAATCTCTGCAATAGAAGTGTCAGTAACTGCTGTGTATATCCTCACTGGGGAGATCTCCCCTGGTTTCCTGCTTTTTGTGATATCCCGCAAATAAAGTGAGGGCAAATCTCCTGAACAAGGACACAGCCAGCCATTAAAACCTGGCAGAGTTCAACGATTTACCCAAACATGTATAGGCTGTTTTTATTTTGGATATTAAATGTACTATAGCTATATTTGCTTGTACTTGTGCCGTTATTAAATCCTTATGAGGCTTTATAAACTGGAATGAAAGGAACATGTCCAAGAGCCCCAAGACTTCAGTTCACTCTAAGCTTCAGTTTAATTTTTAGTACCAGCAAGTATTACCCCCTTATGTTTACCATTTTTATTTTTCCATAGGCCACTGGTGATGACGATGCTGTTAAAACCGTTTTGACGTCCCCGGAAAATCGGATACTTATAAAGAGGATGCTTATTAAGTGTGCAGACATCTCCAATCCATGCCGAGCACTGGAGCAGTGTATTGAGTGGGCTGGTAGGATATCAGAAGAGTATTTTGCTCAGGTACAACATACATTTGGGGTACTCATGGAGAGTAAATATGGCCATACCCTAGTAGAATTTCATGATTTTTTTTTAAGGCCTCGTGCACACTGGAGATAAAAAACACCACTTTTAAGGGAAGGGGGGGGGGGTTCTGCTTCTAAATGCCCCCTCCAAGTTAGCATATGTGTCCATTTAGAGACAGGACCGTTTATAGACAGAAAATCACTTGCGTGTTCAGAATTGGAGGGTTTAATCGGATAAAAACACTTAATGCATCTAAACGCACTTAAATGCTAGGCTTGTTCAGCGCTTGAGCATTTATTTCTTTTGGTGGCTAGAATAAATTAATATTCTGGCCAATTAAATGACTGAATTAAAAACTAAACACTATTGCAAAATCCAGCTTTAGACATTTTTTTAGGTTGCTTCTCTTCTTGCCAGGAGAAAAAGCATTCAGAGAAGCCGGGCAAACTCCCAGTCCCAGTGTGCATGAGGCCTAAGAATGTTTGTTTGATTTTCTAATCCTTAGTGTGGTTGACATTTGTTTTTAAACACAGTGATGAGAAAATTTGAAGGAGTAGGATAGAAAATATTTTCTCAAAGGAACAGATTTCGGACTTGACAAATTACATTCCTTCCAAAATCACACATTTTTAATTACTTTTCAATTAAGTCATTGACTCTACCTATGAACTTCCATTTGAAAATTCTACTAGTACACTAGCTTTAAAGCAGACCTAAAGTTGCAGAAAATTGCTAGCAGATAGAGTTTTTGGTAGAAGATACTTTGTATGTCTCTTAAAATTAGCCTTTTAAATCAGCTATCAATTCCTTTGGGTACATTGCCCTAGGCTCATTATGGCATTGTGGAAATACCACCCACAGTTCCCCATTAAGCCAGTAAAATGTGGTCTGTACATAACTCATGATTTTAATCTTTACCTTTAAAGGATAAGTTCACCTTTGTAAAAAAAATAAAAAAAATGCACATCTTTTGTGCATTTTTTTTTTCAAATGCAGCTCGTGGGTGCAATGCATGGCTTTTGCAGTGCCCTGGTAGCTTGTGAGAACTACAAGCTGACAACTGCAAAAGCTGTCGATACTTGTAGTTCTCACATTCACAGAACTCTGTGAATGAATGACGGAGCTGTCACTTAAATTGTGACAGTGAGTGTGGGGAGAAAATGCCCCGCTGGCTGTCGCAAATTGGGAGGGGTTTGGGGGGGCTGCTGCATCTATAACAATTTACATGTTACACCCTGAATATGGGTGAAATTATTCTTTAACTAATGAGGAAAAGAGTTGGGCCGAACACCACCTTGTTCGGGTTCAAAGCAGAACACCTGAACAGAGGAAAAGTTCTAACCCGAACAGCAAACCCCATTGACGTCCACCGGAGCCGAAAAGGAGAAATCAAAAATGTCAGTTTTCAAGGCTTATATGCAAGTAATTAGCCATATAAGGGATATGGGGGTCTGGATATTACCCTGGGGGACATGTATTGATGCAAGCTATATTTTAAAAAAACAATATTTTTTTCAGGAGCAGTGATTTTGATGGTGCTTAAAGTGCAGCAATAAAAATTAAAAATGCCTTTAAATATAATGCCTTGGGGGGGGGGGGGGGTCCCTTTAGTCTGCCTGTAAAGTGGCACATCAGTAGCATATATAGAGCATGCTGCAGCAAAAATGAAATTTCTAAAGAAACTAAAACAAATCAAATCACATTTAACAACCAGTTTAATGTGCTTTTGTTTAAGCAGGGTGCAAAATGCCCTGTGTAACATGCAGTGCATTGCAGGGTGTTTGGCTGGGCAAACACCATGCAAATTTGGGTGTTCCCCGAATGGGGCGAACAGCCAATGTTCAGCCCGAAACCTTTTGCCCAACTTTAATTATTGAAATTGTAGCCATTCTCTTTGCAGTAGATGCTGGGCACACTGTAAAGAGATACATCATTTTGTTTTTCTAGTGTCTTTTTCTGAGGGTCAGAGACAAAGTGAGAAGATTGCCATTGATTTACTAAAGGCAAGTAAGTGCAGTTGCTCCAGAGCTTAGTAAATGAGGTGAAGCTTTACTTTGCAAAGAATATCCAATCACATGCAAGAAAAAAAAACAGCAATTTTGCTTGCACTTGATTGGTTGATGAAAGTCAGCAGAGCTTCCCTTCATTCAATAAGCTCTGGGGCAACTGCTTTTGCAAAGTGCACACTATGCAGTCTATTTGCCTTTAGTTAATCAATCCCACTGTCTCATGCCATCCTAATCAGTGCAACCTGAGAGAGGATTGTTACCTTTCCGTGTGAGAAGAACAGCCATGTCTAGGACCCTCCCTACCTGCCATACATGCTGTGGCTTCAGGATAAATCACCACTTTAGTCTGCCTTTTACTGATCCTCAATTTTTCCAAAGCATTGAAGTGTGAAAACTGAAAATTCATATTGCCTGAAAATGTCATATTTTCAATTATAAGCAATTATTATTGAGTGTAAAATTATTTTTTTATTTTCTGCAGACAGACGAAGAGAAGCGGCAAGGTTTACCTGTGGTAATGCCTGTGTTTGATAGGAATACATGTAGTATTCCTAAATCCCAAATCTCATTTGTGGATTATTTCATCTCGGACATGTTTGATGCGTGGGATGGTAAGATAACATTTTATATTATGGAATTCATTATCTCATTACATATTTTATGGAGGTTTATAAGGTGTTTTTTCTCAGGAAAAACTTGAGTACCTTCAGGTAAAGTGGAAAAAATGGAATGGCCAGTGACTGGGACACTAGATTTAAAAATCAGGCTTTTATCATGTCTCCCTTTGTTGTATAGTTAGGTGTCAGCAGTGCACTGGTGCAGGAGGAAACTTACTTGCATTTAACCGCTGACTGTTCTAATCATTAATTGATGACAACAAAAAGCATGCTGTGGAGAGAAGTCACCTTACGCAGTAGCCAAGTCTCAGCTAATACACTAAAGAGTACATACTGGGTATGTTTAAAGCAACAGAACAATTCAACTTCGCTCACTGAATAAAGTAAAGCTGTGTTCACTTGACTCATCCAAGGCAAAAAAAAAAATGTCATCCTTAATTTTGTGTACACATGGTTACATATTCAAAGTGAAAGTAGCTAAAGAAAGCTTATAACCAGGGTATTCAATTGAAACAGAAGTCTGGTCAGTAAATTTTTCTTCCAGCAGAGGTCTGAATCTCATGTTTTCACATGACAGCCACCCTCTCCTTTTAGGGTAGGTTCACATCTCTGTGGCTGGGGAACATGCGCAAAAGTACAGCGCATTTCTCTGGGGGTTGAAAACATGCATACTTTTGTCATCGGCACCTTCGCACG
The DNA here is from genome assembly GCA_029574335.1 of Rana kukunoris. Classification (NCBI taxonomy): domain Eukaryota; kingdom Metazoa; phylum Chordata; class Amphibia; order Anura; family Ranidae; genus Rana; species Rana kukunoris. Next base: position 53,522,458 of record CM056051.1, read on the forward strand.
TACCCAACCGCATTGGTACAACAACACTATACAGCTCAGTGTGACGCGATAAAAAAAAATGGTCAGGGACCTCTTTCCCTGAATTTATCCCAGCCTATTTAAATTAATGGGCTGCCCTACCCAAGATGTGCACACGCAAATGCGCACGCACAGATCTGAGGCTGGCAGGCACTGGTAGGCTGCATCTGACAGGCACTGGTAGGCTGCATCTGACAGACGGTTTTCTTCTGACAGGCACTGGTAGGCTGCATCTGAAAGGCACTGGTAGGCTGCATCTGACAGACGGTCTGCTTCTGACAGGCACTGGTAGGCTGCATCTGACAGGCACTGGTAGGCTGCATCTGACAGGCACTGGTAGGCTGCATCTGACAGACGGTCTTCTTCTGACAGGCACTGGTAAGCTGCATCTGACAGGCACTGGTAGGCTGCATCTGACAGGCACTGGTAGGCTGCATCTGACAGGCACTGGTAGGCTGCATCTGACAGGCACTGGTAGGCTGCATCTGACAGGCACTGGTAGGCTGCATCTGACAGGCACTGGTAGGCTGCATCTGACAGGCACTGGTAGGCCGCATCTGACAGGCACTGGTAGGCCGCATCTGACAGGCACTGGTAGGCCGCATCTGACAGGCACTGGTAGGCCGCATCTGACAGGCACTGGTAGGCCGCATCTGACAGGCACTGGTAGGCCGCATCTGACAGGCACTGGTAGGCCGCATCTGACAGGCACTGGTAGGCCGCATCTGACAGGCACTGGTAGGCTGCATCTGACAGGCACTGGTAGGCTGCATCTGACAGGCACTGGTAGGCTGCATCTGACAGGCACTGGTAGGCTGCATCTGACAGGCACTGTAGGCTGCATCTGACAGGCACTGGTAGGCTGCATCTGACAGGCACTGGTAGGCTGCATCTGACAGGCACTGTAGGCTGCATCTGACAGACGGTCTGCTTCTGACAGGCACTGGTAGGCTGCATCTGACAGACGGGCTGCATCTGACAGGCACTGGTAGGCCGCATCTGACAGGCACTGGTAGGCTGCATCTGACAGGCACTGGTAGGCTGCATCTGACAGGCACTGGTAGACCGCATCTGACAGGCACTGGTAGGCCGCATCTGACAGGCACTGGTAGGCCGCATCTGACAGGCACTGGTAGGCTGCATCTGACAGGCACTGGTAGGCCGCATCTGACAGGCACTGGTAGGCTGCATCTGACAGGCACTGGTAGGCTGCATCTGACAGGCACTGGTAGGCTGCATCTGACAGGCACTGTAGGCTGCATCTGACAGACGGTCTGCTTCTGACAGGCACTGGTAGGCTGCATCTGACAGACGGGCTGCATCTGACGGGCACTGGCGAGTCTGCATTGATCTCTTGTATCATGTCTGCAGGTGCAAATACTGGCCAACTATAAATTCATATTAATTTAAATTGACAATATTAATGAAAAAGTTGAATATAATACAATTTTATATCTAAAAATATAAATATTTTTTAAAAACTGTCATGCATCCTGCATTTTTGGCTTTGGCACCAAAATTTCCATTCTGTGAACCCCTAGCATATATACGATTGCGACACAAGTCATATTGTAATTGAAAATTATTAAAAATTACCTTTCCTCTTCAATCTGCAGCTCTGTAATTGTCTGTAAAATGCAATATGGCAACCTGGAGGTGCTATGTACACAGATGGTGTACAAAACGCCCCCCTGAAATGTCATTTCCTGCTTGTGTGATTGGCTCACTGATTTTCCTAGAAGTCTACACTAAGATGCCAATTTAGATTTTGGGCATCCCCTGCAACAAAAATGTCATTTTTGGTGAGATACTCCCAAAGAGAAATCATGGCTAAAGGAATTGCAGACCATGCCACTTTCCTCATTAGAGCCCTGCAGGTGCAGCAGCTGGTTTAGAATTATGAAATGCTTTCATACAGATTCATTGCACATGGACACAGACAAAACGCTATTTCTTCAGAATAACAAAAGGTAGGAATCTGCAACAAAGACTGTTAAAATCCCTGCAATGTACAGTAAATCCTCTGATTGCGAGTAACGCGGTTTACGAGTGTTTCGCAAGATGAGCTGTTTTTATTTATTTTTTAAATCCTGACACAATTTGCGAGTGTTGTCTCACAAAACGAGCAGGTTACCAGCCTCTGAGGTGTGCAGTACCGCATGTAGCCAGAGGTACAGGGGCTCCAGTGACGCTCGGAAACACTCTTGAGTGTCCCTGAGCATGTCCGAGTGTCTCTGAGTGTGTCCATGCGTTTCCGAGTGTTTTAGTGTCTCCTTCGCCCCCCCCCCCCCCCATACCTCTGGCCATATGCGGTAGTGCATACACTTGCAGTGACACTTAAACGATTTATCTGAGTTTCCATTGATTCCTATGGGGCAACTTGCTTTGATATATGAGAGCAAGCATGCTTCTGGAATGGATAATGCTCATAATCTAAGTTACTACTGTACATAGGTCATGTTTTTTTCTCAACAAAAGTGGAGTTACTTTTTAACTAAAGTATGCATAAAGGTTGGACTTCAAAATCAAAGCACTACAATCTGCTTAGGTGAATTTAAAAGCAAATCTGAAAACAGTCAATTTATCAAGTAGTGTTTGTTTTTTTCCCCCTTGCAGCATTTGCTGACTTACCGAACTTAATGCAACATCTGGACAATAACTTCAAATATTGGAAATCACTAGATGAAAGACAGCTGAAAACTCTACGACCACCCCCAGAATAGTGGACACCCTTCAGTCAATGAAGCCCATCCTTAAAGGGGATCCAGTTCGTTGTTGGTAACTTCATCTATACCAGAGCGCTCTTCACTCTGTGAAAGTCCCATGGATCATCAGGTCAAAGGTTACCTCCAGTACCCTGCAGTAAGCATAAAAAAACAAAAACACAATTAAATCGACGGATAAGCCTTTTTTTTTTTTTTTTTCATTAACTTATATCACAAGTTAAATTACACTGGATTGCTGCAATATCAGTGCTGACGGGTTGTTCTCAAAAAATGGAAAAAAAAAAAAACATTGCCAATTTTCTTCATTCCTGTATGGAAACATCAATGATATCTTGGATGGAAGTTTCCTTCGACAGATGACGCAAAGAAAAACAAAAACTCAGACTTGCAAGTGAAGGAAAATCATTGTTCGTGTCTCGCGGCTTTGAAGAGAACACTCTGCTTTTTTTTAAAGCACTTATAGTTGTTAACAATCAACACATTAAATGCACTCTTTCTGAAGGAGTTTTTGATCTCTGAAAAATAGATCCACTCTATTTTTTAATATCACCGAAAAAGGGGCAATCATTCACCTCTGCACACTACTGATAGGGAGCTTTCTCAAGGCTGTTTAGTAGCAAATTGTATAAAGAAATAAAAAAAACTACACAGAAGAGTTTTTGAACTTGATCAATAGCATCTATGATTAAAATATGTTTTATTTATTTTATTAGATGTTCAATATTTTCTATGGATTTATAAAAAAAATAATAACAAAAAAACAAAAAGCCAAAGCCGACTTTAGATGCATTAAAACAACACAATTCATAGTCATTACTATACCTTTAATTGATGTACAGACCTTTTATTTTCATATTGCAAATACAGAAATATTATTCAAATGACACATTTGTATTGCACTGTAAGAACTCATTGTGGATGTTTAAACTATTGTTTGGAGGTTCTGATTTACTTTGATTTCTGTTTTTTCGAATATTGGATGGATTCTATAGCTTTGAATCCAGTGCCACAAGAGGGACATGCTGTACTTTTAATTTGGTGATGGCCATGAATTTTTGTCAGTTAATTTCACCCTGTGATGCCAGTGGGCACCTAGAGTTGCTATGCAATGTGTTGGAAGGTCCACTGGTCCATTCTATAAGGGGGGATGGCACCTGCTTTTTCTCTCCAACAAATTTTGCAGTTTGGTTCCCTATCAGAAGTCTGCCTTATTTTCTACAATGTTTCTACAATGCATTCCACAGCAGAAATGGACAAGGAGGTATATATTTAAGCATTTTGTAGCTTCTCTATTTTCTTTTGCAAGGATATACCTTAACTCCAGTTTCAAAAGGTATGTACCTTCACAGATTAAATAAGACACTCACAATAAGCACCAGTAACAATAAAATGTATATTTTAAGAATTGTCAATTGTTGGTATTTTTATTACTTGTGTCTTTTCTTGTCATAAGCTGCTAGCACTGGCACAGGTAATGCTTTATAGGGCCTAAGAAGCAGCATGCCCTGCACATTCCAAATGCAATAGGTGGGAAAGGGGCGTTCACAATCTGTTCCTGTGTATAATTTGTTTAACAAGTGTGTCGTGTACATCGCTATCGTATCCCCTCTCAAATGTCTTCTCTTCAGAGAGAATAAGTTCAATGCTTGTAGTCTTTCCCCATAACTGAGGTCCTCCGGTCCCTTTATTAGCTTTGCTGCCCTTCTCTAGACTCTATCCAGTTCCAGCACATCCTTCTTGAGAACTGGTGCCGAGAACTGGACGGCATACTCGAGATGTAGCCAGAGTCTTGTAGATTGGGAGAATAATGGTTTTATTCCTTGAGTATATGCCCTTTTTGATGCATACTAATATTCTGTTGGCTTTGCTTGCAGCAACTTGGCATTGCATGTATCGTATTTTTTGCTCTATAACAACCCTCAAAAAATCCACTCGCCTGCTCGCATTTTGCGAGTGGATTTTGAGGGCTCACGAGAAAGGGCTGCCTGGGAGCCGGGGGGGGGGGCGAGCACCGACGGCAGCCTGTGTGTAATGGGAGTTCTTCTCCCAGTGATCGCGGAGGGGGAAGAGAGAGAAAGCCGCCAGGTGTTTAGAGTGCAGCGCGGGGAACAAAGGATAACAGTTTTCATTTGAATTGCAGTGTTCCCAGCCACTTGCTGTCAGATCCAGCCCCGCCCCCTGGTCCCGGGAATTTGATAGACAGATCACCCGTCCAATCCTGGTGACGGGTGATCTGCCAATCAAAGTTCCCCGCGGGGCTGAATATGACATTAAGCGGCAGGAACTTGGCAATTAAAATGAAAACTGTTATCCTGTGTTCCCCCGCGCTGCACTCTGGTCACCTGGGTGGCTCTCCTGTTCCTCTCCTCCCCTGCACAGGTAGGCTGCGTTTGGTGGACATGGGCTGCGTTTGGTGGGCACGGGCTGCATTTGGTGGGCACGAGCTGCATTTGGTGGACACGGGCTGCGTTTGGTGGGCATAGGCAGGATACAGTTGTTGTTCATATTTATTTTTATAACTTAATACTGCATAAAACATTTAAGTGTCATTTCATGAGATAATTTATGAGGGCCTGTTTAGGGGCGGGGCGGGTTGGGTGGGGCAACTGGTGGCGAGTAACCCTCGAGGCCTGGCTGGTAACTCAGGACTTAAAATTTTGAGCCCTGCTCTATAAGACACACTTTTTTTCCCCCCAAAAATATGGGGGAAAATGTCCCTGTGTCTTATGGAGCTAATATACACCAGGTGCAGCTGCCGCCGCCACTGCCATATTACCGGCAGGAGAGCAAAGGACTTGTAAGAATGCATTTATGGGACTGGTAAGGCTGCATTTCATTGGCACAGGTCAGGCTGCATTCCATGGGCACTGGTAAATATTTTAGTACACCATTTGGTTCAAAATTTATTTTTTCTTGTTTTTTCTATGTGCGTCTTATAGTCAGGTGCGTCTTATGGAGCGAAAAATACAGTAATTGCTGAGCCTGCCCTCTACTAGGACCCCCAGATCTTTTTTCATCCTGAATGTCCCCAGAGGTTCTCCCCTTAGCGAGTAACTTAAATTTGTATTTTTAACACCCAAATGCATTACTTTACATTTTTCAACATTAAACCTCATTTGCCTTGTAGATGCTCACCACATTATTTTATTTAGGTCTTCTTGTAATGTTTCCACATCATGCTGTGAAGTGTTTGCCCTACTCGGCTTTGTATCGTCCGTAAATACTGAGATTGAGTTGTTAATCCCATCCACTATATCATTTATGAATAAATTAACCAGAATTGGTCCCTGGACAGATCCTTGGGGGACCCCACATACCACACTAAACCATTCTGAGTACTCGCTATTTATCAACACCCTTTAGACCTGCCCCTGTAACCAGTTTTCTATCTAGGTACATACCTATGGTTCATGCCGACAGACCTCAGTTTGTAAAGTAAACGTTTATGGGCAACTGTAGCAAATGCCTTTGCAAAATTCAGATACACCACATCTACAGGCCTTTCTTTTATCTTTATGGCAGCTCACTTGTTCATAGAATGTTACTAGATTGGTCTGGCAAGAACGATTCTTCATGAATCCATTCTAATTACTACTAATGATACCATTTTCATCAGCAAATTCAGTTAGCAAGTCATTGTTGATTGGTATAAATACTGTGCTGTCCCGTGAAAATAAAGCCGTTGGCACAACAAAAAGATCAATATTTTGCACAAAAAAAAATAACATAAAAAAAATAAGTGCAGCTCTAAAATTTATGTGATATCGGATGCCTGATAACATAAGTATATTAAATTAAACCATAAAATGTAAACAACACCACATGTTTGCATCATAGTGAGATGTGTAAAAAATCAAGTGAAAAGAATGCAAATATAACAGTCCTTGGATGAAAAATTATAAATTTAATATCCTTCAGAGTCTTGATGATATCATTCAAAATCATGAGACAGTGTTCCAAATAGTGAGTGAATGAACACAGTCTATTTGTGACTAGTAGAGAACATTGATAGGAGATCCACCACCGTATATCATAAGGCTTACCAAAAAGACTGAATCCAGATAAGCTTACACTCACTAGGTCTATCAAGCTTGTATGTTCAGTGGACCAAGGGAAGGATGCCTCGACAGACACAGATTCCAGGAACTCAGCGGTGGAACTTCCAATGTTGTTTTACAGGTTATAACGCTCAAACAGAAAGACCATTTAAAGGCACAGGAACCCTTTGCAGGTGTTATGGCTTAATTAGCTGATTAGAGTGGCACACTTTGAGCCTAGAATATTGCACCTTTTCATAATATTCTAATTTTCTGAGATCGTGGATTTGGGGTTTTCATGAGCTGTAAGCCTATCTCATATATTAGTTTCACCTTATAAGTTGCATTAGTGAAATAAATGAACTTTTTGCACAATATTCAATATTTTCACCCGCCCCCTAGTGTTAACCCCTTCACTGCCAATGGCATTTTTATAGTAATCCAATGCATTTTTATAGCATTGATCGCTATAAAAAATGCCAATGGTCCCAAAAATGTGTCAAGTGTCCGAAGTGTCTGCCATAATGTCGCAGTACCGAAAAAAATCGCGGATCACCGCCATTACTAGTAAAAAAATAATAATAATAAAAATGCCATAAAAATACCCCCTATTTTGTAAACGCTATAACTTTTGCGCAAACCAATTAACCACTTGACCACTGGGCACTTAAACCCCCTTCCTAACCAGACCAATTTTCAGCTTTCGGTGCTCTCACAATTTGAATGACAATTACTCAGTCATACAACATTGTACCCATTTGAAATTTTTGTCCTTTTTTTCACACAAATAGAGCTTTCTTTTGGTGGTATTTGATCACCTCGGGGTTTTTTATTTTTTGCGCTATAAAAGAAAAACGACTGAAAATTCTGTAAAAAAAAAAACTTGTTTCTGTCATATTAGCAGGTTATTTCTCACACACAGCATATGCATACCACAAATTACACCCCAAAACACATTCTGCTATTCCTCCCGAGTATGGCGATACCCCATGTGTGGGACTTTTACACAGCGTGGCCACATACAGAGGCCCAACATGCAGGGAGCACCTTCAGGCGTTCTGGAACACCCAGACCAATTCTGACATTTCTCTCCTACATGGAAAAATCATCATTTATTTGCTAGAAAATTACATAGAACCCCAAAACATTATATATGCTTTTTTAGCAAAGACCCTAGAAAATACAATGGCGGCCGTTACAACTTTTTATCTCGTACGGTATTTTCGCAGAAATTTATTGAACGCGTGTTTTTTTAAAAACTGTTTTGTGCTTAAAACAAAACAGTTAAGTTAGCCCAATTTTTTTTCATAATGTGAAAGATGAAGTTACACCGAGTAAATAGATACCCAACATGTCACACTTCAAAATTGCGCACACTCGTGGAATGGCGCCAAACTTCGCTACTTAAAAATCCCCATAGGCGGTATTGCAGAGTATCGCGCAGGGTATTGCAGAGTATTGGGGTATTGCAAAGTATCATGCAGGGTATTGGGGTATTGCCGAGTACTGGGGTATTGCCGAGTACTGGGGTATTGCCGAGTACAGGGGTATTGCCGAGTACAGGGGTATTGCCGAGTACTGGGGGATTGCCGAGTACTGGGGGATTGTCGAGTACTGGGGGATTGTCGAGTACTGGGGGATTGTCGAGTACTGGGGGATTGTCGAGTACTGGGGGAGTACTGGGGGATTGCCGAGTACTGGGGGATTGCCGGGTACTGGGGGATTGCCGGGTACTGGGGGATTGTTGGGTACTGGGGGGATTGTTGGGTTCTGGGGGGATTGTTGGGTACTGGGGTATTGCAGAGCTGGGATGGATTGAGGGATGGCTGGATCTGTGACTGCATCAAATGACGCCGGTTTGTTTACAAGTGATCGCGCCGTCATTCGACGGCGCGATCACGTGGTAAACTGCCGCGATCAGCGGCAATTTACCGTGATCCGTGATGCGCCAGGTCTTCTAGACCCGGCGAGCACGGACACTTTCGCGAGCACGTCCCAGGGGATGCGCAATCGCGAAAGTGAAGGACGACGTCCCAGGGACGTCGTCCCAAGATAACCCCGCCGCGCCGTAGCAGTAAAATGCTTATGGCGCGGTGGGAAAGAGGTTAATAAACGCTTATTGCGATTTTTTTTTTTCAAAAAATATGTAGAAGAATACACATCGGCCTAAACTGAGGGGGAAAAAAAAGGTTTTTTTATATATTTTTGGGGGATATTTATTACAGCAAAAAGTAAAAAATATATATATATTTTTTTTAAATTGTCACTCTATTTTTGTTTATAACGCAAAAAATAAAAACTGCAGAGGTGATCAAATACCACCAAAAGCAAGCTCTATTTGTGGGGGAAAAAGGACGCCAATTTTGTTTGGAAGCCACGTCGCACGACCGCGCAATTGTCAGTTAAAGCGACGCAGTGCCGAATCGCAAAAAGTGCTCTGGTCTTTGGGCAGCAATATGGTCCGGGGGTTAAGTGGATAAAAGTTATTTAGCACAGAGCATATATAAAAGCCACACTATAAATAGGTTTTCTTTCCTGTTCATTAAGACACAGAATTTAGAGACATTTGTGTTATGCTGCCACCTACAATAAGATTGTATGCTGCCAAACAATGACCAGTTTTGGTATAACCCATCCCACTCCCAGCTTTCCTTGTTTTTTCACTAGTGTTCTCGGAGGATTGAGAAAAGTTTAACTATTTTTACTTTTTTTATGTTGTTTTCTTCTACAATAAAGACTGCTCTACAATCTGCTTGAGCTAGACTCTTTTATGTATCTATCTGAATCGGCATATCCTCAGCAATAGCTTTGAAAGCCGGACCTACACCCTACTGGACAGTTCCAGGGCTTGCCTAGAATAAGATCTTCGGGCACTGGGCTCTGCATTTTCAAACCTTTGTGTACTGTTTTAGCTAGCCATGGAGTGCTTTCCAAGTGCAGAGCTATGGTACACCCTCTGGTGCTGTGCAGTGTTCATTTTTACAACTAAAATGTATTTGTCTACTAAATTAATACTATTTTAGTTGTACGACTAAAACTAAAATTGCATTTTAGTCAAAAGACTAAAATACGAATAAAACTTAAATGGTATTTTTAGTCAAGATTTTGACTAAAACTAAATTGAAATTAGACGTCAAAATTAACACTGGACTACCACATAAGAATATGTAGGGTACATCTACTAAGCTGCTGAAAGAAAAATTTAAGAAAAAGGCTTTTCTTTTTTCTTTTTTTCCCTAATATTTAATATTGGTAATATATTCAGGTAATATGTGCAATGGCATTACATCCAACTCGGTCGACAGTTTTTTTTTTTTTTTTCCAAGTTGTACTTGAAAATACACCGCTCCTAAATCGCCCCTGCCCTTTGAAATCAATGGGCAGCGCTGGCAAAATGCTGCTGCTGTATCAGGGCCCTCCAGCTCACAATCCATTATGAGTTCTGGGGCGGCCTGCAGTGCTCTCTCTCAGGTGCCTTACACTGGCAGACCCTGCATTGCAGCCTGTGATGGCTTTGATGTTAGTCTGTCAAACATTAGGGGAATGGATTAAACTCTTAAAAAGAGATTTCGATCCACACTAATCCCCCATTTGTAGAAGAAATGGAGTTCATGCGGGCTGCGTTATACTACCACATATATGGGTTAGTGAATGTCTCCTATCAGTGAACATGGTTGAAAATGTTGGTCTTTGGAGAGGGTTTGTAAAGATCATCATCTGTGCATGCATTTGCCCCATCTTGGTTCTCATGGCTCTAAATTGTGCCTGAAATCCACCAGGTCTGTGATAGCCTTTCCCCATTAGGGAGAATTTGTATCCATTAAGGACACGCATTGCCTTATTTTCCCAGAACATCAGCGATTTATTTTTATTTTTTTCCACTGTGGGTCCCTGACACTTTCACACCGTGTGCGTTCATCAATTTTGTAGCCCCTGTGCTTGTCTTTAACTCTTGATGACTTCCTGTTGATGGAGTAGTCAGCACAAGTCTTGAATGGCAATGTGACAATGACTAATCAAACCCTTAAAATATTCAGTTGAATCCTGAACCTCAAAGCCAGCGTTTGAGATGACTGATCGACTGAAGTTTCTGGGCCTTATCCTAGACGCAGCTCTTCCCCAGGAGAAACTTTACCTTTCCGTTCCCTGACTCATACTCTTCTTTTCTTCTCCGCTTTTGCATGAGAGTCATGGGGCTGATGGTAACCTCATTTGAGGCAGTCCCGTTTGCCCAGTTCCACTACAGACCGTGGGACAAATCGGTTCAGTCTTTAGACAAACCGATTCTCCTGTCTCAGAGGACCAGGTTGTCTCTGGCCTGTTGGCTTACAAAACCATCGCTGGAGTTGAGGAAATACTTCCTTCTAATTCTTGGAGGATCCTCACATTGGATGCCAACCTGTCAAGATGGGGAGAAGTGCTAAACACCTTGCTAGTGCAGGAGACTTAAACACTCTAGGTATCCAATCTCCAGATCAACATTCTAGAGCACTGGGGGATTTGGTTGTCCTTATGAATCTGGGCAATTTTGTCAGGATCCAGTGGCACAATACCACAGGAGTGGCATACGTCAACCATCAGGGAAGAACTAGAAGTCTTGCATCAGCAAAGGAGGTAGGAAGAATTACATTCGGGATAGAACTTCACGTTCCAGGATGTGTTTGCCATTTACATTCCAAGCATGGACAATTAGCAGGCAGACTCCCTAAGCTGGATTGCTTTTGAATGCCCCTAATGTCTCTGTATCCTATGTCACTCAATGAAGGAAAAAGAAAATAGGAATTTTGTACTCATTGTAAAATGCTTTTCTTGGAGATCATTGAGGGACACAGACCCCACCACTCTGCGTTTATGGTCTTGCTCTTAGCACTACATTGTTAAGAAAACTGAGGCATGCTGGGAATGGGAGGGGTTTACCAGGCTGGTACCTGTTTTTTATTTGTTTGCCAGTGTACAAATCCCCCTGTAGGTGGCAGTATAATCCAAATGTTTCTGAATCCTTTGTCCCTCAAACTCCAAGAAAAGGATTTGATGGTGAGTACAAAGAAATAGCATTCTTAGATATACATAGTGTTAACTATTTCTATTTTACTTTATATAATAACCCTGCCCACATATACAAAATGTATCAAATGTATTTGGCGATGAATTGCACAGCATGCAGAAATGACGTGTATACACTATTTAAAAAAAACTTACTCCACCAAAATTGTTCAGCAAGTCTCTGGTTATCACTGGAAATAGTACATATAAATATACAGAGATACATTAATGGCTGACACATTTCTTAGAATCTCACCTTAACACTAGTTTCTATGGTAACAAATGTAATTGACACCAAGTATGGTGCTTTTATATCAATAAAGAATAGCATTTTCAATAAAGGAACTTCTGAAATAGTAGATGTAAGACTTAGAGTGATAGTGTATGGCTGATGCCATTTATCATCAAGCAACTTTATTTACTCTTTTTAAATCATGACAACAGAAACTACCCAAATGACCCTGATCAAAAGTTCGTAAATGACAGCTTGAAGTATATCAAGTGTGACGGTATGCGAGGTGAGATACTTGACCATAGGTATATTTCACCGCGCATACGTTCTATTTTGAGAAGCTGAACCGGAATCCAGGCCGGGTTTTACGGCCTCTCGTGTTCCGGTCCGGATATTTGGGTCCACTGGAGTTCAATGTCAGGTGAACCTTAAAAACAACCAGGAAGAGATCAGAAGGGCGCTCTCTGGTTTTGGGACACTGAGGAGGGAACCTGAGTGTGAGGAGCTCTAAAGACATTGCAAGAAAAAGGTTTGCGTTGTTGTTTATTTTATGGGTGGTGGGGACCAGCCCCACACTGTATAGATAGGAGACCCTGATGTTTAGTTAGACGGCAAGGATTTAAGTTTACTGTTTTGTTTGTTTTAACCTGCAAACCTTTTGTGTAATAAACCTGGCAGCTGCCAGACTTAAAAAGAAAGTGCCTGTTTACAGACTGTGTTTCAGAAAAGTGATCCCCACGAGCTAATCTCCCACACGTGGTGGATTCAGCGGGCAACTTTTCTGAAGATGGAGGAAATGTTTAAAGCCCTGCTACAGGCCAATGCAGCCCAGCGGGAAACCAACCGCCAAGTCGCAGAAGCTGCTGCAGCGCAACAGGCTGCCCTGCTACAGGCCAATGCAGTCCAGCAGGAAACCAACCGCTAAATCGCAGAGGCCGCTGCAGCACAACAGGAGATACACCGCCAAGTCGCAGAGGCCGCTGCAGCACAGCAGGCTGCACAACAGGAGATGAACCGACAGTTTGAAGAAGCTCTGGTGGAACTGAAAAAGGGGTCCGCACCTCCTGTGGCAGCAGAACCAAAGATACTACGGGCCTCCTACCACCTGCAAAAGATGACACCAGCGGATGATGTTGAGGCATACATGGCGACTTTCGAGAGAGTCGCTGTCCGCGAAGGATGGCCAAAAGAGCAGTGGGCGGGACTATTGGCCCCATTCCTAACTGGAGAACCCCAAAAGGCCTATTTTGACCTAGAATCAGATAAGGCACAGGACTATGAGACTCTCAAATCAGAGATACTCGCACGCTTGGGTGTCACCATGGCAGTTCGGGCCCAGCGCGTGCATCAGTGGTCCTACTCCAGCAACAAGCCACCCCGATCACAAATGTTTGATCTGGTCCACCTCACCAGGAAGTGGTTGCAGCCAGAGACCCTGACCAGCCCGCAGATTGTGGAGCGTGTGGTAATGGACCGGTACCTACGAGCGCTTCCTGCTGCCCTGAGGAGGTGGGTCGGACAGGGAGACCCCAACACGGCAGCCCAAATGGTGGACCTAGTGGAGAAGTACAGTGCTACCGAGGACCCACCTACGCCCCACCTCGGTGTCTCTAGAGGTGCAAGATCTCCCAGCGGTTCGGGTAAGACTGTTCCGGGGTTCAAGAGCTTGGGGAGAGTGGATAAGACTGTTGTTACAGCAGATGAGACTGTGGGTCCTAGACCTGGAGACTGGCCACAGAAGCCAGGAAGGTCTTTGGGACCGTTAAGAGGACTGGGGGTGGGGCAAATACGGTGTTTTCGTTGCCATGCATTGGGCCATATTGCTGCAAACTGCCCTCTAAATGATGAACCTATGCAATGTGATTATGCTGATAGGAAAAGACACATTTCTCTGTTTGCACAGGTCGCATGTGTTGCGCTAGATCAGAGTCACCTTGAAAAACAGATGTGCGTTATTTTAGTGGATGGCAAGCCTCTCACAGCACTACTAGACTCTGGTAGCGTGGTGACCCTAATTAGGAGTGCTTGTGTAGACCCCGAAAAACTACACCCCAGTAGTATTGGGGTAATTTGTATCCATGGGGACACTCGGGACTACCAGACAGCAGTGGTTGAGGTTGATACCCCCTGGGGCAGGGTAACACATTCAGTGGGGGTGGTACCCTCACTGCTCCATGAAGCTTTAGTAGGGAGAGACTTTCCCCATTTTTGGAAGTTATGGGAGAATAAAGGGAGGCTCGTAGATAGAGTTCCCCCTGCTGGGGAAACAAGGGAACTCTCACCAGACCCGTTTTTCAAAAGGGAAAGGCAGGCTATTGGTGGGATCGAGGAAGCCGGAGATCCCCTTCCTTTCCCTGCCATGGTCGGGGAACCGGAAGACTTGGAAGCTAGCACCCAGCCTGAGGGTAACGAACAGGAAATCACGCCTGACCCTGACATCGAGAGTAGCCAAAATGTGGTACCCGTCTTGGAGGTCAGGAGGGAGGATTTCTGTACCGAGCAGCTGCGAGAGCCCACCCTCATGAGTGCCAGGGAAAATGTTAAGGTGTTGGATGGGGAACCGGTGGATCCTAATTGGGTGGTGTCCTTCCCCTACATGGCGATTAAAAACAATTTATTATATCGAGTGATAAAACACGGAGAGGAAGAGGTAGAACAGCTGCTGGTTCCCAAACCTTTTCGCAGGGTGGTGCTAGACCTGGCTCATGGCCATGTAATGGGGGGACATCTCGGGGTCGAAAAAACCAAGGAGAGAATCACCCAAAGATTTTTCTGGCCCGGGTTGCATGCAGAGGTCAAGGAGTATTGCGAATCGTGCCCCGAGTTCCAAATGTCAGCACCGTCGCCCCATTTTCGCAGCCCCCTTGTCCCTCTACCAATAATTGAGGTTCTCTTTGAGAGGGTTGGCATGGACCTGGTCGGGCCGGTGGTGAAATCTGCCCGAGGTCACCAGCATATTCTGGTGATCCTGGACTATGCGACTCGCTATCCTGAGGCCATACCCTTGCGTAACACCTCCGCTAAGGCTATTGCCAAGGAATTGGTCCAGGTGTTTAGTCGAGTCGGGATCCCGAAAGAGATCTTGACCGATCAGGGCACCCCTTTCATGTCTAGGGTTACCAAGGAATTGTGTAGATTGTATAAAATCTCCCATCTCCGTACTTCTGTCTACCACCCCCAGACAGATGGTCTGGTCGAAAGGTTTAATAAAACGTTGAAGAGTATGTTGAAAAAGGTGGTCGACAAGGATGGGAGAAACTGGGATTATTTGCTACCATATCTCATGTTTGCCATACGAGAGGTTCCACAGGCCTCCACAGGCTATTCCCCCTTTGAGCTCTTGTATGGTAGGCATCCCAGGGGCCTGCTAGATATTGCAAAAGAAACATGGGAAGGAGAGGTCAGCCCATATAGGAGCATCATAGAACAGGTCTCCTTGATGCAGGACCGAATCGCAGCCGTCCTGCCCCTAGTACGGGAACATATGGAGCGAGCCCAGGAGGCCCAAAGGAGGGTCTATAACCGGGGTGCCAAGGTCCGTATTTTCAGCCCGGGGGACAGAGTGCTGGTACTGGTTCCCACAGTAGAAAGTACGTTTTTAGCTAAGTGGCAGGGTCCCTTTGAGGTTGTCGAAAGGGTGGGGGAGGTAAACTACAAAGTCTACCAGCCAGGCAAAAGGAAACCCCACCAAATTTACCATGTAAATCTCTTAAAGCCCTGGAAGGACCGAGAGACTTTACTGGCCACGTCCTCACCTCCAACAGACCGGATACCCGTGATACCTGACGTTCCCATCACGGATTCCCTGTCCGTAGCACAACAAAATGACGTTAGGGCATTTGTGCAGAAAAATAGAGACTTTTTCTCCCCCTTACCCGGACTGACCAACACGATCCAACATGACATAGTGACAGAACCAGGGGTTCGGGTAAATGTAAAACCCTATAGAATTCCAGAGGCCCGGCAAGAGGCGGTTGCGGAGGAAATAAAACAAATGTTAGAGTTGGATGTGATCGAAGAGTCCCACAGTGAGCGGTCAAGTCCCATAGTGCTGGTCCCAAAACCTGATGGCAGTATCAGGTTTTGTAATGACTTTAGAAAACTTAACAGTGTGTCCAAGTTTGACGCCTACCCGATGCCCCGGGTCGACGAACTTGTGGACAGGTTGGGACAGGCTCGCTACATAACGACCCTGGATCTAACGAAAGGTTATTGGCAAATACCGCTTACTGAATCAGCCAAGGAGAAGACTGCCTTTTCCACTCCTGAGGGCTCGTTTCAGTATAAGCGGATGCCGTTTGGTCTGCATGGAGCCCCTGCATCATTCCAGCGAATGATGGACAAAACTTTGAGACCACATCGCTCGTATGCAGCGGCGTACTTGGACGATGCGGTCATCCACAGCCCAGATTGGGAATCGCACCTGCCCCGCGTACAAGCGGTGGTAGATTCCCTTAGGGAAGCACGTCTCACGGCCAATCCAAAAAAATGTGCCATAGGCCTGGAGGAGGCCAGATACCTTGGGTACATTATTGGCCGGGGAGTGGTCAAGCCGCAGACCAATAAAATTGAGGCAATTCAAAAATGGCCCCAACCAGTCAATAAAAAACAAGTGAGGGCCTTCCTGGGCATTACGGGGTATTACAGACGTTTTATACCCAATTTTGCCACCATTGCTGCCCCCTTGACCGATTTGACGAAGGGTAGGGGGTCGGTCATGGTCAAGTGGAACCCCGAAGCCGAGGAGGCATTTCAGAAGTTGAAACAGGCTCTTTGTATGGTACCCGTACTAGTAACCCCGGACTTTAGCCAGGAGTTTGTTGTACAGACGGACGCCTCTGAGGTGGGCCTAGGGGCCGTACTCTCACAGAACAGGGATGGTGAGGAGCACCCAGTGGTATACCTGAGCCTGAAGCTGAACAAACACGAGAAAAATTATGCCATCGTAGAAAAGGAGTGTCTCGCCATTAAGTGGGCTTTAGACTCCCTGAGGTATTACCTACTGGGGAGGTCATTTAAGCTGGTCACAGACCATGCTCCCTTGAAGTGGATGTGTGATAACAGGGAGAAAAATGCTCGGGTGACAAGGTGGTTCCTGGCTTTACAGCCTTTTAAATTTACGGTGGAACATAGGCCAGGAAAACTCCAAAATAATGCAGATGCTCTCTCCCGGGTACACTGTATGGTTGGGGCAAGTGCTCAGCCGCAGGGGCTTGAGCAGAGGGGGAGGATATGTGACGGTATGCGAGGTGAGATACTTGACCATAGGTATATTTCACCACGCATACGTTCTATTTTGAGAAGCTGAACCGGAATCCAGGCCGGGTTTTACGGCCTCTGGTGTTCCGGTCCGGATATTTGGGTCCACTGGAGTTCAATGTCAGGTGAACCTTAAAAACAACCAGGAAGAGATCAGAAGGGAGCTCTCTGGTTTTGGGACACTGAGGAGGGAACCTGAGTGTGAGGAGCTCTAAAGACATTGCAAGAAAAAGGTTTGCGTTGTTGTTTATTTTATGGGTGGTGGGGACCAGCCCCACACTGTATAGATAGGAGACCCTGATGTTTAGTTAGCGCCGGACGGCAAGGATTTAAGTTTACTGTTTTGTTTGTTTTAACCTGCAAACCTTTTGTGTAATAAACCTGGCAGCTGCCAGACTTAAAAAGAAAGTGCCTGTTTACAGACTGTGTTTCAGAAAAGTGATCCCCACGAGCTAATCTCCCACACAAGCTATAATTTGGGGACAGAAGTATATAATTTAATTAATGGTGATATGTCCTTATCTATAGTCTTTTTTTTATAGATTGGTTTGTTTAAAATATGTACCTTATGGAATATGTAGATTGCAATGAAGCCAGGAAATAAAAAACGTGACCCATAAACCTCAACCCCAAGTTTCTATCAAATCTGTGCACCAACCAAGCATGAAACAACTTTTGCACTTTGCTTCTGTGCAGGAGTTTCTTGTGTCAAAGACCGGTCACTGCTGTTCTCTCTCCTTGTGCAGGGTGACTGGTCTTGTAGCGGACCCCTCCTATAGTTTCTGCAGGCTTCCTGTGATAGGGTAACCTCATGAGCCCCTCCCACAGCTCTTCTCTCTGCACAGACTATGAACAGCATATTGATGATGTTGCCACTGCATGCCCAATTCAATACCTGGGTTTGAAAAGGCTTTTGGCACACAGATTGGATCCTTTGTGGCTATTGAGGAATATATTTTTCTGCCTGAAGTTCAACTTTAATATTTTACCTAAAATATAAATTAATATCTTAACAGTTAACCCTTAAACTGGGCCTTACCACCAGGCCCGTCGGAACCCGACAGGCAAAGCAGGCTATTGCCTGGGCCCCCGAGCTGGCCAGGGGCCCCAGCAGGGAGGGCCCTTGCCGCACCGCTGCGTCCTCCTGCAGTCCGGCCGGCTGTGTACCATAACCGCGCGGTACAGAAGATTCAGGTTCCTGTTCCCCCGGCCGGACTGACAGGAAGTGCACACACTGAGTGTTAACTTCCTTTCAGTCTGGCCCCGGGAACAGCAAACTGAATCTCCTGTACCGACCGGACGCAGCAAGGGCCCTCCCTGCTGGGGCCCCTGTGCGGACACCAACATATGCCGGCGTGTGAGGTGGAGGATATAGGTAAGCTGACAACCCCCCCCCCCCCCCGCTTCTGTCACTTTTTTCTTTGCTTGGGGCCCCCTAAACGGCCCTGCTTACCACTCAACTGCTAGCACTTATCAAAGTTCCTAAAATGAGCGCTGGAAGTAATCCCTTGCTATTCCCATGCAGGGTTTTGAGGCAACACGTTCATTCCCTAGGTAAAGCTAGGGGGAACAAAATGAAATACCCAATTTGGAAAGCATGTGACTCGCTCCCTATCTGCCTACATGACAGCACCGGTGTTTGGTGATCACCAACTCAAATACACAGTACTGTCATAGGGGCAAGACAAGAGTACGTGTGTATTTTTCAACTTACACAGGAATTCCTGTCTTTACTCCCAGTGACCAAACAGATCTGTGAGGGAGCAAAAGGAAGGTGAGTTTATGGAGCTGGGGAGGGAAGCAGGTATTTGAATGTCTTTATTTGCCCTGCATAGAAAAAGTCCAGGTTCACTTAAAGCTCTAACCTCGTCCCTAAAATGTCACTCTTATCCTATAGCAGGAATTCTCAAACAGGGTTCTATGGAACCCTAAGGTTCTTCCAAATGTTGCTAGTGGTTCCTTGAGTTGTGGCTGATTGACCCTCCATTTTGATGCTGCCTGCATAGTTCCAGTGCCACCGCCAATTGGCAGAGCCAACAATGTGACAGCGAAGATCTTAGCTGTCTGTAAGGGTAGCATTCTGAACACCACTGTAATTGTGCCATTCTTTTTATTGACTACCGATACAAGGAGCCTTTTTCTCATTGGCCCAAATGAACTGATTATAGTAAGGGTTCCCCAATACCTTAAAGTTATTTTAGTGGTTTCTTTGGAGTAAAAAGATTGAGGAAGGCTGCCCTATGACCTTTATAAGTTTAAGACTTTATAAACTTTATAAGTATTGAACGTGTCATCATTTTTCTAGGTAAATATATTTCTAAAGGTGCTATTGATATGAAATGTTTACCATATGTTGGTAACAACCCATACATATAAAGAAACCAAAACACATAATTTCAGAAATTAACTTATATGGAATGAAAAAATATTGAACATGCTAACTGAAATGTATTTAGCACTTTGTACAAAGTCCTTTGTTAGTAATGACCGTCTTAAATCACAGTAAAAACGGTCTTGAAACCTTGTAGGTTCCGTGGGCCTCGTCTATAAACTCTGATCTTTAGTTCTTTCCATAGACTTTCTTTTGGATTGAAGTCAGGTCATTCTAGCAGCTTTATTTTCTTTCTTTGAAACTAATTGAAAGTTTCCTTGGCTTTGTGTTTGGGATCATTCTTGCTGAAATGTCCACCCTCGTTTCATCTTCATAATCCTGTTAGATTGCAGCAGATTTGTATCCTTCCGTTAATGATATGAAGTTTGCCAGTACCGTATATTGAAAAACAACCCCACTCCATGATATTCCCACCTTCACTGATGGTATGGGGGTGTTTTTGAGGTGATGTGCCATTTGACCTCCAAACATGGTGTGTATTATGTCATCCAAAGAGTTCAATTTTGGTCTCTTCTGACCAGACGATATTCTCCCAGTATTTCACAGGCTTGTCTAAATGTTGTGCAGCAAACTTTAAATGAGCTTTAACCTGCTCTTTCTTCAGCAATGGAGTCTTGCGTGGTGAGAATGCATACTGGCCATGAGTGCACTACTTATTGTTTTACTTTAAAACAATTGTACCTGCTTATTCCAGGTCTTTCTGAATCTCTACACAAATGGTTCTTCGTTCTTGGACAACTCTTCTGATAATTATTTTCACACCTTTGCCAGAAATCTTGCAAAAAGCACCTGGTTGGGGCCAGTGTATGGTGAAATTATGTTCTTTACACTTCAGGATTATGGCCCCAACAGTGCTCACTGAAAAATTCTGAAGTTTAGAAATCCTTCTGTAATCAATGCCATCAGTATGTTTTGCAACAATAAAGTTGCAAAGATCTTGAGAGAGCTCTTTGCTTTTACCCATAATGAGATTTTTCTCGTGTGACACCTTTTGTAGGCCATCAGTTGAGACTGAACCAGCTGATATTTATTTGCACTGACAAGGGACAGGATTGCTTTCCAATTACTGATAGATTTTAGCTGGTGTCTTGGCTTTCCATGCCTTTTTGTACCTTCCTTTCTTCATGTGTCATTCCATTTTTTTTACACATACCTTAATTTCTGAACTTATTTGTTTTGGTTTCTTTATGGACCTTGCTTTGTGCACTGATGTCATGTTGGAACAGGAAGGGGCCAACCCCAAATTGTTCCCACAAAGTTGGGAGCATAAAATTATTCGTATGCGGACGCCTCAAGAGTTCTCTTTACTGGAACTAAAGGATCAAGCTCAACCCTGAAAAATAACCCCCCCCTCCACCGAATGATTTGGACCAGTGCCCAAAGCAAGGTCCATAAAGACATGAATGAGCAAGCTTGGGGTGGAGGAACTTGACTGGCCTGCACGGAGTCCTGACCTCAACCCAATAAAACATCTTTGGCATTAATTCCACATCGTCCACATCAGTGCCTGACCTCACATATGGGCTTCTGGAAGAATGGTCAAACATTCCCAAAGACAAACTCCTAAACCTTGTGGACAGCCTTCCCAAAGGAGTTGAAGCTGTTATAGCTTTGAGTGGGCAAACTCAATATTTGAACCCTACAGACTAAGGGTGGGGTGCCATTAAAGTTCATATGCATGTAAAGGCAGGCGTCCAAATGCTTGTATGTTATGATAAATTGGCATACTTTGGTTTTGTTATATGAAAATTAACAACTTGAGATAAAATATTTGCTTTAACCGGTTCCCAATGTCAACAGAATGGCACCGCTGCGCACATGGGCGTACAGGTACGTCCCCTTTAATTTGCGAGCCATGTGGTCGTGCTCACGTCGTTTGCGACCCTGCGGTGAGATCCGTGACCACGCCCGTGGTATCCGCGGACCCGATCGCCTAGGTGACACTGTCACTGATCGTGTTCCCTTTCATCGGGGATCAACAAAAAAAAATGTCAATTTTGTTTGGGAGCCACGTTGCACGACCACGCAATTGTCAGTTAAAGCGCCGCAATGCCGAATCGCAAAAAGTTTAACCAGCCATACTAAGACAAATAGCTTCCTTAACCTTACTGCAGTCCTGGTTTCATGTCCTCATTGTTCATTTTTGCTTTGAAGTTGCTGTAATTCTGCTCTGATCTCCACACTTCCTGCTTGTCTTGCTCCTTATGGAAAATCTCATGGCAGCTTTTCACTGTGGTCCAAGCTGTCATTACTGTGTGTCTAAAACTCCTCAGAACCAATCAGATTCATTTTAAAAAGAAAACACTGCCCTGTATTTGTTTTTGTTCTGTGTGTCACAGAAACATGAAACCAGTTTAAAAATGAAACTAAACTGCAGGCACATTATATGATTCATTTTTATCTATTTCTAATCATTTTTTAAAATAATCCGTTAACTATCATGTCTCTATATACCCTGTAAACAGTCATTTCAGAAAAAAAAATTTTTCCTTTAGTGACCCTTTAAGTCCAAATGTTTTTTTTATTAAAATATGATCATATGACAAACCGTGCAACATTTTGGAGTCACACAGGACCCCTTCGTCAAGAATGATCACATGCCTGACAAAGGGGTCCTGCATTAGTCCGGAATGTTTCATTCTCTTGTTTGTGATGTGATCATATTTTAATAAAAAAACATTTGGACTTAACTTGAAAATCCACGGTGTGCTGGCAAATGTCATGCATGACCCAGTCTCCAGCTGGTGGTTACTGCAGCACCAAGTATCCTAGAGCCGCTTCTAGGAATGTGTGTGATGGGCATCTGAATGGTATCCCTTTAAGAAGGATTCTTACACCAGGAATGATGCTTCCCTCTGTAAGATCCAAATAATTCTCAGCAGTCCATCTCCAACCAGGGTCATCCTCCAGGTAGGGCTGGACGATTTTAGGCAAAAAAAAATATCTGCGAGTTTAAAAAAAAAAAAACTTGATTCACGATACAAATCAAGTTTTTTTTTTTTTTTTTCATGGACACCGCGCCGGTCCTAAGTTTTTAGGCGAGGCCTAGTCCGCCACGATCCTGGGAAAAGGCCGCGGACTAGGCCGCAGCCTCGCCTAAAAAAAACCCTGCCCGAAGCTCACGCGATCCTGGAAAAGGGCCGCAAGCGGCGTCCGGCCTCGCGGTCTTTTTCAGGGTTGCGGCGAGCTGCGGGCAGGATTTTTAGGCGAGGCCTAGTCTGTGGCACGCCGACCTATGGAAAAAATCAAAAGAAATCGCAACTCGATTCAAGATTCAAATCGATTTTTTTCCCTGCCCTACCTCCAGGCAATGTTTATGAAAAGCACTCCTTAAACGTGTGGATGTATTTGTGTTTTTTTCAGGCTAAGAACATCTTGGACTGAGAACCGAAATCAAACACTGCAGATCACTCAGTTCTCAGAGCTCTGTGAGCAGAGTTGGTGACAGTCAGTCACCGCTCTCTGCTCCCCTCCTCGCTCACTGGAGCGCTGGGCTGTGGAGAGGATGGGAGCAGTTGGCTCAGGCTCTCGGCCAGGTGTCGGCCCAGGGTTGTGGTTGGATCCTGACCATGTTGTCGCGGTCTCTTCCCCAGCCTGGGCCAGCTCTGTGATTCAGCCGACAGGCTTCAGCCCGCTGTCAGATAAAAATGGGCCACAGGAGTGTAGAACGAACTGTACGAAGTACAGCCAGTAGAGCTTTGGTTGTATTTTTTTTTTAACATTGACTGACTATTTTTATTCTTTATGCTGCTAGCATTAGTAAATAGATAAAAAAGTTTTTTGTTTTTTTTTCTAGTTCCTTCCTGGTAGCTAGGCTTAGACAAATTATATCATACATTCCAGGCGATGATAGAGCGGTGGAACGCACTCCTAGTATTTCCTGGATACGCCGTCGTAGCCACGCCCTGACGCGTTTCGTCACATCCGACTTCAACAGAGGGCGCCCTCTGTTGAAGTCGGATGTGACGAAACGCGTCAGGGCGTGGCTACGACGGCGTATCCAGGAAATACTAGGAGTGCGTTCCACCGCTCTATCATCGCCACTGAGATTGGAGTCTCGAGCAGCGTGCATTGAGGCACAATCGCGACCCCCTGAGAGCGGAGGAGAGCGGTGAATTACACCCTTTATACTTAATGTTCATTTTAATCTTTTTAATGTACGTAGATAGGAAGCGGGATGTTATATGAAGAAAATGTTTTATTAAAGCAGTATTACACTATTTTGGTGCTTTTTGCTTTTTTCTATGATCCATATATTGGAGTTTGACTCATTTAACCCTTGCTGCTTCTGGAATGGTGTTGGAGGTTTGATCAGGACGTCTTATGTTTAAGGCCTGTTTTCTTTGAGTTTCTGGTGAGTTTGAACCCCTGCGGGGGAGTGTGCCTCACGTTTGGTGGAGATTGGAAACCGGTGGAGGGTGTATAACTATTCCATGAAGCTTCCTTCAAATCACTTTAAACCTGATTCACTGATCTGTGGACTTTCTTTCAACATCCTGATCTATATTGGACTTTTTTATGCGCTGTTTTATCATTTTTAACCAGAAAATGTTTTTTTGGCTTATGTTTTTGATACCTTGTTTTATATCTTGAATAGATGAATTTATTCATTTATTTTTAAACAGCTGCTTAGATATATATATATACTGCTTAATTGCTCTGAGTGGGATCAATATTTAATTGAATTTCACTTATTTAATTTAATTTTGATTTTTAGATATATATATATATATTATATATTATATTAATTTAATCTATTCCTTTGATAAAAGTAATCTGTGTCCTCGGCGCCGAGAAGTGCACTATTGTTATCCTCTGATTGTGGCCCTCCCCCTTTTTCTTGTGCACTCTTCTTTATACATCCTCCTACATGCTTAAGCTAAAGACAGATGGATTCCAGGAAGCAAATGCTACATGAATCATCTCCCCTTATTTAAGACGGCCAAGACCACAAATGCCGAGGGGGGTCTTTTTCAAAGTGATTCCTCAGTAAAATAAAGCATGGAAACATGGATGGATGTGGGAGTCTGCTTTGAATATTAAAAATTAATTAAATTGCATTGGTTTGTGCTGCTCAGATGAAGAGTTCTACTTTAACCACTTAAGGACCGCCTACTGCACATTTACGTCGGCAGAATGGCACGGCTGGGCACATCAACGTATATATACGTTGGTTTTAGTACCCAGCCGTGGGTCGCGGGCGCGCGCCCGCGACCCGGTCCGAAGCTCCAGGACCGGGATTCGCGGACCCGATCGCCGCTGCAGTGCGGCGATCCGTCCCTGGAGCGGAAGAACGGGGAGAGCCGTGTGTACACACGGCTTCCCCGTGCTTCTCTGTGGCCGGAGCATCGATCGCGTCATCCCTGTAATAGGGGGACGCGATCGATGACGTCACACCTACAGCCACATCCCCCTACAGTTGTAAACACACACATTAGGGCACACATTCCCTACAGCGCCACCTGTGGTTAACTCCCAAACTGCAACTGTCATTTCCACAGTAAACAATGCAATTTAAATGCATTTTTTGCTGTGAAAATGACAATTGTCCCAAAAATGTGTCAAAATTGTCCGAAGTGTCCGCCATATTGTCGCAGTCACGAAAAAAATCGCTGATCGCCGCTATTAGTAGTAAAAAAAAAAAATTAATAAAAATGCAATAAAACTATCCCTTATTTTGTAAACGCTATAAATTTTGCGAAAACCAACCGATAAACGCTTATTGCGATTTTTTTTACCAAAAATATGTAGAAGAATACGTATCGGCCTAAACTGAGGAAAAAAAATGTTTTTTTTATATATTTTTGGGGGATATTTATTATAGCAAAAAGTAAAAAATATTGCATTTTTTTAAAAATTGTCGCTCTATTTTTGTTTATAGCGCAAAAAATAAAAACCGCAGAGGTGATCAAATACCACCAAAAGAAAGCTCTATTTGTGGGAAAAAAATGACGCAAATTTTGTTTGGTTGCCACGTCGCACGACCGCGCAATTGTCTGTTAAAGCGACGCAGTGCCGAATCGCAAAAACCCCTTGGGTCATTTGCCAGCGTATTGGTCCGGGTCTTAAGTGGTTAAGTAGAGGATGTATATGGATTTTTTTTGGAGAATAAGAAAATGGTTTAGAATCACTTTTATAATAATAATAATAAAAGTAATATAAAATAAGATCAAATAAAAACTCAAGTTTCCAGCCTTTTATACATTTATTTTTACAACAGTCCACTTTTCTCAGTGAGCTTAATATCCGATCTACAATATTGAAAGCAATGGGGACTTCTCCAGTTACTTTTTTAGCTACATTGCTGTATATACATAATTCTCCAGGATCTGGGAGAGATGATTTTATATCAATTACTATATACTCTTCTTAGGACAAAATCAGTGAAGGGGGTACTGCAATACCATTATGTATCTTCAATCGTCCTCTTTTTTCCAGCGCAAAACATGGATGCACTAGATGCTGAAAGTGGCATTCGAACGTGTATAAGTGCTGGCGAATGTTCATATTGAAAAAGGACAACATGTCGTAGTCATAATCAAGCAGGATTCCAATTCTTGTCAGTGGTATTGATATCCGAATGTCCGGGGACACTCCACAGTGCAGGAACTCGTATCTGTGCCTGTTGAGAGATATTTCAAATCCATAAAAAGTACCAAAAAATTGTAATTGGTAACTAAACATTTTGAATTAAAAGCTGAGAGTAATTGATACATTGAAAATGTAATTTAAACTGAAGTTTTGTTGAGGAAAAACTCCTTTCCAGGTCATCTTTATGCTGCAGATACCTACTTGCTTCTGTTTTGGAGGTACTGATGTACAATGTCGTTCCTGCCAGTGAGCCTGCTAAAAATGAATGCTTAGTTTGCTATAATCACATGAATACTGTAATGACAAATAATGAATCCTCTGACGTTGCTCTAAAGCAGGGATCTCCAAACTTTCTAAACAAAGGGCCAGTTTACTGCCCTTCAGACTTTAGAGGGGCTGGGCTGTGGGCAGTGGGAGAAGAAAATGTCCTGGCGTCAATGGGAGTAAACAATGCCTCATCATTGGTATTAAGAGGAATAATAGTGCCTCTTCATTAGTATCAATGGGACAAATAATGCCCCATCATTGGTGTTAATGAGAGGAATAGTGCCCCATCATTGGTGTCAATGGGAGGAATGGTGCCCAATTGTTGGTGTCAGGAACTATGCCCCACTGTTGCTGACATTGGGGGGAATAATGTCTTAAAGGCAGGAGAAAAGCAGCCAAAGGGCCACAGTTTGGAGACTATTGCTCTAAAGGTATGCAGCCAGGTGCTTGGCTAAGAATGGAGAGTGAGCGAAACACTGGCTGCAGCTGCATTTTGAAGTTGCTGCCCTGTGTTGCTGAACTGGTTAACAGCTATAGCCCCAAGAAAAAGGGAGCTGCTGTGCAGAAAGAGTTCAATAGACAATAGCCAGGCAGCGCTGAACTGTGGGAACTGTAGTCCAGGGGCCAGAGACTCTACTTTAATACAGAGCTTATGAATTGCATTTCCCAGAGAGAGATTGCCAGAAGAAGAGGAAAGAGCTGAATTTTCTCAGGCTGTACAGGACATAGCTTCTTCTTGCTGTGTGAAAGACCAGCGAGTGCACATCCATAGAGAGCTGGTCAAAATATCCTGCTATTACGAATTGGATGCGGTAAACCTGCATCCAGTTCGCAATAGTGTGAACCCAGGCTTCCTGGCTGGATTACCAGGTGAAAATAAAGGACAGAAAGACAAAAAAGAAAACAAATGCAGCCATAATATCAAAGATTTGGTAAGCTGCAGTATAATGAATGTTTGATGTTGAGTTAAATACTGTTTTACCATTGATGGGAGAGGCCCGTGGTGTTTCAGATCTGAGGACTTGTCTAAAATCTTCTAGTCCTGAGAGAGACTGTTAGGAAGGCCTGATAATACAGTACATCTGGCTAAATTTGTCAGCAAAAACTCCACTACACTGACCGACTTGTTAAATGGGCCACTGCCAGGAAAGTGGGATCCAGCTTCCCCTGTGCTTTGCGTCATATGATCGTATTGTATAATCCAAGAACACGATCCAAAGCATCATACTATAGGCCAGTGATGGCGAATCTTGGCACCCCAGATGTTTTGGAACTACATTTCCCATGATGCTCATGCACTCTGCAGTGTAGTTAAAGCGGCGTTCCACCCACTTTATAAACTTAATCTTAATCAATATATAAATGGCAATATTTTCTTAAATGGTCATTGTAACGGTCGCCACCGTTTACGACCTTCCATCCAACCACGACAAGCTTATCTGACACACTGCAACAATCCTGCATACACGATCCATATCATTTGCCATAATCAAGACGAGACAGAGCTCCGTACTTGCTTCCAAAGATATGACCATTTATTGGTATTTTCTCAGCTTCTTATACAGTTTCAAGCATAATACAGTTAATCACAGGACAATGCAATCTCCACCCCCCTTCACACCATGGGGGGCTAATTATCTAATCCGTAGCTAGACATCTGGGCACCGCATCATCAATAGTGTTCAATTAACCTTGAATAATACACAATCACAGATAATCTTCACACATATCAGGAACCTCAATCACATTATCTAGACAGACAATTCGGCCCCGATACTGACAGATACATTCCTTGAGATAATGACATCTAAACCAAATACTATCACACCTGAGCATTAATACATTCCTGTATCAATAGAATTCAATTAACCTTTAGAATAACACAATAGGGTAAACAGAGAGCTTCACACAATGAAAGAGTCTTTCTTGCAATTAACACCTTTTCAACAGAATGTGTCTTTCACATTGAAGAGCCAACCTCACTTAACATTTCAATAGTCGGTTACACAGAGAGATGTGTCACTGTCTTGTTAACCTGGTCTCAAGTCCACATGAACCACTTTTGTAATATTCCAGTCCTGCAATATGAATTATTATTAATGTCCCATCTCATGTAATATATGAATTATGAATCTTTGTCACCCTATGGCCCTAGTGGACATAAGGTGACCCTAGACATAGGAGTATCTCAGTCTGTCACGGGCCATTCCGTTACATCTCTCCCCTTTCGGTGGGAGACAGACACAGGTGGGAACCCCAAACGGGTTGACTCCGAAGTCCGTCAGTAGTTCCAGTCCTCCAATGCTGGTATCCATACTGTACCCCAAATAAATGGCTCCAAACTGAGCATTACTCACCCCGCCAACCTCTGCCTCTCTCAGAGAACACGCCTGCCGCTGGGGAGAAGGCAGGGTGGCTGGGCTCAGTCCATCATGCTGTTGGGGGTCTGGGCCAACTGCCCCCCCTTCCTGGGGTATACCAGTGGAGACTGAAGTCCCATCCACTGGTGCTTGGTGAAAAACCCCCGGTGCTTGCAAAGCAAAGCCGACATCCTCCTGTCCCAGTCCTGTACCATTTTCTGGGGTTGTGCCAGTGGAGACTGAAGTCCCATCCACTACCCCAGGAACCCCCTCTTCTGTTAGTGAGGAGCAGAGGCCTTTGACACTCTGCTCTGTTGCCAGCTCTTCCGCTGGGTTGCTGTGAGTGGAGACCACAGTCCCATCCACTACCACAGGGTCCCCCTCTTCTGTTAGTGAGGAGCAGAGGCCTGGGGCACCCTGCTCTGTTGCCAGTGATTCAGCTGGGGGTAAAAGCTTTACCACCTCAGCTTGTTGCTGGAGAAAGGGGCCAACCGCCCCGGCTCTCTGGAACTCCACACCATCCGCTTCGGTTTTAGGGATGGCAATCTCCATATTTTCCACTGCCGATTCATCAGCCAGGAGTTCACAGTTGTCATATGAACTTTCCTCATAGTCCCAGGCAACGGGAGCCCCACCCTGCTGCTGGGCCGAGTCTAGCAGCTGTTTGTAGGCGACCTCCAGCTCCCATTCTTGAAAGGCCAGAAATTCCAAATCTTCCTGTGACCAGTGGCCTCCCGAGATATTCAATTTCTCCTCTCTGTGCTCCATTATGTCTTTCAAGCGCCACTCCCGATCATCCCCGAAGTCTGGATCACTGGACATCCTCCAATACAATAATCCCAGGCCATCATAGTCATGGCCTTCTGTGGGGCTGTCATCTGCTGGCCACGGGCACTCTTGGGCTACATACCACTGGAGGGCTCTGTAGCTTTCATCCAGCTGCATCTCTGCCCGGATCAGCCTGCTTAACTCAGCTGTCCATTCCTGCTTTGGTTGTTCCCCCAACAACAGCATTCTGACGTCATACTGCGACCAGTACCTTGCATAGATGGAGGGCAGGACCTTTCCTTGGTTTTGCTGCTCCCGAGCTAACGCTTCCTTCCAGAGTTGGCACCGAATCACATCCGACCATCCCAACAGGACCTCCTCTGATACTGGTCCTCTATGCTGTATCCGCATCTCTTGTAACCTTCTTTGGAATTCCTCTTCCATGGAGACTGGTATCTGCACCTCTCCTCTCTCTTTAGTTGGTGCTGCTGTGACTTCAGCTGCTGCAGCACTTCTTCGCTGTAGCAAGGTGGCATTCAGAGCCGCTATAACTCGGTCCCTGATCTCCGGTGGAGGGTTAGGACCATAATGTGTCAGTCTTATGTTAACTGCCCGATCAAAACTTGCTTCTTCGGGTGTCCTGTCTGTTACGGCGGGCCTTTTAGCTCTATCCATTTCGACCAGTTCTGCGATAATGTCCCTTTTCTTACGGTTGCTGGCCGGTCTCCCCCGGCTCTCCAGTAAGTCGATGAGGGAAGAGAGCTTCATCCGTTCATACACTGTCTCCATTGTCATGTGTCCTTGTAGCCGTCCTTCTGAAGATGGAATCATCCCACTGCTGTGCCACCAAATGTAACGGTCACCACCGCTTACGACCTTCCATCCAACCACGACAAGCTTATCCTACACTCCACAATCCTGCATACACGATCCATATCAATTCCCAGAATAAGACGAGACAGAGCTCCGTACTTGCTTCCCAAGATATGACCATTTATTAGTATTTTCTCAGCTTCTTATACAGTTTCAAGCATAATACAGTTAATCACAGGACAATGCAATCTCCACCCCGCTTCACACCATGGGGGGCTAATTATCTAATCCGTAGCTAGACATCTGGGCACTGCATCATCAATAGTGTTCAATTAACCTTGAATACACAATCACAGATAATCTTCACACATATCAGGAACCTCAATCACATTATCTAGACAGACAATTTGGCCCCGATACTGACAGATACATTCCTTGAGATAATGACATCAAAACCAAATACTATCACACCTGAGCATTAATACATTCCTGTATCAATAGAATTCAATTAACCTTTAGAATAACACAATAGGGTAAACAGAGAGCTTCACACAATGAAAGAGTCTTTCTTGCAATTAACACCTTTTCAACAGAATGTGTCTTTCACATTGAAGAGCCAACCTCACTTAACATTTCAATAGTCGGTTACACAGAGAGATGTGTCACTGTCTTGTTAACCTGGTCTCAAGTCCACATGAACCACTTTTGTAATATTCTAGTCCTGCAATATGAATTATTATTAATGTCCCATCTCATGTAATATATGAATTATGATTCTTTGTCACCCTATGGCCCTAGTGGACATAAGGTGAGCCTAGACATAGGAGTATCTCAGTCTGTCACGGGCCATCCCGTTACAGTCATTAATTTTTCTTTTCTGTCAGCTTACCAGGATTGTAAGCTTTTCAATTTCGCTTCAACCTTCTCTGACCCGCAGCTACCTCCGTCATTTCTTGCGGTGCACTGTCTCCTGGGAGCTTAGTGTGGGTCACTGCTGCTCATCATCGCAAGATTCTAAAACCGGACGTGATGCGATGACGGAAGTGACACGATACAAGGTGGGCCAAACACCATTTTAAAAGAGGGCAACTAGTGTATAGTTGTCATTATTACTACAGCATCGCTACACGAGGCATGCGCAGCCATCACAACGGGGGCAGGTACTTCAGACGACGACGCCCGTTGTGATGGCAAACTGACTCGTTTCCTTCACTGCGACTGTAGCATACAGAGCATGTTCGAGAACGGGCGGTGCATGCTGAATATTTAGCAGCACCTAATCCCAGAAGATTATGCTTGTAGGCTTCACATGCCCACAAGGCACAAGCAACATGGGAAATGCCAAGAACAAAAATTATTTTTTCTTATAAAATATACATTTTAGTGGCTCAATGCTTGGGAATAATGCTTGCCATTATTATATCTTATTAAGTAAATACATTGGAACCTTGGATTACGAGCATAATCCGTTCCAGGAGAATGCTTGTAATCCAAAGCCCTTGCATATCAAAGTACGTTTTCCCATAAAAGTCAATGAAAACGAAGATAGTTTTTTCCACACTGACTTCTGTTGCATTGCAGTACTGCATATGGCCAGAGGTGGGGGGGGGGGGCACCGGAGAGACTCTGAAATACTTTGTGACCATTTGGATGCACTCGGGTACGGAGTATTTCCAAGTGTTTTCGAGTATTTCAGAAAGGCTCAGTGTCACCGGCGCCCCCGCACCTCTGGCCAAATGCGGTACTGCACACAACAGCGGCTTGAATCCTGCTCATTTTTACAAAGAAAAATGGATAAGAAAAGCTGCGCTAGTTTTAGTCCAAAATACAAAATCAGGTTAATTGATTGAAGAACACATGACTTGTTCTAATGGTTTGGAATGATGAGATGAGTTTGTCTAGTGTAAACACCACAGTGATTTTTCCATGAAGTACACTGCCACTATATAGAAAACTTGCTTACCAGATGGCAAGTTTTATATATCCCAGCCAAGGCCTTTGCTTGCACAGATGATTGTAGGAAAACCCTGGGTAGATGGTTGCACTGATTCTCGCACCGATACACACAATAAGATCCATAATTATAACATTCAGCATTGGACCCAGAAAGAGAAACTGACCATAGATTAATATTGTCTAGTTGCTAATTTATTATTCAAGTAAAAAATATTGCACTTAACTTTTGAAGTTTAAAATTTGCGCATAAAAGAAGCCGGCCGGCTACAAACAAACTCCCGTCCTCCTAATGAGACCGCGTGATGACGTCGGCACGTACCCTCCTCCAGGCGTGTTTTGTCATACGTAACATTGTCAATGGGGAACCTTCAATGCGCAAATTTTAAACTTCTAAATGTAAGTGCAATATTTTTTTACTAGACAATATTACGCTATGGTCAGTTTCTCTTTCTGAGTCCAATGCTGAATGTTACAATTACAGATCTTATGGTGGTATCGGTGTGAGAATCGGTGCAACCATCTACCCAGGGTTTTCCTACGATCATCTATGCAAGCAAATGCCTTGGCTGTGCTACTTTTTATTAGCGCCGTTTTTTTCCCTTAAAAAAAAAAAAAGCTTGTATTGCGAAACGCTCGTTAACCGCATTAGTTGCAATCAAAGGTATTATTGTATATGCACTGAAAAAATATATCGCTATGTGGTTGGAACTCCACTTTAAGCATTACGGGAAATATAGTTCCAAAACATCTGGGGTGCCAAGGTTCACCATCACTGCTATATTCTATCTCTGAGAGGATAGTGAGTTGTATAGGAATCTAAGGAGATCTGTTTTATGATAGAGAACCAGAATTTAGCAGTTATATGAATGTCTTGAGGCTTGTATCACTATTGGCGGCAACCTTTGTTTTTCCACACTAGATAAAAGCACATCACTGCAAGGCCATATAGAAAACAATGTGCGTTGTTCAAGCCACACGCACGAGCTGCGGAAACATTCAGCATGTCTGCATTTTTCTGCAGCACACTAGATGGCGCTGCATCTCACCTTACAGCAGCACAATGCACCACACTGCTGTGTAGTGATGTGAATGAAGTGTGACATTTCAAATACATTTAGAAAAAAAAGTAAACCTTGCGATGAGCTGAAATGTTCCTTGCCGAAGTCACTAGCCTGCACAGTAAAGCGCTGCATTTTAACATGTGTTCTAGTGTTGACGTAGCCTTATTGTGCAGCATCAATTTATTGTGCTTTAAAGTGTATTTCCACATTTGCATTTAAATTTGAGAAGCCTCCACTGCATGTTTGCTCTATGTTCCTATACACACAGCATACCTAAAAATAATTTGTAAAAAATATATATTTTTTACCTTTCTAGTTGTGCTATAGGCAGCTTTTATTGTTCAGAATAGCTTTTGATGTGCAATTAGGGGACAGGCTGAGGGACAGCCAACTGCTCACTGTAAATTCCAGTATACAGTGCCATGAAAATGTATTCATACCCCTTGAAATTTTCCACATGTTGTCATGTTACAACCAAAAAGGTAAATGTATTTTATTGGAATTGTATGTGATAGACAAACACAAAGTGGCACATAATTGTGAAGTGGAAGGAAAAAAATAAATGGTTTTCAACATTTTTTACAAATAAATATGTGAAAAGTGTAGCGTGCATTTGTATTCAACCCCCCTGAGTCAATACTTTGTAGAACTGCAATTACAGCTGAAAGTCTTTTGTCTCTACCAGCTTTGCACATCTAGAGCGTGACATTTTTCTTTGTAACATAGCTCAAGCTTGGTCACATTGGATGGAGAGCGTCTGTGAACAGCAATTTTCAAGTCTTGCCACAGATTCTCAATTGATTTAGTTCTGGACTTTGACTGAGCCATTCTAACACATGAATATGTTTTGATCTAAACCATTCCATTGGAGCTCTGGCTGTATATTTAGGGTTGTTGTCTTGCTGGAAGGTGACCCTCCACCCCAGTCTTAAGTTTTTTGCAGACTCAAACAGGTTTTCTTATAAGATTGCCCCAGCTTTCCTGTCCCTGCTGAAGAAAAGCATCCTCACAACATGATGCTTCCACCACCACCACCATGTTTCACGGCGGGGATGGTGTGTTCAGGGTGATGTGCATTATTCATTTTCCGTCACGCATATCGTTTTGCTTTTAGGCCAAAAAGTTCAATTTTAGTCTCATCTGACCAGAGCACATTCTTCTACATCTTTGCTGTGTCTCTCACATGGCTTCTCACAAACTGAAACCAGACTTCTTTTGGATTGCTTTCAAACATGGCTTTCTTCTTGCCACTCTTCCATAAAGGCAAGATTTGTGGAATGCACGACTAATAGTTGTCCTGTGGACAGATTCTCCCACCTGGGCTTTGGATCTTTGCAGCTCCTCCAGAGTCACCATGGGCCTCTTGGCTGCTTCTCTGATTAATGCGCTCCTTGCCCAGCCTGTCAATTTAGGTGGATGGCCATGTCTTGGTATGTTTGCAGTTGTGTCATACTCTTTCCATTCTCGCATGATGGATTGAACAGTGCTCCGTGAGATGTTCAAAGCTTGGGATATTTTTTATTTATAACCTAACCCTGCTTTAAACTTCACCACACTTTTATTCCTGACATGTCTCATGTGTTCCTTGGCCTTCATGATGCTGTTTGTTCACTAAGGTTCTCTAACAAACCTCTGAGAGCTTCACAGAACAACTGTATTTATACTGAGATAAAATGACACACAGGTGGACTCTATTTACTAATTAGGTGACTTCTGAAGGCAATTGATTCCATTCGATTTTAGTTAGGGGTATCGTAGTAAAGGGGGCTGAATACAATTGCACACCACGCTTTTCAGATATTTATTTGTAAAACATTTAAAAAAACATTTATCATTTTCATTCCACTTCACAATCATGTATGAATACTTTTTCAAGGCTGTGTGAATGGAAACATGTAACAAATAATAAAATAGATTAATCAAAAATGGAAAAACTGCGATGTTTGTCTAAACCAAAACAGATTATACAGCAGCTATCCTGTGAGAGACACACACAGTACTAAATCACTATTCAAAATATAGCTGTGCTTATTGTGACAAAAGTAAACCTTTAGAAAAATGAATTGTGAAAAAAAAGTCCATAAAGTGACAAAGTTCATCCACTGATAAGTGCACCATCCGTCGCCAAATTGTGTGATCTTTGTTTTGTGCTATCTGATGAATCACACAGGGGCACCAATCATGCGGTCAGATGCAGCTGAAGCTCCTGTGACTGCATAATTGGTGCCCCTGTGTGAGTCATCAGCATAGGTGTGCACCCCAAAGCTCAAACACGTATTACCGATCACTCACGATCTTCATTCATAAAGGGAAGGGGCCAGTAAATTACATATTTACCGACCCCTTCAGCCACTCATTCTAAAACATCCCAGCAGCAACAGCCGGTGGGAGAGGAGAGGAGGAAAGCTAGAAGTGCTGTAGGGATAAGGGGAGGAGCCAGAGCAGTAGGGGGGATTTTTGCTGTACAGGGGGATTAGGGTGTGCCTGTGCACACCTGGCACACCCTGTGTGCACGCCTATGGTCATCAGTTAGCAGACTTGGGATTTTACACCATAGCAAGTTTTATTACCTTTTCATGGGGAGCAGTGGTGGCTGGTGCTTCAAATTTTTGGAGGGGGCACAAACAAACGGATAGATTCTAAAAAAAAAGAAATCAACTGCAGCCTCACTGTGCCCCATGAAATGCAGCCACTGTGCCTATCAAATGCTGCCACTGTGACCCCCAACCATCCTACTTACTGAATGATTGCCCGATACTTACCCTACCTTGGTGGGTGGTCAGGCAGCGGATGATGGCGGCGACCTGTGGGATGAGCAACAGGTCAGGCGGCAAGCTGTGGGATCGTAGGATGAGCAGCGGGTCAGGCGACGGCTCCTGTGTCCTCTATTTGTCTCTTTTTCATTCCTGCTAGGCTTCCAATCAGAGCACCTGTGCCTTCAGCCAATCAGGTGATGGGTATTAGACCTGCGCCTTTTGATTTGCTGAGAGGCGGCTTAGTGTTTAATGTTAGAAAACCGAATATTCATTTGCTTTTCTAACCCACCTGGGTAAACTCCGAGCGCAAATGCTCTGCTCTGAGTCCACCTTTTTTGATGCCTATGACTCTAATCGGGTGCTTCAAAAAACACCCCCGCCGCTGTAATTTCTGAAAAAGGGCCCTGATTCCTGAATAGGGGGTGACTACAGCGGCCATGGATAAATTCATGCAATGCATCAAGCTATCTATAGTACACAGAGGGGGTGGCCAGGCGCCCCTTATGGATGCACCACCACTGATAGGGAGTGTCTATGATCGAGTACCCATAAGGCCGCGTACACACGATCGAATATATCTGCTGAAACTGGTCCGCAGACTAGTTTCAGCGGACAGATTTGATCGTGTGTACGGGCTAGCAGACAGGTTTCCAGCAGACAAAAGTTTTAAAGCATGCTTTAAAACTTGTCTGCTGGAAAGCCGTCTGTCGTATATGTCCACTGGTTAGTACGCCTAACCAGCGGACCGAAATCTCCCACATGTGTCGAATGGATTGCGTGGAAGTATAGTGGAGGTCTATATCCAGGATCACACAATTTGGTGACGGATGGTGCACTTATCAGTGGATGAACTTTGTCAATTTATGGACTTTTCTTTCACAATTAATTTTTCTAACAATTTACTTTTATCACAATAAGCTTAGCTATGTTTTGGATAGAGAAATCATAAAATAGGTATTGTCCCCAATTTGGCTGCAAAAGTGGAAATACGCTTTGAGTTAATTCTTTACCGTGTTCGTGTACAGATGTGCCTCAGACACCAGGAACTATTGTTCGCTCCAAGCATTCCACTTCTGTTTGTGTCTTCATAGGCCACTCCAAGCCTGTACTCTGTGCTCTCATCCACCTCCACCTCCCAGTAATGTCTTCCTTTGAAGGGTATGAGGGTTCCCAGGACAGCAATACATCTGCAAAGCAGTAAGCAAATTATATTTTATTCATATATGTATACCTGCTGAAATGTGTTGTGGAGTGATACAGAAAACATTAAATACAACCGTCATACGAACACATGAACATTGAAGCCAGTTTTCAGAAAAGCCAATCCAGTTGTTGGAGTATGTCAGGAATGTAGACCACAAGTAAGAAATTCACACAAATGTAGGGAGAACAAAACGTGAAACTAATAGTATAGGACAGCAGTTCCCAACTTCAGTCCTTAAAGCTGAAGTTTAGTATTTTTTTTGTTTTGTTTACAATATTATTTTATTGTTTTATGTTCATCTTACAGGGATATCCCCTATATCCAACAGATATATATATACATACTTTGGGCCAGATTCACAGAGCCCTTACTCAGGTCTATCTCGCGTTAGACCGGAGTACTTTCAAATTACGCGCGTCGTTTCATTAGTCTGAATCCTCAAACCATGAAACGACGGCTTCGGGCTCCAATCCGACTGGCTTACGTCTTCGGACGCCTTCGGATCTACGCTGCAATAATTTTGCAGCCGCTGGGTGGAGTTCCCGTCGTTTTCCGCGTCGGGGTATGCAAATGAGCTTTTTCCGACGATCCACGAAGTTGCGAGCGTCGTTTGCAATCTCTTACGGCATCTGTAGTCATCTTTTTGTCGCGTAAAGTTATTCCAGCTTTTATCTGGTCTAGTTTTAGACAGCCCATGTTAAGTATGGCCGTCGTTCCCGTGTCGAATGTCAACGTCTTTTTTTATTTTTTACGTAAGTCGTCCAGGAATAGGAATGTACGTAAACGAGGCTATTCAAACAAAAAATTACGTAACGATGTTATTTTGCGCAATGCACGGCGGGAAATTTCTGAACGGAGCATGCGCAGTTCGTTCGCCGCGGGGACGCGCCTAATTTAAATGCTTCACCCCTAATCGCGTATTTCGATTCCTCCGCAAGAAATACACTACGCCGCCGTACCTTACGGGCCAAAATCTACTTGGATTTGTCGTAGAGCCAGGTAAAATATGGCGGCGTAGTGTATCTCTGATACTCTGCGCCAATGTAATTGTACCTGTATCTGGCCCTTTCTGTCTACTTGAACGAATTGAATACTTTATAATTTTTTACAAATCTTTAATACAAAACCTCTTCAAAACCCCATAAAATAAACTAAAGAAAGAAAAAGAGAAAGAGGACTAGATGGAACAGAAAAAAAAA
This sequence comes from Rana kukunoris, assembly GCA_029574335.1. NCBI lineage: Eukaryota > Metazoa > Chordata > Amphibia > Anura > Ranidae > Rana > Rana kukunoris. The sequence goes on from CM056051.1 coordinate 53,561,140, forward strand.
AGAAGGAAAAAAAAAGGGGGGGGGGACAATAATAATCCCTCCATCATAGTTATACAACGGTTTGGTTCCCTTTAATCCAGTTAGGAAATTCATCTGATTTTCGGAATTCAGACCATGCAGACCATATATGGGCAAACATCTCTTCCTTTCCCATTTCTCGTGCCAGCAGACTTTCCAAATCTCTAGCAGATTATTTTTTTTTTTTTTAAGAATACACCAAAGGTATGTGTAATGGTTTGTATCCCATTACCTGCAGGTGGCAGCTTCTGCTTAGAATCCTCTGTGTTGTGTCCCCTTTCCAGCCTCAGGATACTGCCCTGGGTGCCTACCTACAGTGCTGTGAAGGGTAACAACAGTGGCTCCCAATCAGGAATTTTTTACCGCTCGCGGCATCCACTCATTCAGCCCTGGGTCACACTGGTGCAGTGGGAATTGGGTGCGAATTTAAAGCGGTATACAATGCAAATTTACATGTGTGGTTTCCATGCATGAATTTGTAAGCGGAGTGGTTCACGTCTGCATGTTTATATTCTATAAAATCTGGGCAAAAAGAACAATTTGCAGTGATGTGAAGACTGGACTGCGAATTATATCCGGTCTCAGACGTCTATGGAGCTGAAATTTGCACTGCACCAAACTTGCACAGGACCCTTTTTTGAACCGGATTAAATTCACACTGCATATATGTGAAAATCCTTCATTGGAAATAATGGGGCAGATTCACAGAGAAATGGATTATCGTAGCGTAGCAGAAATACGCTACGCCGCCGTTTTTTACCTTGCTCTACGTGGAATTCAGGTAGATTTTCTACGGTAAACGACGGCGGCGTAGTGTATTTCTCCCGTCGCAATCCATATAGACGAGTAGGGGGCGTGAAACATTTAAATTAGGCGCGTTCCCGCGGCGATCGATCTGCGCATGCTCCGTTCGCAAATTTCCCGCCGTGCATTGCGCGAAATCACGTCGTGACGTCATTCGTTGTTTATGTAGCGTACTTTACGGGCGATCCACGTCCCGACGAGTTACGTAAATAAAAAAAAAAATTAAATAAATTCGAAGCGGGAACGACGGCCATACTTAACATGGGCTACGTAAAGTTAGAGCAGCAAAAAGCTGCTCTAACTTTACGTATAAAAAAATAGACAAACGACTGCGCCGCTCGCTCGTTTGTTCGTGAATCCCCGTAAAAACACATTAGCATATCCCGACGCATTAAAACGACGCAAACTCCTCCCAGCCGCCGCAAATAGATGGCAGCGTAGATCCGAAGGCTTACGAAGACGTAAGCCTCTCGGATCGAAGCCCGAAGCCGGCGTATCATGGTTTGAGAATTCAAACTAGTGATACGCCGCGGGAAATTTGAAATTACTCCTGTCTAACACCAGTTAGACAGGCGTAATTGTTTTGTGAATCTGCCCCAATGCTTTTTAACATGACATGCAAATCTATCCTTTTCGGATCACATCTGATCCACATAGAATTTGCATATGTGTGATCCGGGGCTCACTTAGAGTGGAGTTAAAGGTTTTTTTTTTTGAATAGCGAAAGAAATGCCTTCTGTTAAAGAAGATTACCGGCTTTGCCACTTTTTACATACTTGCATTGATACAGCATGGATACATGCATGCCTCTATAAATAAGAAGCGTTCTATGAATGAAGGGCAGGCAGATGAATGAAAAGTTCACCTCTTTTATGCAGAGAGCACTTGTCATTGATGGAAGCTATAGTATAGCTTCTATGAATGGGAGAGAGGGGAATAAAGGGCAGGCATACCTGGCACTCTTTATTACAGAGGACAAGCAGAGGTGTAGGGCAGAGGACTAAATAATTTAATTAAGACAGCAGCCACCAGCACAAGGGATACTTCTCACTGAATGTAAGTATTGTCCCTTGTGTTAATTTAAAAAAATAAACTTAGGCTTTAAGATAAGGCCAGTGCTGGGGTTAGTCAGGGCTGTCTGCACTGGGTGCATGGGGGCCCCATGATAATCTTGTATTACATAACACTTGCCAACTGTCCTGGATTTTCCGGGACAGTAACACTTTTTACTAAGCTGTCCTTAGATGCCTGTGTACTGGGCAGCATCCCAAAACCTGTACTGTGCCCTTCTGATCTCAGGATTGTGCCCTCCTGAACCCCCATGTTCTGTGCATTTCTGCCTCCCCTCCTGTACTGTGCCCTTTATGTTGATTAGTCTTTGATTTGTGGCAAGTTTTCTTCTTGTTTTTTACAATCAATAAAAGCCCTAATAAACATATGTTTAATTCCAGCATGCACCTTTTTCAATTTCTTTCAGGGGTTGAATCTTGAAATCACCACCCTATGTCACTGTGAGCTCTGTGGAATAAATGATGCTGATCCAGCAAGTTACAGGTCTTTTTTCCGGTGATCGTATATGGACAGATTGAGAAGAAAGGTCTACAGAAGCTCTAATCACTTAAAAATTCAATAAAAAACAATGGTACGTGGCCTTTCTATTGGTGCCACAGGAGTATTCTGATCTACCAGTGGCAATAGTCTTAGCCCATGTGGAGAGAAGGTGAGATGTGCTACAGACTCTTGTCTTAAGACAATACTAAGTGGTATCTGCAGGAAAGAAGATCAATGCCCAGTCTAGCTGGATTGGACACCTGTCACCTCGTGTCTATGGGTACAGTTATGATGTCGAATATTTTATTACTTTTCACTTTCTATAAAAATACCTTGAGAAATTATTGCATTGATAAGGTAAATCCTCCAGACTTTCCTCCTCTTCACAAGAAATTGTGGATCCATTATCGGAAATAGAGAGCAGTGGATGAGCAGTTTCTTCATTAAGATAGAAAAATGTACCTAAACAGATTATATTGGTTTAGAATCGGCTAAAATATTTTTAAAACACAGAAAATTTGAAGTAGAAGGAAATGCTACCCAATAACCACCTGTAGCGCCTACCCTACATTTCCAGGGGCCTGATGGTGACCCCCCAAAGGGAGGGAGGGCCGACATAACTCCTCAGGGTGTAGGTTACTAGGCATGATGGGTGATGAATAAGATAGAAATTGGGCGCCATTCACTTTTATGCTTGAACACAGAGAAGTTTATTTCACAAACAGGAAACATGTGGAAGAGAGGGGATAGGGCACAGGACACCTTTAAACCTTGTATACACGGTACAGTTGTTGGCCAACCGAGCTTCTAATTTTTGTGAAAAGGGCGTGTCTTACATACTAACAGTACACAATTGTCGTGCTACAAACCGAACGTAATGACGTACTACGAGGAATTTCAGCTCTTGAGCGCCACCCTTTGGTCCCCTTCTGCTAATTTTGTGTTTGGTGAGCATTGACTCGGAGCATGCGTGTTTGTACTTTCGACTTTTGTGTGACGTATTTGTGTACTGACCATATGAAAATCAGACGTCAAGCCATTGTCCGCCAAAAATGTACTAGCCTGTCGGCCAACATTTGTTGATGGAATATGGAAAAATATTGTCAAAAGGAGAGTACTAACAGTAAGGTTTTAGGACAACCGTCTGTCAACAGACAATCCCCTGCCAACAATCAAACCGTGTATATGAGGCGTTAGTCAAAAATAGCAACGATCAGCAGACAGGCAGACTCCTTTACCAAAAGGTGAGATTAGGCAGACAGCAGTACAGGAAAATAATCTTTCAGCTGAACCAGCACATCTGTACTTTGTTGGCTAGGCTGTCTCCTATAGTAACTTGACTAGCGGAAGGTGCGGTAACTAAGATGCATTAAGATAAAAAAAACTTTTGTGTGTAGCAGCCTCCCCATTTACTTACCTGAGCCCCCATCTCTCTCCAGCGATGTCCACGAGTGTTCTTTTAAAGGTACACCTCTTTTAAACATGGCTGCCTTGTTGGCTAATACTCAGTGGATGCCAGGATCTTCATTTTTTTTATTGGGTAAAGACCCACACCTTTATAAAGACATTTTAAAGGATAAGGTCACTCTTTTTTTTTTTTTTTTTACCAAATATGACAAGATGAACTAATATATCCTGACCACCCCTGTGGATGGCACTGCACATAGCAGCTGTGATGCCCAGTGCTGCTGGTGTAGCGGTTTGTACACTGCAGTATACAGCCCTAGAGTGCGTATCCATCATAATGCTCGCAGTGACAAGTGCTCATTGGTCAGCATCATCAAACAGATCATAGCTTCTTCCTTTTGAGACATCTGGAAAAGAAGCCTCAGGTGTGCTTCTCATTGGTCAGTACAGTCACATGACCATTGCGTCCTTTTCATTGTGAGCATTATGATGGAGACGCTCTGCAGGGCTGTGTATTGCAGTCAGTGTTGCCAACCTAGCAGATTGAAATTTACTGGCGCAGCCATGTTTTTACTTGCATTTCACAAAAGTCATTCAATTATATTTTTAGGTGCAAATTTTAGTATTTAGACTACACACAAGTACGCTAGGCAAATAGCAATGCGATGTAAGGTAGATATTAAGGTAAAAAAACATATTTTTGTTATTTTCGATATAATAAGGGCAAATTATTTAGTCACATCAACCCCTGCCTCCATCCCCCTCTGCCTTCACCCCCCTCTGCGGTGCCACAATCTCCCCCTGCCTCTAATCTCCCTCTGCCTCCAATCTCCCCCAGGCCCCCTGCCTCCATCCCCCTCTGCGGTGCCACCAACAACCCCTGTCTCCATCCCCCACCCTCTGCGGGGCCACTAACACCCCCTGCCACCAATCACCCCCTGCATCCCCCTCTGCAGTGCCACCGCAGCCACCATCACCCCCTGCCTCCAATCACCCCCTGCCTCCAATCTCCATGCGCAGTTCCAAGCTGAACCAATCGCGGCTATTTTTACTGGCACATTCCTGCTACCACGGACATTTACGAACGGGGGAAAAAAGTGCCCGTTTTTACGTACTGTCCGTAAAAATACGGAAGGTTGGCAACACTGATTGCAGTATGCAGACCTTTACATGGCAGCACTGGTCATCATGGCCATTATAGGCAGCGGGGTCTGGAGGGGTGGCTGGGATATTTAGAGTTCATCTTTTATTTTTTGTTGCACAGAATCAGAGGCTGGTGTCAGATCCACTGCACTTAGAAAGAAAAACTGAGCCTGGCTGAAGTGCAGTATAGAAAATTCTAAGTAAAATAAATAGACTTGTTTTACGTTGTTACTTGGATAGCATTAGCAGCTGATTAATTTTGCTTGTTACATAGAGAAACTCTCTTATATATATATATATATATATATATAGTGCAGCGCAAACCATGTAAAATATAGAATATAATAAGAAAATTGGTAAAGTCCAAACAATTTGTGACAAAAGGAGAAAAACTTCTGTAGAATATTCAGTGAGATGAATGATTGAATGAATGAAGATCTTCACCACGTGAGAGAAAGCTAGGGTAGCAGGTATTGAAACTTATCCCTCCACTAGTGTAGATGGCTACTCTCACCTTAGGTTAAGACCACTGGGTTAGCAGATGGTCATTAAAGCATTAGGAAAACAGGATGTGAAGTAGGTCTCCTATTGATGGTCTCAGCATGGATACCGGAGCAAGGGGACATGGAAGAAAAAACAACCATCTAAGAGCTTCCGCTTGATCACTGCTTTAATCAAATAGGCATTTGACAGGCTACTCAAATTTCTTCAGATGTAAACAGGCATGTACATATATGTAACACAGCTCACGGAGTTCACCAGGAATGACACCAAGCGACGTGTAGCCTCCAAAACCCCTGGACGCGTTGCGTGAAAACACTTCCTCAGCAGGGTGGAGTCCATGCTGAGACCATCAATAGGAGACCTACTTCACATCCTGTTTTCCTAATGCTTTAATGACCATCTGCTAACCCAGTGGTCTTAACCTAAGGTGAGAGTAGCCATCTACACTGGTGGAGGGATAAGTTTCAATACCTGCTACCCTAGCTTTCTCTCACGTGGTGAAGATCTTCATTCATTCAATCATTCATCTCACTGAATATTCTACAGAAGTTTTTCTCCTTTTGTCACGAATTGTTTGGACTTTACCAATTTTCTTATTATATTCTTATTATATTCTATATTTTACATGGTTTGCGCTGCACTATATATATATATATATTTTGTACTACTTGGGATTTGTGTGAAGGTCCTTTTTGTGCTTAGCTTGCATTCCCTAGATACATTAACTGTTTGGTTTCTGCATCTTTTCTATGGATTAATTTGTAGTGATACATATTTTTCACTTTATTTATTTATTTACTTATTTATATTTTTTATGCTATATTAATCACGTTGATCATACATATTTTTGCGCTGATTGCACCCTCTATTTGCACAAAACTCTCTTATATGCTTTCACTTTTTAATTGAAAAAATGTTTATACATCATGGTGGTAAGATGTGTGTTTGACAATGTGAAGCCTCATACAGACGATCGGATTTTCCGCAGACAAAGCGGCAGACTTTTAAGCCATCTAGGACAACCATCCTGATTGGCTGAGACACAGCAGCGGCGCCATTGGCTCCTGCAGCTGTCAATCAGTCAGTCAGCCAAGCAAGGGAGAGGGGGGGTGGGGCCAGGCTGGGGCTCCATGTCTGAATGGATACACGGAGCTCTAACTCAGCTCAGGTGCCCCCATAGAAATCTTCTGGTTGTGGGGGCACTCGATAGGAAGGAAGGACCCAGGAGCAGCAAAGAGGGACCCAAGAAGAGGAGGATCCGGGCTGCTCTGTGCAAAACTAACCGCACAGAGGATATAAGTATAACATGTTTGTTATTTTTTTGTTTGTAAAGTCTCATTTAAAAAACAATCACTTTAAATGTTAATCTGCAAAACAAAGCTCTTATATAAATATAAAAAGATATAAAATATCGATTTAAGAAAAAGTAACTTATAAAATAAAGTTGCCCACGAACCATTATAATGTTTTCTAAAGGCTTCACAAGGATTTTATTTTTAATGGCTAAGAGATAAAAGTTTACCCCCTAACATTAAAGATTTGTGCGTCAGTGTGTGGCGACCGTAATGCGTCATTGAATAACTTTAGAAATGAGGTCATTTGTGTTTCGTGTTTATTGGTTGATTGTTGGCTGATTTCTTTGATTGTACGCGTCACTAGGGAGTTGTAAATGGTTTCTATGGTATTCCTACACAATGTATGTGACAAGGTTAGCAGAGATGCATGGGTAACAATGGCATACGCTGTTCTCCTCCTGCACACTGAATACCTGTAGTATGAATGGGAACAGACTTGCTGCTCTCGCTCGGCCCCCCCACATTCACAGCTCTGACACTGATGTGATACGTCTCACTCGGCTTCAGATGGATGAGGGATTCACAGATGGGAATTCCAACAATGCACCTGTGAAAAGACATTGTGAATTATAAGAGGAGCACAAGTGCGTGGCTGACAGCGACAGTTCTTTTATCACTAAGGGAGCTTCATTCAAATAACCGCTTTTACGCGGAAATTGAGGACTAATTCAGTGTAATTTAAAAATATCAATGTTCAGCCTCCGTATAGCAGAGCTCTCATTTGAGAATATAATGCTTTCCCCCTCCTTCACCAGCTTTACCTTTTTTCTTTACTATCCTACATTACATAAGTAATGTATATTATATTTATTATATTATATTTTTAGATATACACTGAGCAAAATTATAAACACAACACTTTTGTGTTTGCCCCGATTTATCTTAACCACTTGCATACTGGGCACTTACACCCCCCTCCTGCCCAGGTAAAATTTCAGCTTCCGGCACTGCGACGCTTTAACTGACAATTGCGCGGTCGTGCGACGTGGCTCCCAAACAAAATTTACGTCCTTTTTTCCCCACAAGTAGAGCTTTCTTTTGGTGGTATTTGATCGCCTGTGCGATTTTTATTTTTTGCGCTATAAACAAAAAAGAGCGACAATTTTGAAGAAAAATACAATGGCCCAGATTCAGAGAGAATTAGATTCTCGTAGCGTATCAGAAATACACTACGCCGCCGTTTTTTACCTGGCTCTACGTGGAATCCAGGTAGATTTTTTCCAGTAAACGACGGCGGCGTAGTGTATTTCTCCCGTCGCAATCCATCTACACGAGTAGGGGGCGTGAAGGATTTAAAATAGGCGCGTTCCCGCGGCGATCGAACTGCGCATGCTCCGTTCGCAAATTTCCCGCCGTGCATAGCGCGAAATCACGTCGTTACGTCATTCGTTGTTTGAGTAGCGTCGTTAACGGACATTTCTATTCCCGAACGAGTTACGTAAAAAAAAAAAAAAATTAATTAAATTCGACACGGGAACGACGGCCATACTTAACATGGGCTACGCACCGTTAGACCAGCAAAAAGCTGGTCTAACAGTACGTAAAAAAAAACTGACGAAAGCGATTGCGAAGACCGCTCGTATCTTCGTGGATCGCCGTAAAAACACATTTGCATATCCCGACGCATCAAAACGACGCAAACTACTCCCAGCGGCCGCAAAAATATCGCAGCGTAGATCCGAAGGCTTACGAGGACGTAAGCCTCTCGGATCGAAGCCCGAAGCCGCCGTATCATGGTTTGAGGATTCCAACTAGTGATACGGCGCGCGAAATTTGAAATTACTCCTGTCTAACACCAGTTAGACAGGCGTAATTGCTCTATGAATCTGGGCCAATATTTTTTACTTGTTGCTATAATAAATATCCCAATTAAAAATAAAAACACATTTTTTTTCTCAGTTTAGGGCGATACGTATTCTTCTACATATTTTTGGTAAAAAAAAAAAAAAAAAATCGCAATAAGCGACTGGTTTGCGCAAAAGTTATAGCGCTTACAAAATAGGGGAGAGAATTATTATTTTTTATTATTTTTTTTTTTACTAGAAATGGCGGCGATCTGCGATTTTTAAATCATTTGCACTTACAAGTGTCGAATCTTTAGGAGCATAAAAATATAAGCCGGCCGGCTCTTACATTTCGCCCGTCCTTCCGGATGGTCGTGAGGATGAAAACAAAGGTGACGTCAGCACGCCGTTCCTCCCGGAGGAACGGCGTGCTGACGTCACCTTTGTTTTCATCCTCACGACCATCCGGAAGGACGGGCGGAATGTGAGAGCCGGTCGGCTTATATTTTTATGCTCCTAAAGATTCGACACTTGTAAGTGCAAATGAATTTTTCTTATTAAAATCTATTTAAACGGTACTACTCTATGTTGGCATCCCTTTTCTTTTTGGGCTATACATTGGGAGTTATTGCTTTCTGAGACACAGCCGCTTTGAGATTGGAACTGGACATCTACCTGTATACTTGCTTAAACAACCTAGCCTGATGTGGTGTTGACGCTTGTGATTATTTTCTATCTGGTAAGCAGATTCATAATAAGAGGTGGAGGTGAAGGCTTTCTTCTGTCCTGTGGAATCACAATCCTCATCTGGGATATTTCATTTAATTCGCTGAAGTTGGGACTTTTTCTGGAGTTAATTATCAACACTTGATGAAATTTGTGATCATTGTCATTTATTTTAATTTGTTTTTCTTATATATATTATTAACATATATTAGATCACCAGGTGTTGGTTCTTTATATATTCATTTATCTATTTTTTTGCACTCAATGTGTATTCTTTATCATGTACTATTGATATATTAATTTCTAGCAGCGCAGCATACCATATATATATTGCGATTTCAATAAATGCCTGTGTAAGTGGCATCAAAATCGGACCAAAGTATAGTGCAAGGACTACTTTGAAGTCGGCACTACTTAAAGTCGTGCCAGTATGAATGGTGTTCATTGAAAATCATGGAGAATGACTTGTCATATGATTTTGCAGTACAAAATCGTGAGACAAGTCGTATAAATGTGAAAGGGGCCTTAGGCCCCCTTTCAAACTGGCGTGGGAGCCGCGCTGGCGTTATAGCGCCGCTAAAAATAGCGACGCTATACCGTCGGATTTGCCGCGAGTTGCGGCCCCTGGCGGTGCAGTATTAACCCCCGCTAGCGGCTGTGAAAGGGTTAAAACCGCCCGCAATGCGGTATTGCCGCTCCAAAGATGCTGCTGACAGATTTTTTTTCTCTCCCTCCGACTTTCACATTGAGGTTGCTTGGCAAGAGTTTTTCAGGCGGTATAGCAGCGCTATTTTTAGGGCTGTACCGCCTGAAAAACTCCTCAATGTGAAAGGGGCCTTAGTGAGCACTTCTCCTTTGCGGAGATAACCCATCCACCTCACAGGTGTCGGTGTGGCATCTCAAGATGCTGATTAGACAGCATGATTATTTCACAGGTGTGCCTAATTCAAACATGCTCTATTTTTTCACGACGTTTTAAACTATGTGGTTTTTCGGGTTGTAAAAAATTATCGTGTGTGGGCTTTAACAGCCCAAAGGGTGGCGCCATCCAAATGGAACTTCCGCTTAATAGTGCCGTCGTACGTGTTGTACGTCACCGCTCTTTGCTAGTGCATTTTTTTTCACTATCGTGTGTAGGCAACGTCGTTTTAATGATGAAGTTGAAAAAAACTTTTTTTCTAGAAGCTGAAAAACAACGTTTTTTTACAACCCGAAAAATTATCGTGTGTACGCGGCATTAGGCTGACCACAATAGACACAGCACAATGCCACAGATGTCGCAAGTTTTGATGGAGCGTGCAATTGGCATGCTGACTGCAGGAATGTCCACCAGAGCCCTTGACTGGAATGTTCATTTCTCTACCATAAGCCATCTTCAAAGGTGTTTGAGAGAATTTGTCAGTACACCTGACCGGCCCCACAACCGCAGACCATGTGTAACCACACCAGCCCAGGACCTCTACATCCATCTTGAGACCAGCCACCGGACAGCTGATGCAACAATCCGTTTGCATAACCAAAGAATTTCTCCACAAACTGTCAGAAAATGTCTCTGGGAAGCTCATCTTTGCCGTCCTCATCAGGGTCTCGACCTGACTGCAGTTCGTCGTCGTAACCGACTTGAGTAGGCAAATGCTCACATTCAATGGCACCTGGCACTTTGGAGAGGAGTTCTCTTCACGGATGAATCCCAGATTTCACTGCACTGGGCAGATGGCAGACAGCGTGTATGGCGTTGTGTGGGTGAGCGGTTTGCTGATGTCAACATGATGTCAACGTTGTGGATGGAGTGGCCCATGGTAGTGGTGGGGTTATGGTATGGGCAGGCGTATGCTATGGACAATGAACACAGGTGCATTTTATCAATGGCATTTTGAATGCACAGATACCCTGACGAGATCCTGAGGCCCATGTTGCAGCATAATAATCCTGAGGCCCCTGTTGCAAGGATCTGTACACAATTCCTGGAAGCTGAAAACACCCCAGTTCTTGCATGGCCTGCATACTCACCGGAAATGTCACCCATTGAGCATGTTTGGGATGTTCTGGATCAGCGTATACGACAGTGTGTTCCAGTTCCTGACAATATCCAGCAACTTCGCTATTTGCTATTGTCACTTAACTAGTTGGGCTCAGGGCGCAGAGCTCTGCACCCTGAGCCCACCCTTTTTTAACCACTTCCGTACTGGGCACGTATACCCCCTTCCTGACCAGGTGAAATTTCAGCTTCTGGCACTGCGTCGCCTTAACTGACAATTGCGCGGTCGTGCGACGTGGCTCCCAAACAAAAGTGACGTCCTTTTTTCCCCACAAATAGAGCTTTCTTTTGGTTGGTATTTGATCACCTCTGCGGTTTTTATTTTTTGCGCTATAAACAAAAATAGAGCGACAATTTTGAAAAAAAAAAAAATATTTTTTACTTGTTGCTATAATAAATAGCAACTTTTTTTTCTCAGTCTAGGCCAGTGATGGCGAACCTTGGCACTGCAGATGTTTTGGAACTACATTTCCCATGATGCTCAACTACACTGCAGAATGCCTGAGCATCATGGGAAATGTAGTTCCAAAACATCTGGGGTGCCAAGGATCGCCATCACTGGTCTAGGCGATACGTATTCTTCTACATATTTTTGGTAAAAAAAAAAAAAATCGCAATAAGCGTCTGGTTTGCGCAAAAGTTATTGCACTTACAAAATAGGGGACAGAATTATAATTTTTTTATTATTTATTTTACTACTACTGGCGGCGATCAGCGTTTTTTTCTGTGACTGCGACATTATGGCGGACACATCAGACACTTTTGACACATTTTTGGCACCATTCACATTTATACAGCAATCAGTGCTATAAATATGCACTAAATACTGTATAAATGTGACTGGTATTGAAGGGGTTAACACTAGGGGGTGAGGAAGGGGTTAAAATGTGTACGCTGAATTGTGCTCTAACTGTGTGTGGAGGGGGGTGACTGGGGGAGGTGACCGATCTGTGTCCCTATGTACAAGGGACTCAGATCAGTCTCCTCTCTCCCCTGACAGGACATGGATCTGTGTGTTTACACACACAGATCCCCGTCTTGTCCCTGTAGCCGCCGATCACGAATGACTGGCGGACATTACGGTTGCCAGACACGCGCATCGGCATCTCAGCGATGTGGCGGGCACTCGCGTGCCACCCAGTGGCCCGGAGGCCGTAAAAACACGGCCTCCCAGAGAAGTAGAACCACCCTGCGGCCGTACAAAGTCGTACGCCCGTCAGGTAGTGGTTAAAGATAATTGAAGCCTCAGGCTTTAATCACGTGCTGCTTAAAAAAAAAAACACATTGGAATCCATGCTTCTGGCACCCTGCATGTAGGTTAGGGGCCGGGTGCATATGGATGGGCTGCCACTGTTCATGAGGATCTCACTGGTATAGCGCATAGATATTTACATTGCTCAAAGCTGGTCCTCTGTAACTATGCAAAAACAGCCGTAACAGGAATTCAGCTTTAATATTTGTACATCATTTCCTCTGCAGGAACACACGAACAAAATAACTGCTAAATGATGTTTGGAAACATTAGCATGTCCTCGCCTTAAAGTTTTACTCTTATAGACAGCTACACTTTAACTAAAGAATATGGAAAACTATTACAGCCAATACATGGAGAGTATACTTACTCTGAAACCGAATTGTCTTGGATCTCAATTTTCGTTTTCTGTATTTCCACAGTGTATGATTCTACCGGATTAATGTTCCCCGATTCCCAGCAAATAAAAGCTGCATTCTCACAACTCAGGCATTCTCGGCTTTTAATAATGGGAGGAGATGGAGCTAGACAAAGAAAAACGCATCAATCTTTTTTTCCCACTTCTGTGTATATTACTGTTTAAATTCATATGACTTCTTATAACAGAAGAAAAGAAAATCAGACAATCATACAATGTAACCAAGCGTGTAAAAAATGTCTAATACTGGGATGTAGCAGTGCTATACATCTGTGGCTCTGATACACAGTTAGGGCCCTTTCACACGAGCAGACGAACGGTCCGCTTTTCATAAGTCCATTTACGGACTCACAATGCTTCCCTATGGGATCGCGGACGTTAGCGGATGAGCATCCGCTAACGTCCGTAAACATCCGCCTCCATCAAGATCCGGTTTTTCGAAAGGAAGAAAATCCTATTTTTCTTCCGTCCGGTGGATCGGATCGGATGAATACGGACATACGGTCTGTATTCATCCGATTCCCTCTAGGGGAGAGCGGAGGAAAGACAGGGGGGTCCCTGCACAGTGTTCGGGGACCGCCCTGTCAGCCGACAGCTCAGCGGGGATTTTACGAAGGAATCCCCGCTGAGCAAATGGGCTAACGGAGCAGATCAATACGGATCCGCTCCGTGTGAAAGAGCCCTTAGCCATTAGGGTGAAAAATGATTATTTTCCTGACTCCACCCACTGTCTGAACATTTGAAATAATCTTATTTTTTTTCTAAAGCCCAACTCAGGGCGCAAGAAGAAAAAAAACCTTTGGAGCACCCTCCCACTGAAAAGGGTTAAATGCAAGTTACACCCCACACCAGTGCTCTCCTCCGCTTCATGCTGTGGGCAGTCCTTCTGCGTCATCATGTACAGTGCAGTAGATCAGGGGTGTCAAACTCAATTTCACCGTGGGCCGCATTAGCATTATGATTGCCCTCAAAAGGGCCGGTTATATCTGTAAGATTAGATGTCCAGCACATCCTATCCCCTTACATTAGATGTTAAGAGCCACCCCACCATCAGAAGTTGAGTTCCCCCACTCTCATCACAGGGCACCCCCCTTTCCTTATGCTGCTGCTGAGAAGAAGCTGGATGCATTGCTTGAAAGCAGAAAGTAAGGGTCTGAAGGGGGACCAGAGGAGCGCTGGAGCTCTTCTTCAGCTACAGGAGAGGGCTGGATTCGGCCCGTGGGCCTTGTGTTTGACACCTGTGTTGTAGATGGATGATGCTGGGGTGCAACTGTGGCTGGGAGCATCTTACAGAGAAGGCTTCCCGGGAGTGGTCGCAAGCCCACCAGACCCGCACTTACCCCATCTACAGTAGGCAGCTTTGGCTCCTTCCTGCATCTCCTCGGCTGCGGCTTCCTCCTTGGCGGCTTCCTCCTCGTGGCTTCCCTTAGCGGCCAATACGATCACGTCTCCTTTCGGCCAATAGGGTCGGCCGGGAGGAGAATCAGGAAGACAATAGCGAATATAAAATCGCTATTGTAACACTGGGTGGGTTTAGGGCACAGTGCTCTGCCCCCTTGCCGAGCCCACTCTTTTTTTAAGCCAATTGGAGCCTCAGGCTCCAATTAATGTGCCTAAAAAAACATTGAAATCCATGTGTTCTGCGCCCTGCATGTTGATTAGAGGCCAGACGCATGGATTAGGCTGGAGGCCCCTGCACCCCTAATAGATGGGCCGCCACTGCCGCTAAAGGCACACACAAACCATCTGACTTTTTGACAACAATTGTCTGACAGACCTGTTTTATAGGAACATTTTCGCTTTTTCATCAGACAAATGTTCGCTGTGCAAACAGACAAACTTTCTGCAAACAAATGTCCGATGGTAGCTAATCCGATCGTGTGTACACAAGTCCATCGGACTAAAGTCCAAAGTACAAACACGCATGGTCAAGAACCAATGCTAAAGATCAGACAACAATAGCAGGAGTTGCCCACAGGGTGGCGGTTAAGCTAGAAGCATCTTTGGAGTGGTGTGTATACCGCTCCTCCACTGCTCCTGCCCAATTGAAATCAATGGGCACCGCAGCTATACCGCCGGCCTATAGTAAGGCTCATTTCACGCTGGGGCATCCGCGGCGTCGTAGGTAAAGCGCCCCTTTTTTCTGCAGGTCTTTACTGTCGTATTTACAGGGGTATTTGGCTGCTAGCGAGGCGCTTTTAACCCCCGCTAGCGACCGAAAAGGGGTTAAAACCACCCGCAAAGCGCTGCTGCAGGCGGTATAGCCGCAGTGCCCATTGATTTCAATGGGCAGGAGCAGTGATATACACACCGCTCCTTCACCGCTCCAAAGATGCTGCTAGCAGGACTTTTTTTTACTGTCCTGCTAGCGCACCGCTCCATTGTGAAAGCCCTCTGGGCTTTCACACTGGAGAGACAGCAGCAGCTCTTTCAGGCCGCTTTGCAGGCGCTATTTTTAGCACTATAGCACCTGCAAAGTGCCCCAGTGTGAAAGGGGTATTAAGGGAACATTGTAATTGCGTGTTAGGCCCCTTTTTGAGAAAATCTTCCTCTAGTAATGTTCTTGATGGAGTTAGTGCCCATATATATAGTGTGGGAGTGGTCTAATCATAGACATTGCATGGGAGCTGCCAAGGATGTAGTTCTTTACAGTATAGAACTGATCTAAAGGGCTCTCTGCAGGGCAAAAGTCTCAGATGAGGTGGTACAGAACACAGAAGGAACAGCTGGAGTCGCCCCTGTCTCCCGTAACCGTCTTCTTCAAGTCATGCAGTGGGGTGCCAAAGGCCTTTTAGACCAGCCATAGATCTCATAGTAGTGGTGAAGCCTGGGAATGAGCGCACCATCTGGGAGTTTGCCCAGCTGGGCAGACCTATGGAAGGGACATGGTATATTAATGTGAGCACCTTGATCCTACTTGCTGAATGCTAAGGACTTGGTACACATTGGGGAAGTGGTCCCAACTCTGTGGTGCTCCCTTGGAGAGGAGGTGCAAAGGGAAGATGGCCTACAAAATAAGTGTATGTGTTTTGTGTAGAAATGACAACTCCAGTGTATGGAGTTCAGCACTGAAGAATTCTGCTAGTATGTCAAATGTGATGTCAGATGTCACAAAAAGCTTGCAAATTTACAGTAAAGCGCGGTAAGTGCATTTTCTGTGTGTACCTTCTTTTTTTTCTTAAATATTAACGTCTATGGCTGGGAATGCCAGGAGTATGACACAATATGGCGGATGGTTCCATCATAAATAGGTGGATAGCTGCCTTATTCAAAAAATAAGAAGTGGGGTGGTGACTTTTTCAATTTGGCACCAACATCTAGCCAATCAGAAGCCCCTTTACAGCCCATTTTCCTTGTATGCATTAGTAATGTTTATGAAGATTTTTTTGCCATTTTTATACATCGGTAGCATTACCTGTCACATACACTGCATTTTCACTTGCTGGACTCTCTCCACTGGCATTTATTGCAATAACCCAGAATTCATACTGTGTGTTCGGCATCAGGTTCATTACTTTACAATATGTTTCTTTGGATTTTATCTTAAATTCTGTTGACAAAAAAGAAATTAATGGTTGAGATATATTTCAGTTAAAAGTATTATGGTATTTATTACAAGTAACTTGTATGTAGGGTTTAAATTAAAATTATAGTATGGAGGCTGCCAATGCCATCCTCCTCTTTTAAAAACACTTGTTGCTGGCTGTCATGTTATCCAGTGGTTACAATAATTTCAAAGTCACTTACCGCAAACAACTATGCAGATCAGTATTTCTAGCTTCACTCTTCACTCTGCAGATCTATAGATACAGCTATAGCATCAACCTTTCGCCCTGGATAGGCAAAGACACCAAAATCAATAGCAGATGCATACATGTTTTGAGGGTGAAGACTCTTCCTCAGGGTTGATAGTCTCTAGGTCTAAGAAAGAGTCTTTACCCTCGAAACAGGTAAGCATCTACTACTGATTTGGGTGTCATCTGTGCCTCTAGGGCTACAGTCTGATGCTATAGTTGAAGTTTTCTTCTGTTTTATGCTATGAGCCGTACACGCATCTATGTTTGTGAGTTTAATTGTTTACCGTTTTCATTATATCAAATGGTATATCAAATGGTGCCATTGGTGCCATTGATAATGCACTAAGCTGGTGCACCCTTCTTGCTTTCTGTCATTTAGTGTTTGGCATTCTCCTATTTGAAGCTACAGGGAGTAGGGAGTACCCGGTGATCTGTGTAAAAGAACCAGTTTTGGGATCTACATATTACCCAATTTATCCACCACATTTGAGCGTAGAAGAGCTTTTTCCTTTATGATAGTGCATAAACTACCTGTTTTCCTACCACAGCATAGCATACAAGCTTTGTTACATGAAAATAATGCATGTACATTTCATCGCTTAGTGAGCTGGTCTATATTTTTTTTTGTAGTTTTCAGAAAAATGCATGCAATTTTGTTGTATACCGTATAGGGCAGAAGGCTCAAAGAGAACATTGAATACAAAGAAAAAAGTATATCCATGCTTGGAACTGAGCATTGGCAGCTGTACACTATATCCCGTATACCAGGCACACAGATAATGTAGAAATAAAGTGCAGCGCTAAAACAAAATAAAGTGCAAAACTGTGCAATCAGGCAATAGGTATATTCAATGCAAACATTCTTAAGGTGACCATAAAGTCTCAAACATGTCTATAAAATAAAGTGCATATACTGTAAATAAAGTGCAATCAAAATTCATATGTAAATATCAAGATAGAGTCCATTTAAAAGATCCCATGGATGAATCAGTGTTAAAGGTGAAGGTCAAATACCCTGATGACATCATTTATGATGAAACGCATCGGTAGGAGTTACATACACATGCTCATGCTCGATTGCTGATCGGCCATTTCTCTTGAGGGAGATAGATCTATTTGGATTTTATAGGTCTACGTGCTCATTTCAACCATTTTGGTGTAAGTTCAGTACGATTTTATTAAACCTGATGCTGTAAGAATACCAGTAAGAATAAATGTGGCCTCAGGGTTGGTGGTCAGTAAGAGGAGGAGTAGGCTAGCAAAGGGCCACACCTGGCCCTCGGGCCGCAGTTTGGAGACCCTTGCTCCAGAGGATTATAGAACCGAACAAGCGTTGTTAGACCTCCCTGAATAAGGGGGGGTCGCTGGCTTTCTTGTATGCCCCCATTTTTTGTATTGGTGATGAATGTTCCACCGTGGGTGTTTGATCTTCACCTTCAACATGGATTCTTCCATCGGATCTTTTGAATGGACTCTATCTTGATATTCATATATACATTTTGATTGCACTTTATTTATATGCACTTTATTTTATAAACATGTTTGAGACTTTATGGTCTAGATTGCACAGTTTTACACTTTTTTTATTATTATTATACAGAATTTATTTAGCGCCAACAGTTTGCGCAGCGCTCCACAAAATGAAAGCCGACTTTACAGTTACATTACAATTTGGTACAAGATGAATCAGAGGGCCCTGCTCGCTAGAGCTTACAATCTAGGAGGGAGGGTCAATTGATACAAAAGGTAATAGCTGTAGGGATGAGTTGATGGAGAAAGTAAAACAGTGTATTAGTTATGCCGTGTACACACGATCATTTTTCGGCATGAAAAAAAACAATGTTTTAAAAAAATGTCATTTAAAATGATGGTGTGTGAGCTTCACAATATTTTTTGGGTTCTGAAAAACGACAATTTTTTTTTCCGAACATGCTGCATTTTTGAAAGACGTTTTAAATTATGTAGTTTTTCGTGTTATAAAAAAATGATCGTGTGCGGGCTAAAACGACGTTAAAAACCTGCGCATGCTCAAAAGCAAGTTATGAGACTGGAGCGCTCGTTCTGGTAAAACTACCATTCGTAATGGAGTAAGCACATTCATCACGCTGTAATGCCGCGTACACACGGTCGTTTTTTGCGATGAAAAAAAACGACGTTTTTTGTGAAGTAAAAAACAACGTTTTTGAAACGTCACTTTCAAAGACGATGTTGCATACACACCATCGTTTTTTTCACAAAAAGCGAGGTTACGTTCACCACTCTTTTCCATTGAAGCTCGCTTCATAACTAGCTTCTGGGCATGCGCGGGTTGAAAAACGTCGTTTTAAACAACGTTTTTGCTACACACGGTGACTTTTTGTGAAACAAAAAGCGACGTTTTGAAAAACGACACAAAAAATTCAAGCATGTTGGAATTTTTTTTTGGTCGTTTTTTTGAAGACAAAAAACGACGTTTTGCCCACACACGATCAATTTAAATGACGTTTTAAAAAACTTCGTTTTTTCTCATCGCAAAAAACGACCGTGTGTACGCGGCATAACAGACAGAAAAGCGCAAATTGTCTTTTACTAACAGGAAAGCAGCCCCAAGGGTGGCGTCATGCGCATGGAACTTCCCCTTTATAGTGCCGTCGTACGTGTTGTACGTCACCACGCTTTCCTAGAGCATTTTTTAAAAACGATGGTGTGCGGGCAACGTCTTTTTAATGATGAAGTTGGAAAAAAATATGTTTTTTCTACATGACGAAAAACTTTGTTTTTTTTCATGCCGAAAAAAGGATTGTGTGTACACGCCATTAGAAGCAGGATAGGTTTCTTTAAAGATAAGTATTTTCAGGGATCGTCTAAATATGGATAGATTGGGTGACAGGTGGACAGATTGGGGTAGTGAGTTCCAAAGGATAGGAGAAGCTCTGGAGAAATCCTGTAGACGAGCATTGGAGGAGGTGACAAGGGAGCTAGAGAGCAGGAGGTCTTGGGAGGACTGAAGAGAGCTTTATTTTGTTTTAGCGCAGCACTTTATTTCCACATAAAGAGAACATTGCCTGGACGTTCAACATACAGTACATTGTACCTTGAATTCTGTTCTTCTGATATGGAACCGCTCTGCCAACAGACACAGGAGATTAATTTACCAAAATGAGTGAAAAATATCAGGTAAAAACCACAAGGGCATGCTTGTGGGTCCGCATGCAAGTGGCTAAATGCTTACATACCAACTGTGATCACTGAACCTGCCTATCTGATTGTGTACATTTGAATGCCAGTGTACGATCAGGCAGGGCCGATCCGAGCCGGGGTGCAGTGGGTGCTCTGCACCCAGGCGCCAGAGGGGAGGGGGCGCCAAAGTGTCAGGAGCACCGCACCGTTGGTCCCGAGTATGTTACTATTGAGTGGGTAAGGACGAGGGGGCCGCGCCGTGATCTCGTTCATTGCCCCCCACCTCCTCCGCCTGCCCGGCACTCCCGCAGGCTGCAGCCAGCAGTGTCCACATCCCCCTCCCGGCGCCCGCAGTAGCCGTACAAGGAGGAGAGAGGTACACAATGTATAGCGACATTGCCCCCCCCCCCCCTTCTTCCCCGCTGCAGAGGAGAGTAGAGGGAGCGGTGAGGTGTCTCGCTGCTAGCACCCCCACCCCCGCATCTCAGTCCGTGGGGTAGCTCATGCTGCTTGAAGCTGAAACTACTATAATTCCGCTAGCACACCTCTCCCCCCCTTCACAATCTGCGGTGTAGAATAGGGGAGAGGAGAGATGAGTCTGCCAATGCAGCTGGGACCGCGGCGCTGGACATCGCTAGCACCAAGCTTCACTCTCATTCTGCGGGGCTGAGGAGGGGAGGGAGAGCTGTGTCTGCTCATGTAGCTGGAACTGCTGGACTCCCTCCCCCCCCCCCACTCGCTTCTCACTGCGCGGTGCAGAGGAGGTGAGGGAGAGATGTGTCTGCTCAAGCATCTGATGTAAGGGGGGGGGGGGGGCTCTGTGCAGCCTCTAATGTAATGGGGGGGCCTCCGTGCAACCTCTGATGTAATGGGGGGCCTCCATGCAACCTCTGATGTAATGGGGGGCCTCCATGCAACCTCTGATGTAATGGGGGGCTTCCATGCAACCTCTGATGTAATGGGGGGCCTCCATGCAACCTCTGATGTAATGGGGGGGCCTCCTTGCAACCTCTGATGTAATGGGGGGCCTCCATGCAACCTCTGATGTAATGGGGGGCCTCCGTGCAACAACTCTGATGTAATGGGGGGGCCTCCTTGCAACCTCTGATGTAATGGGGGGCCTCCATGCAACCTCTGATGTAATGGGGGGGCCTCCGTGCAACCTCTGATGTAATGGGGGGCCTCTATGCAACCTCTGATGTAATGGGGGGCCGTGCAACCTCTGATGTAATGGGGGGGCCTCCGTGCAACCTCTGATGTAATGGGGGGCCTCCGTGCAACCTCTGATGTAATGGGGGGGCCTCCGTGCAACCTCTGATGTAATAGGGGGGCCTCTGTGCAACCTCTGATGTAATGGGGGGCCTCCATGCAACCTCTGATGTAATGGGGGGGCCTCCGTGCAACCTCTGATGTAATGGGGGGGCCTCCGTGCAACCTCTGATGTAATTGGGGGTGGCCTCTGTGCAACCTCTGATGTAATGGGGGGGCCTCTGTGCAACCTCTGATGTAATGGGGGGGCCTCTGTGCAATTTCTGATGTAATGGGGGGCCTCCGTGCAACCTCTGATGTAATGGGGGGGCCTCTGTGCAACCTCTGATGTAATGGGGGGGGGCCTCTGTGCAACCTCTGATGTAATGACGGGGCCTCCGTGCAACCTCTGATGTAATGGGGGGGCCTCCATGCAACCTCTGATGTAATGGGGGGCCTCTATGCAACCTCTGATGTAATGGGGGGCTCCGTGCAACCTCTGATGTAATGGGGGGGCCTCCGTGCAACCTCTGATGTAATGGGGGGCCTCCGTGCAACCTCTGATGTAATGGGGGGGCCTCCGTGCAACCTCTGATGTAATGGGGGGGCCTCCGTGCAACCTCCTGATGTAATGGGGGGCCTCCGTGCAACCTCTGATGTAATCGGGGGGGCCTTCGTGCAACCTCTGATGTAATGGGGGGGCCTCTGTGCAGACTCTGATGTAAGGGGGGCTTATGATGCTTACATAATAATGTACATAACGTAATGTACCAAAAGATGCCAGTCAGACTCATCTCTCTCTCGGCTCCTCTCTCTGTCCACTACCCCCTCTCTCAGCCCCCTCTCTGTCCAATACCCTCTCTCTCAGCCCCCTCTCTGTCCAATACCCTCTCTCTCAGCCCCTCTCTCTGTCCAATACCCTCTCTCAGCCCCTCTCTCTGTCCAAAAACCTCTCTATCAGCCCCTCTCTCTGTCCAATACCCTCTCTCTAAGTCCACTACCCTCTCTCTCAGCCCCCTCTATGTCCACTACCCTCTCTCTCAGCCCCCTCTCTGTCCACTACCCCCTCTCTCAGCCCGTCTCTCTGTCCAATAACCTCTCTATCAGCCCCTCTCTCTGTCCACTACCCTCTCTCTAAGTCCACTACCCTCTCTCTCAGCCCCCTCTCTGTCCACTACCCTCTCTCTCAGCCCCCTCTCTGTCCACTACCCCCTCTCTCAGCCCCTCTCTCTGTCCAATAACCTCTCTATCAGCCCCTCTCTCTGTCCAATACCCTCTCTCTAAGTCCACTACCCTCTCTCTCAGCCCCCTCTCTGTCCACTACCCTCTCTTTCAGCCCCTCGCTCTGTCCAATACCCTCTCTCTCAGTCCACTACCCTCTCTCTTAGCCCCTCTCTCTGTCCAATACCCCCTCTCTATCAGCCCCTTTCTCTGTCCAATACCCTCTCTCTCAGTCCACTACCCTCTCTCTCGGCCCCCTCTCTGTCCACTACCCTCTCTGAGCCTCATCTCTCTCTCTCTCTCGCTACAATTGGTGAGCAATGGTAGGCTGCATTTGATGGGCACTGATAAGGTTGCATTTGGTGGGCACTGGTAAGGCTGCATTGATCTCTTGTACCATGTCTGCAGTCCCTGATCATCTCCTGTTCTATGTCTGCAGTCTCTGATTGTCTCCTGTATCATGTCTGCAGTCTCTGATCGTCTCCTGTATCATGTCTGCAGTCTCTGATCGTCTCCTGTATCATGTCTGCAGTCTCTGATCGTCTCCTGTATCATGTCTGCAATCTCTGATCGTCTCCTGTATCATGTCTGCAGTCTCTGACCATCTCCTATATTGTGTCTGGGGGCTCTTTCTAAACAGACTCTCTAACAGAAGCCCTCTTTGTGTCCATTAGAGAGGGCCCCCTCCAGGTTCAATTAGAGTACTCTGCTTCTCTTCCTGTATTTCGTTTTATGTTAAGAGATCATGGGAGGATCCTGGAGTAACAATGACTCTTTAGGGGAGCATCTCTGTGTTTGAATCATTGCCATAGACTCAATTGTAAAGGGGGAGGCGTTTGTAAGGTGACCACGCCCCTGTAGGGGCGCCAGAAATATTTCTGCACCCAGGCGCATATGACCCTAGGATCGGCCCTGCGATCAGGCATAGTAAGTAGGTTCAGTGATCAGAGTTGCTATACTTGCAAATATCCAATTGCGTTTGGGCCCATGATTCAAGCATGCCCTCAAGGTTTATACTGCTCTTTTCATTCATTTTTCTACATTAGGCCCCATTGGATAGTTGGCAGAATATAAAATAAAGTTTCCATATCAGAAGATCTGAGTTCAAGTTGCACATCATGATGTTGCTTTACTGTTGCAAACACTGGAGGATAGTACACATTTGTTTCCAGCTCTTGTTTCAGAATAAGCATAGTTGTTAAAATCAGCATAATAATTTTTGTATTTCGTGTAAGGTCAGCGAGATTCAAATTATTTATCTAAATTAGTACTACTCATCTTATCATGAGAACTAATAGAGACAAATGTACACTGTGTAATGAAGGCACAGGTTTAATCCCGGGCTCTGATGAGGGCAGAGCTGAGAAGGACCTGATCATAATTGCTCAACAAAGACGTGGGCTGTGCATGTAATATACTCCTTAATTCCCACGGATTTATCATTACACAGCAGTAACATCAAATAAGAATCTGTAGAGATTTCATTTGTGACTCATACATCATTATTTCACCACATGGAAATGATTCATACAAATTTGCGGTAAATCAAGACCACTTAAGCTCATAATACTTGGAAAGGATCTGCTATTAGTACACTAAATATTATAATACGGTACTAATATATTTAAAGTGGGTCTATAGACATATATATATTTATTTCATGCTGAGTAATATGTAAGTGAAACACTGACGTTGATTAGCTCTCAAAAAGATTATAATATCCATTTTGCGAGAAGCTCAGTTTCAGAGTCTTGGCTAGGGATGAGCAAAACACCCTCCCATTCAGTTCGCACCAGAACCTTTGAACAGACCGATCGTTCGCACGAACGTTAGAACCCCAAAAATTGGGAAAAATTCTTTTAAATATCGTACCTGCTGGGTGTCTATAGTATGCTTGTGAAGTGGCACGTGTTTAGAACTGTCCCTGCACAAAATTACATTACTATAAGAAAAAAGTCATTTAAAACTGCTTGCGCCTTTAATGTAATGTCTGGTCGCTGCAATATGGATGAAAATCATTGAGAAAAATAGCATGGGTTTCCCCGGCCCCCCTCCCCCAGGTCATTACCAGCCCCTTTGGCCCTATATACTTTGAACAGCAGTATACAGGCGGTGCAAACAAGACCGGGACTGTAGGTTTGTTGTTAAGTAGAATCTGTAATTTTGAACTGGTACTTTTTTTAAGTGTAGATCCAGCCAAAAAAATCTATTTTTAAGCTTTTTGGAAAGCATAGATAAGGGTTATCACCCCTGTAACATTTGTTTTGCTGTCTGTGTGCATCTGTTCAGAAGATTGCAACTCACTTTCTGTCCCAATGACAAATGTTTTTTTGAAAATGTTTTTTTTTTTTGTGAAATTAAAAGTTTTTAGTGATAAAAGCATCAGTGGACAGGAGACACCTCTTACAGAAGAGAATTTCCCTTCGTAGGGGTAGATTTTCTCTCACTTCCTGTTGTCTCCTTCCGTTTGCATGTCGTTTGTAGGTTGGATGTTTGAAAGTAGGGGCCTGCTGTATATACTGTGGTATTGGTGTTGCCACAACACTGTAAGCCCTCACAGTTAGTCTTGGTGGGCGCTGGAACGCCCTGCTGTGAACTATTATATCAAGAATTGTAATTACATGCCATTGTTGAACAGTGGTAGAAAAATTGGGCCTTTGGTGTTGGGGCTGGTGCCACAACACTGAAAGTCCTCACAGTTACTCTTGGTGGGCGCAAGAATGTGCCCTGCTGTGAAATATTCGATCAAGAATTGTAATTAAATGCCCCTGTTGAACAGGGGCAGAAAAATTGGGCCTTAGGCACTGGTGTTGGTGCCACAACACTGCAACCCCTCACAGATACTCTAGTTGGAGCTAATACTCTGTGGTAGTAATAGGAGAACACCAGCAAATGTATTCACATAGCTTTAGGTGCACACTGTGCAGAGGACACAGTACACCAAGTGAAAATACTTGCTGATAAGCCACTGCCTGTGGTATTAATATGAGAACAGCAATTGTATTCACATAGCTTTAGGTGCATACTGTGCAGAGGACAAAGACAGTACACCAAGTAAAAATACTGAAGCTAGCACAATCACCTGCCTACCTGTCAGTATATTAGGAAGAGCAGATCTAGCTAAACTCTATACAGTGTATAAATATATATATAACACCTGGGACGCATATATATCCTCTACACACTGTAAGGCCTCGTAAACACGATCAAATCTGTCTGCTGGAAACGGTCTGCTAGACCGTTTCAGCAGACAGATTCGATCGTGTGTACGGGCAAACAGACGGATTTGGCCACCCGACAGATTGGAAAGCATGCTTACCAATCTGTCGGCTGGGAACCCGTCCGCCCGACATGTCTGCTGGTTAGTACGCTAACCAGCAGACATGTCTTCTCGCACACGCGCCGAATGGTTTCGACGCATGCGCGGAAGTGTTTTACTTCCTGGTTCAGTGACGTGGCGGCGTCAACGTCACCGCCACGTCACCGACACGTCAGCGCGCTGTCTGCTGGCGGGGATTTTGGTTTGCTCGTGTGTACACGCGAGCAAACCAAAATGCCAGCAGACAGATTTGTTCAAATCGGTCGGACAGACCGTTTTGAACAAATGGATTTACTCGTGTGTACGAGGCCTAAGTGTAACTGACTCACCTGCCTGCCTGCTCTATCTTACTAAAAAAAATTACAGGCTCTCTCTCTCTCTGTCTTAACCACCGCAACATACTACACAAGGCCGACTTCCAGGTGGCCTTATATAGTGTGGGGCGTGTACTAAACCCCCTGAGCCATAATTGGCCAAAGCCATCCTGGCTTTGGCCAATTATGGCTCTCTGTTTTTTGCGCGCTGTGATTGGCCATTCATCAGCCAGCAATGCACTGCAATGCCGCAGTGAATTATGGGCCGTGACACACCACTCAAATTTGGCGCGAACAGCCCATAACGTTCGTAATTTGACGAACGATCGAACATACGATGCTCATCCCTAGTCTTGGCAATCTTTTTATAGCCTAGGCCAGTGTAATAGCGAACCTTGGCACCCCAGATGTTTTGGAACTACATTTCCCATGATGCTCAACCACACTGCAGAGTGCATGAGCATCATGGGAAATGTAGTTCCAAAACATCTGGGGTGCCACTGGCTTAGGCTATCTTTATGTAGAGCAACAGTTCTTTGCCATGAGGTGCTATGTTGAACTTCCAGTGACCAGTATGAGAGAGTGAGAGCGATAACACCAAATTTAAACACACTTGCTCCCCATTCACACCTGAGACCTTGTAACACTAACGAGTCGCATGACATCGGGAAGGGAAAATTGATAATTGGACCCAATTTGGACATTTTCACTTAGAGGTGTACTCACTTTTTTTTTGCGAGTGGTTTAGACATTAATGGTTGTGTGTTAAGTTATTTTGAGGGGACATCAAATTTACACTGTTGTACAAGCTGTACACTAAATACTACTGTAGTAAAGTGTCATTTCTTTAGTGTTGTCACATGAAAAGATATAATAAAATATTTATAAAAATGTGAGGGGTGTACTCACTTTTGTGAGATACTGTATATATATATATATATATATATATATATATATATATATATATAGCAGTGGTGAATTTGGGGGTTTATATATGAAGGAATGTATTGCATACATCTAAATTGTTATGACATTTATTCAGTTGACCTACAATGTATTTTTATTTGAAAAAAAATACATTGAAGTACATTTTATGAAATAAATAGAAAGTAAATTTTATCATATATGTCCAACAAATGTATGAATAGCAAAGAAAAACGCATTTCACATAGTTCAGTGGTTCATTAAAAAAACCTTACCTTGCCGATCCTCCCCTGGAGCAACATCAGATACTGGCTTATAGAAGAGGTGGTAATGTTCTACTGTATCTTCTGAGAACAGACTCCAGCATACACGGAGAGATGTTGCTGTGGCAGAGTTAGGTGCTTGAGGGTTAATTACGGGAGCTGAAGGCACTGCAGTAAAAAGGATATAAGAAGTACTAAAAGAGCAATTCATAAAAAAAATATTGTGCCATGAACAATGCATTACTGCATGATATGATCTTGAACAAACAGCTGAACATGGTTATGACCTTTCTGATGACTCATCTGCTGCTAACAAATTAAAGTGTACAGCATAAAAAAAACGTGTGCTGATAATCACCTGTTTTAATCTGAACAAGTAGATAGATATACGTTGTCAGTGCTTTAGTTGTTAATGCAATTTAATCTACAAGTCCTGGCTAAGAACTACCAAAAAATACAGAAGTAAGGTTGTCTGCTAGGGGTTTCCTTCACTCATGTGTGGCCTTATATGTAGGCTACATCTCCCTAGAAAAAAATAACTGTAGTTTTTTTTCTATGATATGCACATTTTTTGATAGGATTATGTTGTCGTAGAAGCAGTAATGGAAAAGGATATCAGAAAAGTGTAATTTTCTAAAGTGAACTATATATATATATATATATATATATATACACACAGTACAGACCAAAAGTTTGGACACACCTTCTCATTCCAAGAGTTTTCTTTATTTTCATGACTATGAAATTAGTACATTCACACTGAAGGCATCAAAACTATGAATTAACACATGTGGAATTATACATGACAAAAAAGTGTGAAACAACTGAAAATATGTCATATTCTAGGTTCTTTGATTACTGCTTTGCACACTCTTGACATTCTCTTAACCACTTGTCATCTGCCCACCGTCAAATGACGGCGGGCAGACGAATCCATTATCCTGACATCACGTCATATGACGTGATGTCCCTTTAAAGCCGCGGGCGGGCGCGCGCGCGCACCCGCCGCTCTGCGGGGATCCCGTGTGAGTGCCCGGCGGCAACGATCGCCGCCGGGCACACGCGATTGCTCAGTAACTGAGCGGGGACGTGCAGCTCTGTGTGTAAACACAGAGCTGCACGTCCCTGTCAGGGAGAGAGGAGAGCGATTGTGTCCCTTGTACATAGGGACACAATCGGTCACCTCCCCCAGTCACCCCCCCCTCCCCCCACAGTTAGAACACTCATAGGACACACATTTAACCCCTTCCCCGCCCCCTAGTGGTTAACCCCTTCCCTGCCAGTCACATTTATACAGTAATCAATGCATATTTATAGCATTGTTCACTGTATAAATGTAAATGGTCCCAAAAATGTCAGAAAAGTGTCCGAAATGTCCGCCATAACGTCGCAGTCCCAATAAAAAAATCGCAGATCGCTGCCATTAATAGTAAAAAAAAAAAATGCCATAAACTATCCCCTATTTTGTAAACGCTATAAATTTTGCGCAAACCAATCGATAAACGCTTATTGCATTTTTCTTTTTACCAAAAATATGTAGAAGAATACGTATCGGCCTAAACTGAGGGAAAAAATATTTTTTTTATATATTTTTTGGGTTATTTATTATAGCAAAAAGGAAAAAATATTGCATTTTTTTAAAAATTGACGCTCTATTTTTGTTTATAGCGCAAAAAATAAAAACCGCAGAGGTGATCAAATACCACCAAAAGAAAGCTCTATTTGTGGGAAAAAAAGGACGCCAATTTTGTTTGGGAGCCACGTCGCACGACCGCGCAATTGTCAGTTAAAGCGACGCAGTGCCGGAAGCTTATATTTTGTCTGGGCAGGAAGGGGGTGTAGGTGCACAGTAGGTAAGTGGTTAAAGAGCTTCAAGAGGTAGTCACCTGAAATGGTCTTCCAACAGTCTTGAAGGAGTTCCCAGAGATGCTTAGCACTTGTTGGCCCTTTTGCCTTCACTCTGCGGTCCAGCTCACCCCAAACCATCTCGATTGGGTTCAGGTCCGGTGACTGTGGAGGCCAGGTCATCTAGCGCAGCACCCTATCACTCTCCTTCTTGGTCAAATAGCCCATACACAGCCTGGAGGTGTGTTTGGGGTCATTATCCTGTTGAAAAATAAATGATGGTCCAACTAAAGGCAAACCGGATGGAATAGCATGCCGCTGCAAGATGCTGTGGTAGCCCTGCTGGTTCAGTATGCCTTCAATTTTGAATAAATCCCCAACAGTGTCACCAGCAAAGCACCCCCACACCATCACACCTCCTCCTCCATGCTTCACAGTGGGAACCAGGCATGTAGAGTCCATCCGTTCACCTTTTCTGCATCGCACAAAGACACGGTGGTTGGAACCAAAGGTCTCAAATTTGGACTCATCAGACCAAAGCACAGATTTCCAGTGGTCTAATGTCCATTCCTTGTGTTCTTTAGCCCAAACAAGTCTCCTCTGCTTGTTGCCTTTCTTTAGCAGTGGTTTCCTAGCAGATATTCTACCATGAAGGCCTGATTCACACAGTCTCCTCTTAACAGTTGTTCTAGAGATGTGTCTGCTGCAAAAGGTGGCTACTTTGAAGAACCTAGAATATGACATATTTTCAGTTGTTTCACACTTTTTTGTTATGTATATAATTCCACCTGTGTTAACTCATAGTTTTGATGCCTTCAGTGTGACTCTACAATTTTCATAGTCATGAAAATAAAGAAAACTCTTGGAATGAGAGGGCGTGTCCAAACTTTTGGTCTGTACTGTATATATATATAAAATGAGCATGCTTTCCATTTTTTGATAGGCACTGGCATTCTCATTCTATCTTCAGAGTGCCCAAATCCCGAAAAGCCAGTGCTCTGTCATGCATGTTGACCACAGCATCCATGGTCAATCCCTGTTATACTACGTCTTCCTCTACCTTTCCTTTTTCCCTTCAGAATCTCTGGGTGGCCTTGCTACCTAATGGGAATGCAAAGGGGTGGAAAGAGGCATGCTGTAGGCAAATCACTCAGAGTATTTGCATAATAAATCATCTGGGTTTGGGGAATACCAGGGTCTCTGAAGAGAAACTGAGGATGGCATCTGTAGTAGGGTGAGCAGACATCCCTGGTTTCGGGGGACAGTCCCCGGATTGAGGATACTGACCCTGG
Source organism: Rana kukunoris (assembly GCA_029574335.1). Lineage (NCBI taxonomy): Eukaryota > Metazoa > Chordata > Amphibia > Anura > Ranidae > Rana > Rana kukunoris. The sequence continues at coordinate 53,591,522 of CM056051.1, forward strand.
TCCAAGTCTGTTCCCGGTTTTGTCCCCGGATTGGATTTGAACAGGGGCTGGGGCAATTTCAAAGACAGTCAGTGCAGAATAAAAAATAAAATAATTCTGAATTACACATCCCTGCTCTGCCGCTCTTACTAGCTTAGGGGGTGTATTTTCTTCAATTATCTGTGCCCCTTTCTGATGATCATGTGCTGGTCGGAGAGCGGAGGGACCATTCAGTTTCAGTTGCATGTTCTTTTGCCTTGGCCCAAGGCCTGGCCAGCCGCCTGCCTGCTTATCTCCTTGCCTTCACTGGTGGAGTGATCTTCCTCCGCTCCCCATCCAGTAGTAGCCGGGTACCGGAGAGTGAGACTTGACAGGCTGTGAGGCGGGCACAGTCGCCGATTGCCAGCATTACTAGTAAAAAAAATATATATGTCCCCGGATTCCATTTAAAAAATCTGGTCACCTTAATCTGGAGGTCCCTGCTGTATGGATCTGGGTCTACCTAAAGGGCTTAAACGGTACGATAATTTCCTTGCACATGATTGGATGTCTAGTTCAAATTCCTTTATTTTGTAAATCACCCCTTAAGGGTAAGTATTTTTTATAGTATACACATTTTACTTTTTGAACCCTGCTTACAATAGATAACATATTTAGTACACAGTGAATTATGATGGCTTTGGAGAACTGAGGGCATGGGATTAACTTCTACAAGGAACATTTTAATATGGATTTTGTACATTTTCTTTGCATATACATGTTTTTCCTCCAGAAGATGCAGTTCTGTCTTACAGTCCAAAAATGACACTGATAGGTCAGACATGTTTTAACCCAGTAGGGCCCTTATGTATATAAAAGTGTCTTTATGATTGCGGTAAGGTTTTTTTAGTGTAAGCTGCTGGAACTTTTGTGAAGTGTTTTGGAAAGTGAAAGAAAAGGGCATCTATCAGTATTGTTGAAGCTATCATTGTATATTATGCAATTATATGATTTTGATATTAGGTTATTAGGAACACATTAAAGATATCCACAATTGGCAATCATTAAATAAGTATATTTTGCTCTAACTGGGGATCTGAAAATGCTTTCATAACTGTCAAATATGATGCACTTGGCTGCAGTTTAAAAAAAAAAAAACTGATCATTCAAATGTTCATTGCAGTCAGATGGGTAACACGGACAAAGCACTTGTAAAAATGTTCCCATTCATTCTTGATAAAATTGTGGGTTGGGCCAGAAATATTTTGTCTTTCGGCTGTGCAATCTCGTCATGGATATCTCACAGGGCAGGTGAGTATTAAGCTCACCCAATTTATTTTTCCTAAAAATTGCCCCCCAATTAATCTCCAGGTGACGATCCCAATAATGATGACAGTTGATGTATCCAAATCCGCCTTCAAATTTTAGCCCTTTCTGTTTAATATGTTGGGGTATAATACTAACACTAAAAGGTATTATGTGTGGAACTGAGACATCGCCTAAAGGAAAAAGAGAAAAAAAAGATACGCTTTGGGACTCAGAGATTTAGGGAGAAAAAGGCCTGGGAACTCAAGTGGTTCAAGAGACCTTGTCCTTAGCTTACAACATTAAAAGTGCAAGGACAAAGTATGTCAAATACTTACCTGTAGTTTTCTATATTGGCTTGCAATGTGCTTCTGACTTGGCTAGCAAATCTGAATGCTACAGATGAGTAAAGCCGGCCATAGATGGTTCGAATCTCAGCCGTTTCTTGCTGAAATCGCCAAGGTTTAAATTGATCAACCGTACAACCAGCCTGGATTTTACACACGATTATTTTTTTTCTGTGATTTTTGTTCATGCCGGGAAAGCTTTTCAGATGACTCATCGGTTGTCAAGGACATGATGGCTGCACGCTCCTTAACAACCATGACAGTTACTGGTTGTTAACCACTTGCTTACTGGGCACATATTAGAGGTGTTGAATATGATCGTCGAATCGGTGCATTGCGATTCGACGGTCCGTGATGCGGTAACGATGCTGCTGCTTTAAATAATCGATTACTGAGGATGACGTCATCCTCGCGCCGTGCCGCCGCGCCAGTTCCTGCCTCCGAGTTGAGCCAAAGCAAGCCAAAGTTTTCTCCCGCCTCCCGCTGACGCCTCCCGCCGACGTCAACCCCATGTGTCGCACTCGCACTCGTGAGGAGACAGGAGAGGACAGCGGAGCGATGTGACACACTTACCTTCCGACTCGTGTTGGAGTCCCGGTCCCCCCAGAGCTCAGCTTAGTGACTGGCACAGTGGAGACGTGACCATTACCTGACCAGGACTCGGAGAGAGATCCACTAGGTTGCAGCCGCCGCACCGCACAGACCACAAGTCATCACACACAGGCAGCAGCACTGCAGCAGGAAAGGACTCGGAGGAGACCCGCACAAGCAGTGAGTGAGTGCCAGACTGTCAGTGCCACTGCTCACTCAGCAAAACCAGACCAGTGTGTGTGCCATTGTCGTTGTGTAGGTAGGTCAGTGTCACACAGACAGACACACACATCAGTCACTAAGAAAAAGTAAAATGAGTCTAACTGTACTAAAAAACGTTGTATCTGTCCTGTCCTCACTCCTCAGACTCGGTCCTCAATCCTCATCACAGGCAGCAGCAGGAGAGGAGGACACCCACTCCAGCAGTGAGTACCAGACAGTGCCACAGTTGTGATCATCTCACCACCACCAGTGCCACCGACTTGTCTTGTCATCATCAGGTAGGTAACTGTCTGTCACACAGACACACACACTACTACTAGTAAAAGTGCACGGATTGTTTCACTAGTAAACTTGGTTGTCATCTGTCCTGTGTCCTCAGACTCGTCCTCAAGGCAGCAGGAGTGGAGGAGACCCACTCCACCAGCAGCCAGCGAGTGGTTGAGTGCCACTGCTCAACTCAAGTGCTCAGCTCAGTACCACCGACTCGGAGTCATCATCATCATAAATCAGGTAGGTCACTGACTGTCGCACAGATGACACAGTACGAAGAAGTACACTGACTGTACTAAACTGAGATAATATAATCTGTAGGTATCTCTCTGATGCATTGTTGTGTGGACTCGGAGTGAATGAAATGTTAATAAATATATTAATGATGATGGTGATTGATGATTGGCATTATATATTCTGTTTTCCTAACATTTCCTAAGTTAATGTTAGGAACACGGAATAATGCCAACAATCATCACCATCATTAATATATTAACATTTCATTCATGAGACACCCCCTTCCGCTGCTCTAGCCTCCTAAATGAAATAATAAAATGTTTTTTTGTTTTTTTTTGGTGCTCGTGGTGGTGGTGGTGCTGCTGGTGGTGGTGCTGCTGGTGGTGGTGGTGCTACTGCTGCTGGTGGTGGTGGTGCTACTGCTGCTACTGGTGGTGGTGCTGCTACTGGTGGTGGTGCTGCTACTGGTGGTGGTGGTGGTGCTGGTGGTGGTGGTGCTGCTGCTACTGGTGGTGCTGCTGCTACTGGTGGTGCTGCTGCTACTGGTGGTGGTGTTGCTGCTACTGGTGGTGGTGGTGTTGCTGCTACTGGTGGTGATGGTGCTGCTGCTACTGGTGGTGGTGGTGCTGCTGCTACTGGTGGTGGGGGTGCTGCTGCTACTGGTGGTGCTGCTGCTACTGGTGGTGCTGCTGCTACTGGTGGTGGTGCTGCTGCTACTGGTGGTGGTGGTGCTATATGATTATGCAGGGAACTTGGTATAATTTGTTTAAATAGCAGATACGAATAAATATATTTCTTCAATTTCTGACTGCTTGAATACATTTTTTGATGAAAAGTTGAAAACCATAGGCACTTAGGTATTAATCTTGATGCATCGTGATGCATCGCGGAATCGAATCGAATCGAATCGTGGACTTGATAATCGTAATCGCATCGAATCGTGAGACCGGTGAAGATGCGCAGCCCTAGCACATATACCCCCCTCCTGCCCAGGTGAAATTTCAGTTTCCGGCACTGCATCGTTTTAACTGACAATTGCGCTTTTGTGCGACGTGGCTCCCAAACAAAATTGACGTCCTTTTTTCCCCACAAGTAGAGCTTTCTTTTGGTGGTATTTGATCGCCTGTGCGGTTTTTATTTTTTGCGCTATAAATAGAAAAGTGCGACAATTTTGAAAAAAAAATACAATGTTTTTTACTTGTTGCTATAATAAATAGCCCAATTGAAAAAAAAAAACATTTTTTTTCTCAGTTTAGGTCGATACGTATTCTTCTACATATTTTTGGTTAAAAAAAAAAAAAAATCTCAATAAGTGACTGGTTTGCGCAAAAGTTATAGCGCCTACAAAATAGGGGACAGAATTATTATTTTTTATTTTATTTATTTTTTACTAGAAATGGCGGCGATCTGCGCTTTTTATTGGGACTGCAACATTATGGTGGACACATCCGACACTTTTGACACATTTTTGGCGCCATTCACATTTATACTGCGATCAGTGCTATAAATACGCACTAATTACTGTATAAATGTGATTGGCATTGAAGGGGTTAACACTAGGGGTTAAATGTGTATCCTGGGTGTGTTCTAACTGTGGGGGGAGGGGGGGTGACTGGGGAGGTGACCGATCTGTGTCCCTATGTACAAGGAACACAGATCAGTCTCCTCCTCTCCAGAGACAGGACGCTGTCTCTGTGTAAAACGGCAATGAGAGATGATCTCATATGTTTACATATGAGATCATCTCTCATTGGCCGTGCAGATCGCATAGTGAACGGCCACTCTGATTGGCCGTTCCTGCGATCTGTGATTGGCTGTGTCCAAGGGACATGGCCAACACAGAGCTTCCCCGCTGCGCGCTCTGGAGCGCGCGCTGGGAACGCCCAAAGGGGTGGCCGTCAATTGACGGCGGCTTGGCTATTCAGGTCCGCGCTGTAGCCGTCATTCGGGTATAGCGCGGGCCTCAAGTGGTTAAGGAACGGGCGGCTGCCGGTGTCCTTAACAGCCAGTTAAAATCATACACATTGCCTAAATACTGCTAAATACTAAATACTGCGGGCCAGATTCACAGAGCCCTTACTCCGGTCTATCTCCTGTTAGACCGGAGTACTTTCAAATTACCCGCGTCGTATCATTAGTTTGAATCCTCAAAGCATGATACAACGGCTTCAGGCTTCAATCCGACAGGCTTATGTCTTCGTACGCCTTTGGATCTACGCTGCAATCTTTTGGTGGCCGCTGGGTGAAGTTCAGGACGTTTTCCGCGTCGGGGTATGCAAATTAGCTTTTTCCGGCGATCCACAAAGTTACGATCTTCCTTCGAATCTCTTACGGCATTTGTAGTCATCTTTTTGCTGCGTAAAGTTATACCAGCTATTAGCTGGTCTATAGTTAGACGGCCCATGTTAAGTATGGCCGTCGTTCCCACGTCGAATTTCATTTTTTGTGTAAGTCGTCCGGGAATATGAATGTACGTAAACGACGCTACTCAAAAAAAAAATGACGTAACAACGTTATTTCGCGCAATGCACGGCGGGAAATTTCAGAACTGAGCATGCGCAGTTCGATCGCCGCGGGGACGCACCTAATTTAAATGCTTCACGCCCCCTAATCGCGTATTTCGAATCCGCCGTGAGAAATACACTACGCCGCCGTACCTTACGGGCTCAAATCTACCTGAATTCGTCTTAGAGCCAGGTAAAATACGGCAGCGTAGTGTATCTCTGATACTCTGCGCCAGGGCAATTGTACCTGAATCTGGCCCTGCATGCCTGGAACACTACTTAATTACCGCATGCATTTAATTATTTTTTTCCTTATGTGAATTGAGTTTAACACCTGTTCATGCGGTATTTACAGAGAGTTTTTTAGCGTTTTACGGTAAATTACCACAAAACAGTATAGTGATTTAACAGTTCCTGGATTGCATGCAATATTTATGCAAAATGTGTCTGGACACCTAAATACCACGTGATTCTTTTGTAAATGGAGCCCAGTATGTTACATTTTTGATTTTGTTACTTTATGAATTACAACATGTTAAAATTGTCAGATCTACATTACCTGGAGGAGTATTTATAGAATCTAAAAGCTTTTCCACTTCAGAAAAATCGAAGTTATTGTTTTCAAATTCCGCATCCGTAGAAATATTTAAATTGATGTCCGTGCTTAAGTATTTGTTGAGTCTGTGAATATTAAGAGTTGATATTATTTACAGTATCAACATTGAAAACAGGTTAGTTAAAATTGTCATTGCACACTACAAAATCAGAAGCTGCTCAAAGCCTATGTTTTGGCACACTGGGAGTAAATTGACACGTGAAAGTTCAGTCAAACTCTTACTAAGCCCAAAATGTCTCCCACCCCCATTCTAAGCCTATTCCACCTACACTGTAAAGGAAATGTCTATATTTACCTATGCTGAGGGCATACCATTCAGGTCACATGACCTCTGGCCATCGCTGGGACCCAATCATGTGAATGGACTGGTGCTCACTCATAATAGGTAAGAATAGTCTTAGAATGAGGGTGGGAGTAGTTTTAGTCTTCAATACATTTTGACTGAACTTCCACTTTAATGGCCTGCAGGCGGGTCTCAAATGTGTGAACGAGTCTCTACCATGTCTTCTATCAGGGACCTCCTAAAGCAGGGCTTGTTCAGGCTTAACGCTTGCCATATAAAAAAAAATAAGGCCCCTTTCACACTGGGGGCAGTTTTACCCCCGCAGAGGCACATTGCCGGTGGTATAGCTGCGCTGTTCCATTGATTTCAATGGGCGGGAGCAGCGAAGGAGCCGTATACACACCGCTCCTTCCCCGCTCCAAAGATGCGGCTAGCAGGACTTTTTTTCCCGTCCTGATACACTGGAGAAACAGCAGCAGCTGTTTAGGGTCGGTTTACATGTGCTATTTTTAGCGCAATAGTGCCTGCAAACAGCTCCAGTGGGAAAGGGGTCTAAAAGAAAAACATAAAAAAACAAAGAGCTTCCTGATGATGGCTCACTGATTGACTGAAATGCGTTGGGGTATTATCGCATCACCGCGACACACATCCGCCCAAACGAACACAGGGAATCCAGCAGCAATGTGGTTAGCGGCTACTACCACCATTGTGAGCTGATTCCCCCCCCCCCCCCCCAAAAAAATCACCTGTTCCACACGCCAGGTGCCAGGATGTTTAGGTGATACTTTTTTTTTTTTTTAAATGCTTTTAACCACTTAAGGACCGCCTACTGAACATTTACGTCAGCAGAATAGCACGGCTGGGCACATCAACGTATATATACATTGGTTTCTAGTAACCAGCCATGGGTCATGGGCACGCGCCCGCGACGCGCTCCCGTGACCCGGTCCGAAGATCCGGGACCACGGGACTCGCGGACCCGATCGCCGCTGGAGTGCGGCGATCGGTCCCCGGAGCTGAAGAACGGAGAGAGCCGTTTGTAAACACGGCTTCCCCGTGCTTCACTGTGGCCGCAGCATCGATCACGTCATCCCTGTTATAGGGGGACGTGATCGATGACGTCACACCTACAGCCACACCCCCCTACAGTTGTAAACACACACAGGGAACACACAAATCCTACAGCGCCCCCTTGTGGTTAACTCCCAAACTGCAACTGTCATTTTCACAGTAAACAATGCAATTTAAATGCATTTTTTGCTGTGAAAATGACAATTGTCCCAAAAATGTGTCAAAATTGTCCGAAGTGTCTGCCATAATGTCGCAGTCATGAAAAAAATCGCTGATCGACGCTATTAGAAGTAAAAAAAATTTTTTTTAAAAATGCAATAAAACTATCCCTTATTTTGTAAACACTATAAATTTTGCGAAAACCAACCGATAAACGCTTATTGCAATTTTTTTTTACCAAAAATAGGTAGAAGAATACGTATCGGCCTAAACTGAGGAAAAAAAATTATATATATTTTGGGGGGATATTTATTATAGCAAAAAGTAAAAAATATTGCATTTTTTTCAAAATTGTCGCTCTATTTTTGTTTATAGCGCAAAAAATAAAAACCGCAGAGGTGATCAAATACCACCAAAAGAAAGCTCTATTTGTGGGGAAAAAGGACACCAATTTTGTTTGGGAGCCACGTCGCACGACCGCGCAATTGTCAGTTAAAACGAGGCAGTGCCGAATCGCAAAAAGGAGGCAAGGTCCTTTAGCAGCATTTTGGTCCGGGTCTTAAGTGGTTAATAAACATTTTGGAATGATATTTTTCACAATGAGGATTCTTTTGGTTTACTTATCTGTATGAGGAACTGCACTGCATGAGATGCCAGTAGCGGATATCTACAGGGGTTTCCCCACATGCTTTAAGGACCATACTAGCAATAGTTAGTCAACTCCAGGGGGTGAGTTTACATCTAAGTGGGGTACCCAAGTCTGAGCACATTGAAGCACTAATATATCAACTTTGAGCATGAGCACTTTATATCACTTTTCTATTGGGACTGTTCTATATTTGTGTATTTCATTTGTACTAAACCTAGTGCAGTGGACTGTTTTTTATATTTTCTATTGCCATTTTGACAATTTTTTACTGCAGATGGATTGGTATTGTGCTTGTTACATTATATATCTATTGGCGCTTGGTTCTTTTATTTTTAACTGTAGCCATACTCACAATCCACAGCCCTCCAAATACTGTTCTCCACCTTCAAACGTGCACATACAGGGCCAGATTCTCTAAGAAATTCGCCGGCGTAGCGTAAGCCATTTACACTACGCCGCCGCAGCGAAAATGGCCCAGCGTAAGCCCGCGTAATTCAAATGGGGCGGCTTGTATTTAAATTAAGCGCGCCCCCACGTCGAATGAACTGCGCATGCGCCGGCCAGGGAAAAAGCCCAGTGCGCATGCTCCAGCTCACGTCGGAAAGCGCCGTTGAAACCGACGTCAAAACAACGTGATCGTCACTACGCAATGCCCTATTCGCGAACGAGTTAGTAAAACGACGTAAGCGACAGGGAAAAAGCCGACGCTGACCCGACGCCATACTTAACATGGCATCCGACGGCATCCGACGGTACTTCGTAAGGTTACTCCTCATAGAAGCAGGGGTAAACGACAACGACGTACGCGACGACGGGGCGGCGTAAAAGCGATCGGGAATCGGTGTAGTAGCCTCATTTGCATAGGCAAATGAGAAAACAACGTAAAGGCCACCTAGTGGCCGGAGTTGTCATTACAACTACGATCCGCAAGTGTAATGGTATTACACTTGTCGGATGTTCAAGCGTATCTATGCCAAAGTGATGCTAAGAATCACTCGCATAGATACGAGCCAAAAAAACGGCGATACGACGGGGTATCTGAGATACTCCGTCGTAGCGCCACTGAGAATCTGGCCCACAGTGTGCTGAGGATAATGTGTGCCTTGTACACACACTCACCATACTCCAGGTCACCCTTCACAACATGCCCACTCTGGAGACCCCTCCTGCACCAGGACTCAACATCTTCACGTGGTTTCAGAACAGGTTATTATTAACTTATCCACCCCCATCCCCTAGCCTGATCAGGTGCTTGCATAGTTGGGTACACTAGGATCCCTCTTTTTCATGTTGGTATTTAATTAGATGTACAGACTAGCATAAATTTAACAGGGCACCGTCCCACTTCACAGCAGCAAGGGTACTAAGGATCCACTTCAGACACATGAAGAGCCCATATACTCAGTCCAACTCAATTTTATTATAACAGTTTGTATTTCAAGTCCCGGTAAAATAATAATTTTGTTAATTATTCCCTTTGTGTCCCTATGTATGGCCAGCAGTGGGGGTGCCCATTTCAGGGGTTGCAAAGAACATTGATCTATTTCCTGGTAATGCTCTTCCCATCAGCCCCCCCCTTTTAGACTCCACCCCAAGCATATATTAACCTGCCAGAAGGAAATTAACACATTTTCCTTCCTAGAAGGATTTTAAAGGATAATCTATTTTAATGGGGCAATATAGTGGCCCCTGCCTATAGGCCTGTTGTCTATTTTTCTTTAAATTGATTCTTACTATGTATTTCTGCCTCTTTGTGTCATTCTTTTGTGAACTCCTAAACCTTTCTATTTCCCCTTTACTGTTACTTATTACTTCTACATTTAAATTAATCCTTCTAAAAATTCTATGTATTTTATGTTGTAAATTTAAAATTAGCATTACCTGTTGGTTGTATAAAGTGCAGCCTGCAGGATAAGAAGAGAAAATTACAAGGATTACATATTAAACAATAATCATTGACATATCTCAAATGTATATTGATATTACAAAGGAATATTAGGCAACTAAACTAACCAGTGACTTTTGAACATACCATATAAAAATTCATAGACAGAGGTAGTTACCTTGGCCCAGATTCACAGAGCGATTACGCCTGCGCAACAGGAGATGCGCGTGCGTAAGTCTAAATGTGCGCGTGCGTTTCGTTGCGCGGCATCCCCAGAACGAGATACGCAAAAAATCGTCTTTTTTTTGTCCCGCATAATTTCGTTAGACTGGCGCATCCGTCCGCGCAAAAGTGCGATAGACACACCATTGATTTGCTAGTCAAATATGCTAATGAGGGACTTACGGGGATCCACAAAACAACGTTGGGGCAGCGCAGGCGACGCAGTGTGCGCAACAGCAAAATGTCCTGTCTAAAATTAGAGCTGATAAAAGCTGGTCTAAAAAAAGAAAAAAAGTCTACTTGTCAGATAAAGCAACACTGTTAGTGAGGAGTTCAGCAGTCACACGTGTTGCTCAACAATCTGTATGCCAACATGCCAGGGGCATCGTCGCACATAGCTATACTACTGACTTTAGATGAACAAAGAAGGAGGAGGGCACTAAGGAGGGCACGGGAGATGTTTTTTTTTTTTTTTTTTTATTTGCTTATATCAAATTTACAATTTAATCTAATACAATATTCTTATCTGATACAAGCCCCTCACTCTTCACTTGATATATCACACACGCATAGACATCTTTGGCATGAGTGATTCTGAGGTGTCTCGCATCTTCAGATTCACCCCTCATGCCATCCTGGAATTACCACAACCTTGCAGGAGGACATCAGCAGCCCAACACATGGCACCACCCATGACACCCATGACAGCTACATATACAATCAGAGCCCCATCCCCACAGATTTCGAACAGAACATGTATGGGGACAGCTGGCTGGTTGGTGAGTGACATGGGTGGCAGGCATGACTATCCCCTCCCGTGATGCACACCTCACAAGTGGCACATGCATGACTAACATCCTCCTGTCTTTTCCCTTCAAGGTGACTCTGCATATGCACTGGTACCCCATCTCATGACCCCATCTCATGCCAGCTCACATTATGCATCTTTGCACGTTAAACACACACATTAATCATGGCACAATGAGAATGCATGCATGCACACCACTGTGGTCCCTAGCACAGACACACCACATCGTCATCACATTGGATTGGCACCAGTCCACCATGCAGGACTTGTGAGCTGCAACGCCATGCCACGGCTCCAATTATGTCACTGTACATTCATACACCATTCACACAGACCTGGGGATCACTTCTCCACCACAAATGAGGGTGACACCCCTTTTCCCGCAGGAATATCACCCCCACATTCCAAAATCATACACAAACAGAACCAAAAAAAATTAAATAAATGACGAGCAAAAAAAAAAAAATTCCCAGCAAAAATATAATTTAAACAAAATAACAACAAAGAAAACACATAAAAGACAAAAATCACTCTGCAAAACAGTCCCCAAATATCTCAAAGACACGTCACAAACAAACAAAAGCACCTTGCTGTAGAGGGAGGGATACAAAGGGATGTACTTTTGCAAAGGAAGTGTGTCTATTTATGCTGTCTGCGTAGTTCACAAAGTTGCCCTAGTCCATTTCCAATTTCACTGATTGCGCCGCTCCCGAGTTGTGAGCATGCGCACAGCGGAGCTGACCATGGTCTCCTTCAAGCGCGCATGCGCGAGCCGGCCGGCCCTTCATTTGCATGGGGTCACGGCTCATTTCAATGTAACACGCCCACGTCCTTCCCAATTTGTATTACTCCTCCTTACGCCTCTGGAAAAACGTTTACTTATGCGCAATTTCCTGCGCAAAAGCTACGAGAATAGGGTGATTACGCGGCAAAATTGCGCAAGTCTAACGTAAAGGCGGTGCGCTACGCCGGTCCAATAATGCGCAGATGTACGTGAATCTGGGCCCTTCAGTGGAAACCATATAGTCTAGCTTGACCTGTCTCCAGAGAATCCCTGTTGGCTCTTTATCATGAGTACCCCTGTTGGCCCTTTAACATGAGTATTCTTGTTGGCTCTTTGTCATGAGTGTTCCTTTTTATCATGAGTATTCCTGTTGGATTTTTTATCATAAGTAACCCTGCTGGCTGTTTGTCATGAGCATGCCCGATGCTTTATGAATATCCATGTTGGCTCTTTTGCATGCGTATCTGTTTATCACGATGAACAGTTTAACTGACCAGTGTGGTGGCACAGATAAAGTGAAACTGGCAGGAGGAAGTAAGATTTTTAAAGGAAAAAAAAGAATTTTGGCTTACCTGTAAATTCCATATCTTGGACTACACTACAGAACACATGTTGGATATTCATAGTCCTTGGTTATAGGCTTGAATCTTTAGGTGGTTGTACACTGGCAAAGCTTTGCTGGATTTACCTCCCTTGGACGTACCCCCATAACCCTACCCCACTCTGTGAGCCAGGGGCGGACTGACAACTCATGGGGTCCCCGGGCAATAGAAGATTATGGGGCCCCCAGGCTTACAGATGGCCAACAAGCCAGGTGGCAGTACAGAGGTGGGGCAGCTAAAATCTCGGGATTTTCACATCAAAAGCATGTAGGTTTTGGACATATCAGGGACAGATGTAAAAAAAACACAGATTTTTACATACTGTCCCTGGTTTTAATGAGCCTGGCAACCCTGATGGGGCCCCCTAGTGGCATGGGGCCCTCGGGCAGTGCCCGAGTTCCTCAATGGTCAGTCCGCCCCTGCTGTGAGCGTTCAGTTTTTTAGTAAACAATGTAAAGTAACACAGGAATAGAGGGGAGGCTTGCCTAGGCCTTGTACTGTATGCCAAGATTTGAAATTTACAGGTAAGTCAAAATTCCACCAATCTAGTGGAGTTGGCATGTAATAGTGCTGGAGGTGTCATCTTTAAGGCCTCGTACACACGAGCAGACAGATTTGTTCAAATCTGTCTGTCCGACAGATTTGAACAAATCTGTCTGCTGGGATTTTGGTTTGCTCGCGTGTACACACGAGCAAACCAAAATCCCCACCAGCAGACAGCGCGCTGACGTGTCGGTGACGTTGACGCCGCCACGTCACCGCACCAGGAAGTAAAACACTTCCGCGCATGCGTCGAAACCATTCGGCGCGTGTGCGAGAAGACATGTCTGCTGGTTAGCATACTAACCAGCAGACATGTCGCGCAGACGGGTTCCCAGCCGACAGATTTCAAAGCATGCTTTGAAATCTGTCGGGTGGCCAAATCCGTCTGTTAGCCCGTATACACGATCGAATCTGTCTGCTGAAACGGTCTAGCAGACCGTTTCCAGCAGACAGATTTGATCGTGTGTACGAGGCCTAAGAGTGTAAGATTTTGAGATGAGTTGTCTGATCCAATCAATAATTTTGAGGCAGGATGTTCTTTGTGGGGCCCTGATGACAAGACCAAGAGAGAATGTGTCTTCCTAATAGAAGTTGTGGCGTTTCTGATAGTTCTGACAATGTCTGGGTAATGACGAGCAATCTCTTTGTCGTCCTTATGAACAGGGCACAAAGGCCTTCTCTAAGGTAGAAGTTGGATACCACCTTATGTAGAAAGTTAGGTCTTGGGAGCAAAATTACTTTGTGAAGGTTCAGGAATTGCTCCTTACAGGAGAGAGACACATCTGAGATATGTCTGACAGCTGTGAGAGCAACGAAGAAAGCTATTTAGCAAGAAAGGTAATCTAAAGAGAGTTTTCTGATGGTTCAAAGGGTGGTTTCTGCAGGGCAAAAAAACAACAACAAATTAGGATCCCAAGGAAGCCCAAGGTGTTCTCATTGCTTTCCCAAAATTTTCATCAGTCCAAGTTTTATGTGACGTGGAGGCAAAAATATCTTTGTACTTGTGGAACTTTTTTTTTTTTTTTTGGAACCAATTTCTTTCAGAGTGGCAATTTCTATTTTAAGCAATGTAACTCTTTTCGAAATTACTCTCTTGCATATGTAACAGTACTTGATGTATCTGAGCTGCATTCCAAGCAACAGAGCTACTTTTAGATATCCACAGTACTTGGTGTACTGGATGTGCTTCAACAACAGTTTTATGTTTTCGTATGTTTCTGTCATGTGTGCAGCATAACCAACAGGTACTGCAAATTGCAAGAATAGAATATTTCTATAACATGGAACATGAAAGGTTAAATTACAGGTTATTTTACATGATTAGCAACCAAAAATCTGTAAGATAAAAAAAAAATGTGCTAACATGTTCTTTAAGTTTAAAGTGTATTTAGAGTAGAGTTTTTTCCCAATTATATACAGGTGGTTTACTTTTTCTCATTGCCCCATTGGAAAGAGTTTTCATGCCCAAGACAGAAAGTGATAATAATATCCCTATTGTGAACACACACAGCAAAAAAGAAGGCTGTCAGAGGTTTCAACCCTTCTCCAATCTGGTTGGCATTGGGCTTTAATGCTGAATTCCAGAAATTCCTTTGTAAAAATCAAAAACAGTGAGGTGCATGAAACCTCCTGGGCTTGGCTCTATTATTTATATGTGACAGGCTTATAATACTCCCAGAAGACAGCTGTAGTTCCTAGAGAGCAACACTGATCCTTCTGGGCACTGCATCTGCACAGGAGAGTCACTGCAGCTGCTATCCCTGCCCCTCCCCTCCTCCTGCTCAATCACAGAAGCCTTTGTATTATGTGAACACAGTCACAAAGTACCAAGGCTTCTGTGAATAGGCAGCAACGGGGATGGGCATCCATAGCTGCTCTGTGTGTTTCTCTCCTCTTAAATCCCCTAAGTCAGTGGTCATCAACCCTACTCCACAGGGCCCACTAACAGGCCAGGTTTTATGTATTACCTTGGGGAGATGCAGACTGGAATACGGCAATCACTGAGCAGCAAGTGAAACCACCTGTGATGTATTTCAGTTATCTTGAAAACCTGGCCTGTTAGTGGGCCCTGTGGGGTAGGGTTGATGACCACTGCCCCAAGTGTCTACCCACAGAGCAATAAAACTGTTAGATATGAATAATAGAGATAAGCCCAGGAGATATTACTCAGCTGCTTGGACTTACCTCATAGTGTGCCTTCACTTTTTTAACAAAGTGATTAAATTCCTGGAAATAATTGTGGTCACTGTAGCATTCAATTACACTCTGTGTTCTGTCTTTGCAAAGTGTCTTAAGTAAAAGTTTATGGAAATGTGTTTATATTGTCTTAAATAGTGTTAATGCTCTTACCTTCACAAATGCAACCTTGTCGTTCTCTTTAAAACATTTCTGTATAGCCTCCATTAAATCTTTCGAGGTGTCAAGACTTTTTCCACATTCGACTAGCTGCTCAAATAACGACTCCAACTTCTGTTTCTTTTCATCTGCCAGAACCTGTAACTTATCTTCATGCTTGGATGCAATTGAATCCATTACTTCTGCATAATGCATCTCACAGTTCTGTTCTTGTCGCCCAAAATTCTCCTAAAAGTTCAAATATAGCACAAAATCATTCCTATGAAAGGATTTCAGCAGCCACGTGTAGAGTTTTCTGTTATTCAGTTATGTTGTCTTTTGAAGCATTTAAAAGAGACCCTTAAAGTGGAACTAAACCCATCAATTTAACGGTTAGGGCATCTCAGACGAAATCAGGAAGTGACGAAACGTGTCAGTGTTTTGATCTCGGTGGCCTAACCAGAAGTGATCTGTGCACTCAACGGACTGCAGTGAAACCAAGAAACAACACTAGTGGGCGTGGCTGATGTACACAGGCAGCTTTCATTGTTTACTGCAGAGACCAGGTGACTATGCTCACACTTTACTTTTGCTTGAGATTTATGGTCTTTTGTGATTACCAACTGGGTGGACAGTACAGCAGTGGATGATCAGTGTGTTTAAGGCTTATCTTATCCTGAATTGTCGTGAGTGCATCCCCAAAAGGGGAGACCCCCTTACGCGGTGAATTTTGGTGGAAGGTGCATGGATTAAGATTGGTTACCCTACCTAACACTACTGTACTTCTCTACATTAACTTGTTTTCCTGCGTGAACAACATATGGAAGTTATGCCAAATTTAGAGTTTGACTAAAGCGCTGCTACAGTATTACTGAGGACTCTTTGAATTTTGAGTGTTTTTAATATTGCTGTTTTATATCTATAATCTTTATTATAGATGTATTTTTTAAATAATAGAGGCAGAATATGAATCAAAAATCCTGAAAAAAAACCCCACATAAAACAAATGCTATAAAATCAGTTGCAGTTCTGTGAGTAAAATAAATATTTGATCCCCAAGCAAAACATGACTTAGTACTTTGTAGAGAAACCCTTGTTGGCAATCACAGAGGTAAGACGTTTCTTGTAGTTGGTGACCAGGTTTGCACACATCTCAGGAGGGATTTTGGTCCACTCTTCTTTACAGATCTTCACTAAATCCCTGAGGCCTCGTACACACGATCAAATCTGTCTGCTGGAAACGGTCTGCTAGACCGTTTCAGCAGACAGATTCGATCGTGTGTACGGGCTAACAGACAGATTTGGCCACCCGACAGATTTCAAAGCATGCTTTGAAATCTGTCGGCTGGGAACCCGTCCGCCCGACATGTCTGCTGGTTAGTACGCTAACCAGCAGACATGTCTTCTCGCACACGCGCCGAATGGTTTCGACGCATGCGCGGAAGTGTTTTACTTCCTGGTGCGGTGACGTGGCGGCGTCAACGTCACCGACACGTCAGCGCGCTGTCTGCTGGCGGGGATTGTGGTTTGCTCGTGTGTACACGCGAGCAAACCAAAATCCCAGCAGACAGATTTGTTCAAATCTGTCGGACAGACAGATTTGAACAAATCTGTCTGCTCGTGTGTACGAGGCCTGAGGTTTCTTGGCTGTTGCTTGGTAACTCAAAGTTTCAACTCCCTCCATATATTTTCTATAGAATTAAGGTCTGGAGACAGACTAAGCCACTCCATGACCTTAATGTTCTTCTTGAGTCACTCCTTTTATGTTTTGGGTCATTGACATGCTGGAAGACCCATCCATGGCCCATTTTCAATGTTTTGGCTGAGGGAAAAAGGTTCTCATCCAAGATTTTACAATACATGGCCCTGTCCATTGACCCCTCAATTCGGCAAAGTCGGCCTGTACCATTAGCAGAGAAACCTCCATGTTTGACTGTAGAGATGGTGTGTTCTTAGGGTTATCGTCAGCATTTTTCTTCCTCCAAACACGGCGAGTTCCCCCCCTCAAGAAGTCACATGTACAGTCATGCCAAAGAACATCTAAATGATTCAGAGAAGGATTAGGAGAAAGTGCTGTGGTCAAATGAGACCAAAATTTAGGAGGAAGAAAAATGCTGACTATGACCCTAAAAACACATTCCAACCGTCAAGCACAGAGGTGGAAACATTATGCTTTGGGGCTGTTTCTCTGCTAAAGGCACAGGCTGACTTTGCCGCATTGAGGGGCCAATAGACCGGGTCATGTATTATAAAATCTTGGATGAGAACCTTCTTCCCTCAGCCAGAATACTGACAATCGGTCAGTCTCCCCACCTTAATCCTATAGAAAATTTAAGGAGGGAGCTGAAACTTTGAGTTACCAAGAGACAGACATGAAACCTTAAAGTGATACTATAGGTTTGATTTAAAAAAAAATAACAAACATGTCATACTTCCCTTCACTGTGTAGTTTGTTTTGCACAGAGTGGCCGCGAACATCCTCTTCTGGGGTCCCACGGTGGCTCTCTCGCCTCCTCCCCGCATCAGATAACCCCCTCTGGGGAGCACTCTCCCAAGGGGGTTACCTTGCAGGTTGGCTCCCGTGTCCAGCATTTGGTGTCCATAGCCCCGAATGCAGGACTTGGCGCATCCCCCCGGTGCTTGCATCATTGGATTTGATTGACAGCAGCAGGAGCCGATGGCTGCGCTGCTATCAATCTACTCAATGAAGAGCCAAGGACCCATGGAGAAAGAAAAGTCAGGATCGCGTCCACGGAAATTTGAGGCTCAGGTAAGTAAAATGGGGGGGCTAGGGGGCAAGACAGGATTTAGAGAAGATCAGTAGAGAAGAGTGGACCAAAATCCCTCCTGAGATGTGTGCAAACCTGGTCACCAACTACCAGAGATGTCTTATCTTGGTACATGCCAGTAAGGGTTTCTCCACTAAGTACTAAGCCATGTTCTACTTTGGGATCAAATATTTATTTTACTCACTGAACTTAATTTATAGCAATTGTATCATGTGTTTTTCTGGATTTTTGGTTAATATTCTGTCCCTATCATTTAAAATACACCTATGATAAAAATGACAAACCCTTAATTTCTTTGTAATTGGGCAAACTTACAAAATCTGCAGGGGCTCAAATGATTATTTTCGCCACTGTATAGAGTCAACCATGTTTACCAGGTGGGTAAATCTTTTTGTGTTCTTATTAGTAGGAGTGTGAAATATGGATGCTCATTCTGCATTTTGTCTTAGTTAACAGAACATTATTGTTTGATAGTGGAAGAGGCAAATGGAGGCTGCACTGATGTCCACGTTATATACTGTACTTATTAATTAATAGGCTGTTATAGCTATGTAAGATCATAGATGTTGTCTTGGATAACTTGTATACTTGTTTGAAATATCTTGTATGCATACTTTCTCTTTAAAAAAATATAAACATATGTCACAATAAACCTTGCACCTGTTTTATGGGACAGCTTAGTTTTGATGAGATTCACAAGTGGCTGAACAAACGCTTTTCAACAACATGTATAGATATTCACCTCGATTGTGATATATATCTCTTCCAGATGACCAGCAAAGTTCTCCATTTGAGTAATCTGGTCTTCCAGTTTGCACATGTTTTTGTGAATATCTTCCTATAAAAAAATAAGTAAGGGTAAGCAAACTCTTAAATGTCGTACATGCAATAATATACACAATACATGTAATATATGTGTGTGTGTGTGTGTGTGTGTGTGTGTATATATATATATATACTCTTGTTCCATTGTTACCTCCTCCCATGCTCGCCTTCAGGACTTCTCCAGAGCCTCTCCCATCCTCTGGAACTCCCAGCCCCGGTATGTCCGATCAGCCCCTACCCTGCCCACCTTTAGGAGATCCCTGAAAACTCATTTACTTAGGGAAGCCTATCCCACACCCACCTAACAACTGTCCTCGAGCCTCCCCCATCAAATCATTCTCTGTAGCTACCTTTTGTACCACCCCCTCCCTTTAGAATGTAAACTCTACAAGCAGGGCCCTCCTGTACCTTCTATATTGAACTGTACTGTAATTGTGCTGTCCCCCCTCTACATTGTAAAGCGCTGCGTAAACTGTTGGCACAATATAAATAGTGTATAATAATAATAATAACATTATAATATAACTGGTGCAGGGCACAATGCATTTTGCAGGATGACTCAATGTTTTAGCCTATTACAAGGAAGGCTGACAAAGAGGGGCAAGAATGGGGTTAACTTAGTGCTAAGGGTTAGGGTAAAGAGTAACTCCACTTTTGTTGAGAAAAAAACATTCCCCTCTGGGCAGCGGCGGACTAAGCACGGGGCGGAGGGGGCGGGCCGCACCAGGTGTCACACACTGGAGGGGTGTCAGGCCGACGACCCCCCCCCCCCTTCGCGACTGGAGGCATGGCGCGGTGACGGCAAACTAGGTAAGTGTAACACACAGCAGCCTGGCTATTCAGGGCGAGGAGGGGGGTCGTTTGCGAGCAGTACCCGAGTGATACCCGCCGCCGCCCGGGACCCGGCCGCAATGATCCCCTTCTCCGTGGTGGCAGCGCAGCGCCGCGGCTCTGATACTATCGCCTGTGACTGTCTGACAGTCACACAGCCGGAGCAGCGTGAAGCTGCGGCCGCCTCCCCCTCCTCCCCCTCCTCTGTACAAGTGCTCTGTGTGATCATCATCAGCAGCATTACGGGTCTGACTCTGAAGGCAAGGGGGGTGTGTCACTCTGGACTATTGTAAAGGGGGGGGGAGGGTTCTGTATAGGGGGGTACTACCGTACTGTATCTGACGGGGGTTTTGTATTTTGGGGTGGGGGGTGTTCTGTATTGGGGGGTTCTGTATATGAGGGGAAGTTCTGTATTGTGGGGGGGGGGGGTATCCTGTATAGGGGGGATTCTGTATTGTGAGGGGGTGTTCTGTATAGGGGGGTTTCTGTATTGTGGGGGGTGTTCTGTATATGAGGGGGGTTCTGTATTGTGGGGGGGTTCTGTATATGAGGGGGGTTCTGTATTGTGGGGGGGTGTCCTGTATAGGGGGTGTTCTGTATATGAGGGGGGGGTTCTGTATTGTGAGGGGGTGTTCTGTATAGGGGGATACTGTATATGAGGGGGGTTCTGTATTGTGGGGTGAGTGTTCTGTATAGGGGGGGGTGTTCTGTATAGGGGGTTCTGTATAGGAGGGGGTGTTCTGTATATGAGGGGGATTCTGTATTGTGGGGGGGGGGTGTTCTGTATAGGGGGGTTCTGTATATGAGGAAGGAGGGTTCTGTATTGTAGGGTAGGGGGTGGTGTCTGTATAGGGGGTGTTCTGTATTGTAGGGGGATGGTATCTGTATAGGGGTTTTTTATATTTGGGGGCGTTCTGTATTGTAGGGGGGTGGTATCTGTATAGGGGGGTTTTGTATTTGGGGGTGTTCTGTATTGTAGGGCGGTCTTAACTGTAGGGGTGGTTCTGTATTGTGTGTGTGTGGGGGGGGGGGGGTTCTGTATTGTTGTTGGGTCTGTATTGTTACGGGGGGTGTTCTGTATTGTAGGGGGGTTTGCACTGTAGTGGTGGGTCTGTATTGTAGGGAGGGGTCTGCATTGTCCAGAGGTCTAATGTAGGGGTCCAGAAGTGCAGTGTAATGTAAAGGGGTCCAGAGTGCTGTGTAATGTAAAGGGGTCCAGTGATGCAGGGTGCTGTGTAATGTAAAGGGGGCCCAGAGGTGCAGGGTGCTGTGTAATGTAAAGGGGCCCAGAGGTGCAGGGTGCTGTGTAATGTAAAGGGGCCCAGAGGTGCAGGGTGCTGTGTAATGTAAAGGGGCCCAGAGGTGCAGGGTGCTGTGTAATGTAAAGGGGCCCAGAGGTGCAGGGTGCTGTTAAATGTAAAGGGGCCCAGAGGTGCAGGGTGCTGTGTAATGTAAAGGGGCCCAGAGGTGCAGGGTGCTGTGTAATGTAAAGGGGCCCAGAGGTGCAGGGTGCTGTGTAATGTAAAGGGGCCCAGAGGTGCAGGGTGCTGTGAAATGTAAAGGGGCCCAGAGGTGCAGGGTGCTGTGTAATGTAAAGGGGCCCAGAGGTGCAGGGTGCTGTGTAATGTAAAGGGGCCCAGAGGTGCAGGGTGCTGTGAAATGTAAAGGGGCACAGAAGTGCAGGGTGCTGTGAAATGTAAAGGGGTCCAAAGGTGCAGTTGTGGAGAGGGGTACACAGTAGTGACAAAAAGATATTGAAGGATGCAGGGGACGCAGTGGGTTGTCTTTACATTTTACCGTGGGGGTGGGGGGTGCCAGATATAGGATCCGCCCCGGGTGCCAAATGATCTAGGTACGCCCCTGCCTCTGGGTGAACTTTTTACATTGCAGAGATTTTACCAAACTTGCAGATTCCTACCTTGCTATTCTGAAGAGATAGCTGTTTGTTTGTGTAAGTGTGCAGATTGATTGATAATTATTAAATCACTTCCATTCACAATCAGCTGCTGCACTTGCAGGGTTATGATAAGGAACAGGCAGGGCCTGCATCCCTTTAGATGTTGTTTTCACTTTGGGAGTATCTCACTAAAAATTGAATTTTTCTTGCAGGAGATGACAAATATTTGACTTGTATCCCAGTGCAGACTTCTGGGAAAATCTGTAAGCCAATCACACAAGCAGGAAATTACATTTCTGGGGGGCGTTCTGTACACCATCTGTGCACAAAAAATTACAGCACTGCAAATTGAAAGGGAATAGGGCCACCAATGTAATAGGGGTTTACACTGACCACTAATGTAATAGGGGTTTACACTGACCACTAATGTAATAGAGGTTTACACTGACCACTAATGTAATAGGGGGTTACACTGACCACTAATGTAATAGGGGGTTACACTGACCACTAATGTAATAGGGGGTTACACTGACCACTAATGTAATAGGGGGTTACACTGACCACTAATGTAATAGGGGGTTACACTGACCACTAATGTAATAGGGGTTTACACTGACCACTAATGTAATAGGGGGTTACACTGACCACTAATGTAATAGGGGGTTACACTGACCACTAATGTAATAGGGGGTTACACTGACCACTAATGTAATAGGGGGTTACACTGACCACTAATGTAATAGGGGTTTACACTGACCACTAATGTAATAGGGGTTTACACTGACCACTAATGTAATAGGGGTTTACACTGACCACTAATGTAATAGGGGTTTACACTGACCACTAATGTAATAGAAACAATTTGCTTACCTTGCAGAACATCCTGATGACAGGCTTAATGACCACAGTTGTAAGCAGGACTTTCAAGCATGCCCCCTTATTTCCCCAGTGGGCAGCATTCAGAAAAGGTGATGGTGAATATGACCTCAGGGAGGCATGATATACATATGAATATCACCCCTATTTTACATATGAATGCTGCTGCTATTTACATATCATTGCCGGTATTTACATGTAAACACAGGCTCTGCAAGTGAGTCATCTGTACACAACAATAGGGCAGAGCTGGGCAGCAGTAGTAACAGAACTTCACACTGAAATAACAGAACACAGCACAGGACTAAAACATCAAGGGACAAGGGAATTTAAACTGGGATTGTTGGCAAATATGAGGCAGCTGCTTTGGACCACACAACAATGACAGGGCCCAGGGCAGCTCCCCCTTTTGCCCTGCCTTAAAAATGGCCCTGGGGAAAGGTGTGAAATATTCTTCTGTTACCTATCCAAGACTGACTCTAACTTTGTTCTGAAAATGGCATAGTAGGGAGTTTAGTCTTTCTTACTGTACCTTGATGTCTTCTACAGCAGATGTTATTTCTTTGACACTGTGGTCTTTGTGTATACCAAAAAGCTTGTCAAAAGCTCTAATAGGGACTTTACATTCAAGACAGAATATGTCCGGAGGTTCCTCAGTTTTCTTACTAGCATCAGTGGAAGAACTTTGGGTCTCCTCAGAACTTGAACCTTGAACATTGTTTTCTTGGTTAGTGTTTGTAGGCTCAGTGGACTCTTCAATTTTTGGAGTTTGGCTTTGCAGCTGTGGCGTTTCATCTATCTGGTGATCATTATGGGGGGAAAGTTTGACTTCAAGGCCTTCTTCTTTATCTTTAGGATGCACACCTTCACCATTAGGCTCAAGTCTGTTAGTTTTGAATTGTTCACTCTTTGATAAATCTTGCAGTCTAGAGGGCTTGTCTTCATTAGGATGGATTTCACTGAGTTTACTTTGTTTGGGTAATGGTAGGGGTTCTTCTGTACTTTCAACATTGTGTTGTGTTGGGGTATAGTTGGATAATGGCACTAATAGCAATGGATCTACTACTGAGTCTTTGTCATTATCCTCGGACAGTCCATACAGCTTTGCCAGTTCTTCTATTTCACTTTCTGTCTGGATCTGTTCAGGAACATAAGTCCCTTCATGCACTTCTTCTTGTTGCTCTTTTTGCTCCTCTTTCCCTTTTTCTGGAAAGATTCCTACTCTGCTCTGTGAATCATATAGATCTGTGGGATAGAAACTTAAGTCGCCCTCTTCCTCAGGCTCAGTTTCTTCTTCTATAGGTTCAAGCTGATCTTCTGCTTTAGCCAAACAAGTATAGATGTCATCTTGTCCAATAGCTTCAAATTCCTCTATTGTGTCATTCTCCATCACGCTATGTATAATTATTTCATTTCGGTCAGTTGATTATTTAAAAAAAAAAAAAAAAAAAACATAATTAGGGTTAATAATAAACAACTGTGCTAGTTACTGTATTTATTGGCGTATAACACTCACTTTTTTTACCCTGAAAATAGAGTGTAAACTGTGCCTGCGTGTTATACGCAGGGGGCTGTGGAACGTTTTTTTTCCCTGAAATTTCCCTCTTAGGCCGCGTACACACGACTAAATAAATCCGATCAAATCGGTCTGACAGACCGTTTTGATCGGATTTGTCTGCTGGGATATGTTGGTTTGATCGTGTACACACGGTCAAACCAAAATCCCTGGCGGCAGACAGCGCGGTGACGTAGCGGTGACGTTGACGGCGCCACGTCACCGAACCGGGAAGTAAAATACTTCCACGCATGCGTCGAATCCATGTGCGGACAGATATGTCCGCTGGTTAGTGTACTAATCAGCGGACATGTTGGACGGACAGGTTTCCAGCAGACAGATTTTAAAGCATGGTTTAAAATTTGTCTGCTAGAAAAACCTGTCTGCTCGCCCGTACACACGATCAAATTTATCTGCTGAAGCGGTCCGTCGAACCGGTTTCAGCAGATAAATTTGATCGTGTGTACGCGGCCTTAAAGTTAGGGTGCGTGTTATACGCCAGTGCGTGTTACACCGATAAATACAGTAATTAATATTTGCAGTAATACAAATTTGTAATTAGTTATTGTATTTGGTGCTTTTTGTTTGCAGGTTGCGCACATTCAACCACTGATTTATTTAGCGTGACAGAATACATTATCAGCATGAATATATAATAATGTTTAATAATACATTTTTAAGAAGCATCACTGTCTAAATTTATAGCTCCAGCACCCCCAGAGACCATTAAAGTCTATGTGAGTAAATCAAGCTTTCCCAAGAGTTTCCCTGGCTGCAAGTTATATGGAGACGGCCATGTAATAATTTACTATCCTGTGTGTCACATTATTGAATAGTGATGAAGACTGTCAACTCAGATCACAAAAACTTAAACAGAACAAAGCCTGACCTGTTCTAAATTGGTTATTGTGGTGTTACTTAGCTTTATTTGCTGTTATTTTAATTCATTTAATCAACATTCAAGTGGAGTTCCACCCAAAAATGGAAGTTCCACTTTTTGGAATCCTCCCTGCCCCCTCCAGTGTCACATTTGGCACCTTTCTGGGGGGAGGAGGGAGCAGATACCTGTGTAATACAGGTATTTTCTCCCACTTCCTGGCATTGATCACCGCGGGTGATCGTGGTGACCTATGCCACTTCCTGCGCCTACACTGTCCTCCCCTGCTGTCTTCTGGGAAACACACATGTCCCAGAAGACAGCAGTGACCAGTGAGGACTCGCAACGTGACTCGCGCATGCGCAGTAGGGAACCAGGAAGTGAAGCTTGTGTGCCACTTTAGTCTATTAGGTGAGTCACATGGTTATTAAAAATTAGACAGTAAGAAATGCTTGGTTTTCCATTGTAGACATATGTAGTAGGTCGCATGTGGCTTTGTAGTAGGGTTGTCCCGATACCGATACCAGTATTGGTATCGGGACCGATACCGAGTATTTGCGGGAGTACGTGTGCATGGGTTAAACAGGAACGTGCGGGAACATCACAGCTTTCATTTGAATATCTGTAGTGTTCCCGCGCGTATAGACACTCCCCCTTGCTCGGGATTGGATGGGTGATCGTGATCTGTCCAATCCCGAGCAAGGGGGAGTGTCTATACGCATGGGCAAAACAGCTATTCAAATAAATGCTGTGATGATCTCTGTGCGGCGGCTAGGTATGGACATGGCTAGAGGGACATGGC
This sequence comes from Rana kukunoris, assembly GCA_029574335.1. NCBI lineage: Eukaryota > Metazoa > Chordata > Amphibia > Anura > Ranidae > Rana > Rana kukunoris. The sequence goes on from CM056051.1 coordinate 53,617,364, forward strand.
TAGAGGGACATGGCTGGAGGGACATGGCTAGAGGGACATGGCTGAAGGGACATGGCTAGAGGGACATGGCTGGAGGGACATGGCTGGAGGGACATGGCTGGAGGGACATGGCTGGAGGGACATGGCTGAAGGGACATGGCTGCATATGTGGGGGACATGGCTGCATATGTGGGGGACATGGCTGGAGGGACAAGGCTGGAGGGACATGGCTGCATATGTGGGGGACATGGCTGGAGAGACATGGCTGCATATGTGGGGGACATGGCTGTATATGTGGGAGACATGGCTGCATTTGTGGGGGACATGGCTGCATATGTGGGGGGACATGGCTGCATATGTGGGGGACATGTCTGCATTTGGGGACACATTTAAAAAAAGTATCGGTATTCGGTATCGGCGACTACTTGAAAAAAAGTATCGGTACTTGTACTCGGTCCTAAAAAAGTGGTATTGGGACAACCCTACTTTGTAGCTAGCACTCTTGCTTTGCAGCTCTGGGCTCCTGGATTCTTCTTATACCAAAGATATTACTTTCATAAAATATGAATGTCATATCTGTGTGGGGTGTCTGTAGGTACTGTACTTCACTTTCCTATTGGCTCACAAAAACATACTAGTGCATACCTCCCAACTTTTTGAGATGGGAATGAGGGACACCTATCAGCAAAAGTATGCAGGCATAGGACACCCCCCCCCTGCCACACCCCCTTTAAAGGAGAATTGTACAAAAAAACGAGATTGGTTAAACCCACAAGTGTTTTTTTACCACTACTATTTCTTTATGTTGGCTTTTGGAATTTACAAATGTAGCAATTTAGAAATCAGATGAAATGTTTAGAACTGGAAAACACGTTTTGATAGATAAAAAGTGCATTTTATATACAGCTATATAGATCAGACCAAAATAAGGAACAAATGAGAAGGAATGAGGGACAGAGGGACATTTCTCCAAATCAGTGACAGTCCCTCTGTCACAGTACCTCTCTTCCCAGGGTTCTCGGCTCTTGATTGGATAAATTAATATCAGTGCAGCCATTAGCTCCCACTGCTGTCAATCAAATCCAATGACGCGGTCACCGGGGGGCGGGGCCGAGTCCTGCATTCCGCATCTATGGACAAAAATGCTGGACTCGAGAACATGCCTGCAGGGTAACCCCCCTGGGAGAGCACTTCTCCTAGGGGGTTATACAATGCGGGGAGGAGCTACCAGTGCCGCCGTGGGACCCCAGAAGTCAAGGATCGGAGCCACTCTGTGCAAAACGAACTGCACAGTGGAGGTAAGTATGATAGGTTTGTTATTTTAAAAAAATATAATCACGTTAAAGGGCCATGCTAAGCATTAAAAAAAAGTTTGCAATGGTGAATTTGATGAAAAGTTTGCCGGGACCACAGATTTTAATCTTTGCAGATTTAGAATCGCACCTCATACCTATCTATTGGCAGATGAATGCGGGAACATAAGTACCCTGGCTCAAGTCTACGTAAACCATTACAAACTTGGAATGTTGGAGTTGTTGACTTTTCTGGAGGCTGTAAACACTGAAAAGGCACATCCTATTATAAATATACATATTCATTAGAGAGCACATTGGGAGAGATGGAAGCATTACAAGCAGTGCCAAACTCCTAACTGATCAGTGGAGATAAAACATGCACACATTTACCCGATAGATTGGCTCCCTTTCCCCTTGTAAGACGCTCACCGGAGACTAGGCTTTGCTCCTCGCTGAGAATGATGAAAGCCCCATGGTAATTTTAGATAGTGTGCTCAGAAATACTGATGTCCCAGCACTCCAGACACTGATAAATATAGATCTCCTGCAGCTGTCCCCTTCTCCTCTCATATCACAAGTGTGCCTGAGAATATGTCACAGCGTTTAGGAATGCCACTAGACCAAAACAGATACTTTCTTGAATATTCACTGTAAATCATCATACCTAGTCTTGAAATGTTCTTGATAATCGAAATTCTGGAGATTCTGTACCATAAAGAGGCAAAAAAAAAAAAAAAAAAAACATTAGACCATTAACCACTTCAGCCCCGGACCATATTGCTGTCCAAAGACCAGAGCACTTTTTGCGATTCGGCACTGCGTCGCTTTAACTGACAATTGCGCGGTCATGCGACGTGGCTCCCAAACAAAATTGGCGTCCTTTTTTTCCCACAAATAGAGCTTTCTTTTGGTGGTATTTGATCATCTCTGCGGTTTTTATTTTTTGCGCTATAAACAAAAACAGAGCGACTGTTTTGAAAAAAATGCAATATTTTTTACTTTTTTCTATAATAAATATCCCCCAAAAATATATAAAAAAAAAAATGTTTTCCTCAGTTTAGGCCGATACGTATTCTTCTACATATTTTTCGTAAAAAAAATCGCAATTAGCGTTTATTGATTGGTTTGCGCAAAAGTTATAGCGTTTACAATATAGGGGGTAGTTTTATGGCATTTTTATTATTATTTTTTTTTTTACTAGTAATAGCGGCGATCAGCGTTTTTTTTTCGGTACTGCGATATTATGGCGGACACTTCGGACACTTTTGACACATTTTTGGGACCATTGGCATTTTTTTAGCGATCAATGCTATAAAAATGCATTGGATTACTATAAAAATGCCATTGGCAGTGAAGGGGTTAACACTAGGGGGCGGGGAAGGGGTTAAGTGTGTTCCTATTTGTGTTCTAACTGTATGGGGGGGTGGACTTACTAGGGGGAATCACTGATCTTCTGTTCATACATTGTATGAACAGAAAATCAGCGTTTCCCCCGTTGACAGGAACGAGCGCTGTGTGTTTTCACACACAGCTCCCGTTCCCCGCTCTGTAGCGAGCGATCGCGTGTGCCCGGCGGCGATCGTGCCCGCCGGGCACACGCACGGGACTCGGGGGCGAGCGGGGGGCGCGCACGCGCCCCCTAGTGGCCGCGAAAGGCGCGACGTAGAGCTACGGGCTCTCGCGCAGCAGTGCCGACCTGCCGCCGTATTACTGCGGCGGCTGGTTGGCAAGCGGTTAAAAGGGTTGTAAAGGAAAAAAAAAATTCCCTAAATAGCTTCCTTTACCTTAGTGCAGTCCTCCTTCACTTACCTCATCCTTCCATTTTGCTTTTAAATGTCCTTATTTCTTCTGAGAAATCCTCTCTTCCTGTTTTTCTCTCTGTAACTCACCACCGTAATGCGAGGCTTTCTTCCTGGTGTGGAGAAAGCCTCTTGAGGAGGCGAGCAGGAGTGTCAGGACCAGGGGAGGGCTGGCAGCCTTAGGCCTGGGGGGCAAAAATGTTCATGATCACAAGAGTCCGCACAGGGGCCCCCCTTACAACAGAGTCCGCGCAGGGGGCCCTCTTACATCAGAGTCCGCGCAGAGGCCCCCCTTACATCAGAGTCCGCACAGAGCCTCCCCTTACATCAGAGTCCTCGTGTCTGTGCAGAGAGAGAAGGGGATGTCAGCATTGGTGTGCGCTGAGGCTGAGCTATGTGTAAGACGAGACATAGCTCAGCTCTGCAGCCATCTACCTCGGAGCTGACACAGGCACAGCTGCACAGTGGGAGGTGAGCAGCGGCCGTGAACTGTGTTAACAGAGCTCCAGCAGGCATATTAATGCTCTGCAAAAACAGCATTTGCTAGTGGCGGCTGGTGGCTGTGCATAGTGTCACCAGCCCGGGGGGAGATTTCCACCCTGCCCCCCCCTGCCAGCCCTCCCCTGCCAGCCCTCCCCTGGTCAGGACGCCCACTAACACACAGCTCCTTTCTCTATCTGCAAAGTAGAGAGTGTCCTGACTTGCCTGCTCGCCCCCTCCCCCCTCAAGAGGCTGTAACGCCATCTGCGTTACCTCCTATGGAACGAGCGCAGCTGTACCTTCCCTAGACAGCTGCGCTCCATCCAGCACCCCGTCCGCGTCACTTCCGGCGCGCCGTTTAGGGTTGCGTTCCACGCTGGAACGAGGAAGCGCGACCAGCGCGTATCCCGCAACAGGCGGGCTATTTAAACCCCTCTCGATGTCGGCTGGGTGTCCGGTTATTGACGTTGACGCCCGCCGCCATCTGAGACCAGAGACTCCCACCAGCGATCCTCACATCCCTAGGGATCAAGCCAGCCGACGGGTTCCTCTGTCTGACACTCAGGATCATCTCCTCGGTACCTCCCATCGCCGCAGCCTCTCTTCTTGACCACAGAGCTAACAATCTACAAGCTCTCCTCAACATCCCGGAGCACCCTTCTACTCTACAGCTGGAAGATTCTTCTAACCATTCCGCTCCTAACCGCAAGTACCCATAGGTTCATTATTGGTTAATGGTTGTATTGAGGTTCATCATTCAAGGTCCATTTATTATTGCTTCAACTCCTAAGACTGCCCTATGTTATGCTTGTAGAGACTGTGCACCATACCTTTGTTTACTTACCACCTATGGTAACACACACACCACACCAGAAATAGGTGATAGACCGCTGGAGGCTGTGATGAATTTAACCCCATACTCTCTGTATACATCATAGAGTGACTTGGTGGTTCTGTACTGAGTATCCTCCATAACAACTGTCTAAGACCTAACCCTGGTTTATAGTGACGGCATAGTCGTGACAGAGGCTTTCTCCACACCAGGGAGAAAGCCTTGCATTACTGTGTGGAGTTACAGACAGAAGAACAGAAGTGAGGATTTCTCAGAAGAAATAAGGACATTTAAAAGCAAAATGGAAGGATGAGGTAAGTGAAGGAGGACTGCACTAAGGTAAAGGAAGCTATTTAGGGAAAAAAATGTTTTCCTTTACAACCCCTTTAAGCTAAATGAAACCCGGCAGCTTTGGAACAAACAGCAAAGTATTTCATCATGATTTCTGAATTCCATTCCGTAGACTTATTAATCCACTCAACAGATATAAGACAATATAAAAAAAAAACATTGGTGAATATAAGTACTATTTTTATATTAATACATCAATCATATCATTAACGATAATGCCGCGTACACATGATCACTTTTTGTGATGAAAAAAAACGACGTTTTCATTTAAAATGATCGTGTGTGGGCAAAACGTTGTTTTATGTCTTCAAAAAAACGACCAAAAAAAAAAAAATGCATGCTTGAATTTTTTGTGTCATTTTTCAAAATGTCATTTTTTGTGTCATAAAAAGTGATGGTGTGTGGGCAAAACGATGTTGAAAACGACATTTTTAAACCCGCGCATGCTCAGAAGCAAGTTATGAGACGGAGCTTCAATGGAACAGAGTGCCGTCGAACGTAGTGTACGTCACCGCGCTTTGCAAGAGCATTTTGGAAAAACGATGGTGTGTATGCAACGTCGTTTTGGAAAATGAAGTTTGAAAAACGTTGTTTTGTTTCGTCACATAAAACGTCGTTTTTTTCATCACAAAAAGTGATCGTGTGTACGCGGCATAAGGATAGGCTAAAGCCTCATACACACGATCGGATTAGACCAGGCATGTCCAAAGTCCGGCCCGTGGGCCAATTGCGGCCCCCCCTGGTTATTTAAAACGGCCCTCCAGGGGATTTGGATATATATATATTGTTTGTGGCCACAAAAGTACCGTATTTATCGGCGCTGCCTCGAATGGAACAGGGAGGGGGCGGGACGAGAGCCATCAGATTACATGAGGAGAATCTCCTGTTTACTCGGCGGCATCTGTAATAGGAAGTCCAGTCTCCTGGGATGCCATTGGACGACTGTTATGTCTATCATAGGAGGTGGGACTTTGTATTAGGTAACCAAACAAACAAGAGATTCTCCTGTTTGTTGTCTGTCTGCACTCACCTGTCCCCTCCGTGGCTGCAGATGGGCATTAATCAGGCTGCACTGATGGCAATGGTAAGGTTGCATTCCATGCGTGTTATAAGCTGATAAATACGGTATATTCAAATAACACACCCAAGCTCATACTTAGTCCTGAGCAGCGCTCAAGGATTCGTTGGGGCCACAAAAGAAATATATACAGTATATCCAAATAACACGCCCAAGCTCATCTCTTCACCACACACAGCCACAAAGCCAAGATAATTCTTGTTGGGCCGTGTATTAGTGCTCGGACAAACACACTTAAAGAGGAGCTCCACCCGCATTTTATTTATTTTTTTTCAAAGTCGGCAGCTACTAACAGTGTAGCTGCTGACTTTGAATAAGGACACTTACCTGTCCTAGGCGCCCACGCTGACGGCCCCCGCCGATGCCGATCCTCGATACCGACACCGCCATCCACAGTCAGGGAAACAGGCAGTGAAGCCGTGCGGCTTCACTGCCCGTTTCCTACTGCGCATGTGCGAGCGACGCGGCGCTTTGTGAATGGTCCGGCTGCTTTCTGGGATACACACAGTTCCCAGAATGCAGCGCGCAGGGCTTTTTTTCTGGGGGAACTTGGGGGAACTCAGTTCCACCACCTTTGGCCCAGACCCTTTGGTGCCTGCTCACCACAATCACATGTAAACACAGAAGTCTGGTTTCTGTGTTTACAAGTGACAGCTCTGCACTCTGTGTGTAACCCCCCTGAACTCTGCACGCTGTATGTAGTGCAATTCTGGCATTTAATGCCCCTTTAAAACCCTTCTACTGTTTGTGAAATCTGAACGGGGTCGTGGTTGAGTTCCTGCACCTATTTTCTGAGAAAAAAAGCTCTGACAGCGCGGCCCATTCACAAGAAGACACCCAGAAGAGGAGGAGGAAGAAAACAGCACCGCGGATCATGAGGGCAGATTCGGGACTTCCGCATAGCAACAGCCTATTTAGGGTGAGTATTTTTTATTTATTTTTTCCATTTCATTTTTTTTTTTTCAGATTTTTAAAAAATATATATATATCAGGGTGGAGCTCCGCTTTAAGCCCCGTACACACGGTCGGACATCCAACAAAATTTCTCTTGGATTTTTGTCCTAATTGATTTGTCCGATCACACCCATAGCATACACACGCTCGGACTTTTCTGCAAACTTTTCCATCATCACGTGGTTTTTCTGCTCTTTTCTGCTCTTTACTGCCACCCTTTGGTTAACTTCTGCTATTGTTGGTTGATTTTAACATTGGTTCTGAGCATGCGCATTTGTAATTTGTCCAAGGGTTCGATGGTTTGCTGTACACACGATCGGACTTTGCACCATCGGACTTTTGTTGCCTGAAAGTTGGTCCGTTCGCAGACCAAACTTTTTGTCCGATGAAAGCCAAAAAAGTTGGTCCGATGGAACGTACACACGGTCGGACAAATGCGAAAAGTGTCGGATTTTGATGTTGGTTGGGCAAAAGTCCTACCGTGTGTACGGGGCTTAAGACCGAATTTTAATGGTTCAAAGAATGTCGGGCAAAATAGTCGGCCCTCACGCATGTTCACTTCATCAAATCTGGCCCTCTTTGAAAAAAGTTGGGACACCCCTGGATTAGACGATGGGAATTGTGTGATGACAGGCTGTTGTCGGAAAATCCGACCGTTTGTATGCTCCATCGGACAATTACATAGTTAGTCAGGTTGAAAAAGGACACAAGTCCATCCAGTTCAACCATAAAAAATAAATAAATAAAATAAAAAATATCATATAATCCCATATACCCAATTCTATACCCACAGTTGATCCAGAGGAAGGCAAAACACCCCAGCAGAACATGATCTAATTTGCTACAGCAGGGGAAAAATTTCCTTCCTGATCCCAATGCAATCGGATTTTCCCTGTATCAACTTTACCTATAAATGTTAGTACTCAGTTATATTATGTACATTTAGGAAAGAATCCAGGCCTTTCTTAAAGCAATCTACTGAGCTGGCCAGAACCACCTCTGGCGGGAGTCTGTTCCACATTTTCACAGCTCTTACTGTGAAGAAACCTTTCCGTATTTGGAGATGAAATCTCTTTTCCTCTAGACGTAAAGAGTGCCCCCTTGTCTTTTGTGATCGTAAAGTGAATGACTCAACACCAAGTTCACTATAGGGACTCCTTATATATTTGTATCATATCTCCTCTTCTCAAGAGAGAATAAATTCAGTTCCTCTAATCTTTCCTCATAGCTGAGATCCTCCATGCCTCTTATCAGTTTGGTTGCCCTTCTCTGCACTTTCTCCAGTTCCCTGATATCCTTTTTGAGAACTGGTGCCCAAAACTGAACTGCATATTCCAGATGAGGTCTTACTAATGATTTTATCTCTATCTCTGGAGTCCATACCTCTCTTAATACAAGAAAGGACTTTGCTCGCTTTGAAAACCGCAGCTTGCCATTGCATGCCATTATTGACTCATAGACAGTTTTATTTTAAATCAGCCAGCACAATCCACACAAACGAGGTGGATGACTGAATCTCCTCCGCCATGACTTTTTGTTCTGACAGCGACTCCTGCTACAGCTGCTGATCAAGAAGAGTTTTGCAACCATTTCCTCGATTGATTGACTAACTTCTGTTGAACAGGTATGTAGGGTTGCCACTTGTCCAGGATTCATTCGGACAGTTTGGGGTTGGAATCATGCGTCTGGGTTTCAGACTGCCTGAAACCCAGACACATTATTTAGATTGAACTATGGCTTCCCAGCAGGGTTGCTGGCTGCAGTTGTCTAAGCTGAGGGTGTCTGTTACACTTTTTCACACTGCCCAAAGCCAGCACTAACAACCCCCCCCCCCCCCTCAAACACACATACAGATGGGAAAGAAGAGAGAGCTTGATCTGCTCGTCTTCCCACTTACATCAGAGTCTTCTCCGTACATCAGAGTCTCAGTGTTCCCCCTTAAATCAGGGTTCCCAGAGGGTCCCTTACGTTAGAGGCCCCATCGTTTTCTCTAACATCAGATTCTGCAGAGTCCCCACTTATAGTGAAAGTGCAAGTTCAGATGTAAAAGGGGAACTCTGCGGACTCTGATGTAAAGGGGGACTCTTGTTATTAACTTCATATGATTAGAAATGTTATTTAATAGCAAAATATATGAATAGTTTAGAATGTAAAAAAAAAATGTAATGCACCACTAAAGTGTTCGATTTTGACTTGAAGTAAAGGTGGCAACCCTAATGGGCAGCGAGGTGCGGGAAGGAGAGGGAGATGTGTATGGATGGGCAGCGAGGTGCGGGAAGGAGAGGGAGATGTTTATGGATGGGCAGCGAGGTGCGGGAAGGAAAAGGAGATGTGTATGGATGGGCAGCGAGGTGCAGGAAGGAGAGGGAGATGTGTATGGATGGGGAGGGAGGTGCAGGAAGGAGAGGGAGATGTGTATGGATGGGCAGCGAGGTGCGGGAAGGAGAGGGAGATGTTTATGGATGGGCAGCGAGTTGCGGGAAGGAGAAGGAGATGTGTATGGATGGGCAGCGAGGTGCGGGAAGGAGAGGGAGATGTTTATGGATGGGCAGCGAGGTGCGGGAAGGAGAAGGAGATGTGTATGGATGGGCAGCGAGGTGCAGGAAGGAGAGGGAGATGTTTATGGATGGGCAGCGAGGTGCAGGAAGGAGAGGGAGATGTGTATGGATGGGCAGCGAGGTGCAGGAAGGAGAGGGAGATGTGTATGGATGGGCAGCGAGTTGCAGGAAGGAGAGGGAAATGTGTATGGATGGGCAGCGAGGTGCAGGAAGCAGCGGGAGATGTGTATGGATGGGCAGCGAGGTGCAGGAAGGAGAGGGAGATGTGTATGGATGGGCAGCGAGGTGCAGGAAGGAGAGGGAGATGTGTATGGATGGGCAGCGAGGTGCGGGAAGGAGAGGGAGATGTGTATGGATGGGCAGCGAGGTGCGGGAAGGAGAAGGAGATGTGTATGGATGGGCAGCGAGGTGCGGGAAGGAGAGGGAGATGTGTATGGATGGGCAGCGAGGTGCGGGAAGGAGAGGGAGATGTGTATGGATGGGCAGCGAGGTGCGGGAGGGAGAGGGAGATGTTTATGGAAGGGCAGCGAGGTGCGGGAAGGAGAGGGAGATGTGTATGGATGGGCAGCGAGGTGCGGGAAGGAGAGGGAGATGTGTATGGATGGCAGCGAGGTGCGGGAAGGAGAGGGAGATGTGTATTGATGGCAGCGAGGTGCGGGAAGGAGAGGGAGATGTGTATGGATGGGCAGGGAGGTGCAGGAAGGAGAGAAAGATGTTTATGGATGGGCAGCGAGGTGCGGGAAGGAGAGGGAGATGTGTATGGATGGTCAGCGAGGTGCAGGAAGGAGAGGGAGATGTGTATGGATGGGCAGCGAGGTGCAGGAAGGAGAGGGAGATGTGTATGGATGGGCAGCGAGGTGCAGGAAGGAGAGGGAGATGTGTATGGATGGGCAGCAAGGTGCGGGAAGGAGAGGGAGATGTGTATGGATGGGCAGCGAGGTGCGGGGAGGAGAGGGAGATGTGTATGGATGGGCAGCGAGGTGCGGGAAGGAGAGGGAGATGTGTATGGATGGGCAGCGAGGTGCGGGAAGGAGAGGGAGATGTGTATGGATGGTCAGCGAGGTGCGGGAAGGAGAGGGAGATGTGTATGGATGGGCAGCGAGGTGCGGGAAGGAGAGGGAGATGTGTATGGATGGCAGCGAGGTGCGGGAAGGAGAGAGAGATGTGTATGGATGGGCAGCGAGGTGCGGGAAGGAGAGAGAGATGTGTATGGATGGGCAGCGAGGTGCGGGAAGGAGAGGGAGATGTGTATGGATGGGCAGCGAGGTGCAGGAAGGAGAGGGAGATGTGTATGGATGGGCAGCGAGGTGCGGGAAGGAGAGGGAGATGTGTATGGATGGGCAGCAAGGTGCGGGAAGGAGAGGGAGATGTGTATGGATGGGCAGCGAGGTGCGGGAAGGAGAGGGAGATGTGTATGGATGGGCAGCGAGGTGCAGGAAGGAGAGGGAGATGTGTATGGATGGGCAGCGAGGTGCAGGAAGGAGAGGGAGATGTGTATGGATGGGCAGCGAGGTGCGGGAAGGAGAGGGAGATGTGTATGGATGGGCAGCAAGGTGCGGGAAGGAGAGGGAGATGTGTATGGATGGGCAGCGAGGTGCGGGGAGGAGAGGGAGATGTGTATGGATGGGCAGCGAGGTGCGGGAAGGAGAGGGAGATGTGTATGGATGGCAGCGAGGTGCGGGAAGGAGAGGGAGATGTGTATGGATGGGCAGCGAGGTGCGGGAAGGAGAGGGAGATGTGTATGGATGGGCAGCGAGGTGCGGGAAGGAGAGGGAGATGTGTATGGATGGGCAGCGAGGTGCGGGAAGGAGAGGGAGATGTGTATGGATGGGCAGCGAGGTGCGGGAAGGAGAGGGAGATGTGTATGGATGGGCAGCGAGGTGCGGGAAGGAGAGGGAGATGTGTATGGATGGGCAGCGAGGTGCGGGAAGGAGAGGGAGATGTGTATGGATGGGCAGCGAGGTGCGGGAAGGAGAGGGAGATGTGTATGGATGGGCAGCGAGGTGCGGGAAGGAGAGGGAGATGTGTATGGATGGGCAGCGAGGTGCGGGAAGGAGAGGGAGATGTGTATGGATGGGCAGCGAGGTGCGGGAAGGAGAGGGAGATGTGTATGGATGGGCAGCGAGGTGCGGGAAGGAGAGGGAGATGTGTATGGATGGGCAGCGAGGTGCGGGAAGGAGAGGGAGATGTGTATGGATGGGCAGCGAGGTGCGGGAAGGAGAGGGAGATGTGTATGGATGGGCAGGGAGGTGCAGGAAGGAGAGGGAGATGTGTATGGATGGGCAGCGAGGTGCAGGAAGGAGAGGGAGATGTGTATGGATGGGGAGGGAGGTGCAGGAAGGAGAGGGAGATGTGTATGGATGGGCAGCGAGGTGCGGGAAGGAGAGGGAGATGTGTATGGATGGGCAGGGAGGTGCAGGAAGGAGAGGGAGATGTGTATGGATGGGCAGCGAGGTGCAGGAAGGAGAGGGAGATGTGTATGGATGGGGAGGGAGGTGCAGGAAGGAGAGGGAGATGTGTATGGATGGGCAGCGAGGTGCGGGAAGGAGAGGGAGATGTGTATGGATGGGCAGCGAGGTGCGGGAAGGAGAGGGAGATGTGTATGGATGGGCAGCGAGGTGCAGGAGAGGGAGATGTGTATGGATGGGCAGCGAGGTGCGGGAAGGAGAGGGAGATGTGTATGGATGGGCAGCGAGGTGCGGGAAGGAGAGGGAGATGTGTATGGATGGGCAGCGAGGTGCGGGAAGGAGAGAGAGATGTGTATGGATGGGCAGCGAGGTGCGGGAAGGAGAGGGAGATGTGTATGGATGGGCAGCGAGGTGCGGGAAGGAGAGGGAGATGTGTATGGATGGGCAGCGAGGTGCGGGAAGGAGAGGAGATGTGTATGGATGGGCAGCGAGGTGCGGGAAGGAGAGGGAGAGATGTGTATGGATGGGCAGCGAGGTGCGGGAAGGAGAGGGAGATGTGTATGGATGGGCAGCGAGGTGCGGGAAGGAGAGGGATATGTGTATGGATGGGCAGGAAGGAGAGGGAGATGTGTATGGATGGGCAGCGAGGTGCGGGAAGGAGAAGGAGATGTGTATGGATGGGCACGAGGTGCAGGAAGGAGAGGGAGATGTGTATGGATGGGCAGCGAGGTGCAGGAAGGAGAGGGAGATGTGTATGGATGGGCAGCGAGGTGCAGGAAGGAGAGGGAGATGTGTATGGATGGGCAGGGAGGTGCGGGAAGGAGAGGGAGATGTGTATGGATGGGCAGCGAGGTGCGGGAAGGAGAGGGAGATGTGTATGGATGGGCAGCGAGGTGCGGGAAGGAGAGGGAGATGTGTATGGATGGCAGCGAGGTGCGGGAAGGAGAGGGAGATGTGTATGGATGGGCAGCGAGGTGCGGGAAGGAGAGGGAGATGTGTATGGATGGGCAGCGAGGTGCAGGAAGGAGAGGGAGATGTGTATGGATGGGCAGCGAGGTGCGGGAAGGAGAGGGAGATGTGTATGGATGGGCAGCGAGGTGCGGGAAGGAGAGGGAGATGTGTATGGATGGCAGCGAGGTGCGGGAAGGAGAGGGAGATGCGGGAAGGAGAAGGAGATGTGTATGGATGGGCAGCGAGGTGCGGGAAGGAGAGGAGATGTGTATGGATGGGCAGGTGCGGGAAGGAGAGGGAGATGTGTATTGATGGCAGCGAGGTGCGGGAAGGAGAGGGAGATGTGTATGGATGGGCAGCGAGGTGCAGGAAGGAGAGGGAGATGTGTATGGATGGGCAGGGAGGTGCAGGAAGGAGAGAAAGATGTTTATGGATGGGCAGCGAGGTGCGGGAAGGAGAGGATGGGCATGTGTATGGATGGGCAGCGAGGTGCAGGAAGGAGAGGGAGATGTGTATGGATGGGCAGCGAGGTGCGGGAAGGAGAGGGAGATGTGTATGGATGGGCAGCGAGGTGCGGGAAGGAGAGGGAGATGTGTATGGATGGGCAGCGAGGTGCGGGAAGGAGAGGGAGATGTGTATGGATGGGCAGCGAGGTGCGGGAAGGAGAGGGAGATGCAGCGAGGTGCGGGAAGGAGAGGGAGATGTGTATGGATGGGCAGCGAGGTGCAGGAAGGAGAGGGAGATGTGTATGGATGGTCAGCGAGGTGCAGGAAGGATAGGGAGATGTGTATGGATGGGCAGCGAGGTGCAGGAAGGAGAGGGAGATGTGTATGGATGGGCAGCGAGGTGCGGGAAGGAGAGCGAGATGTGTATTGATGGCAGCGAGGTGCGGGAAGGAGAGGGAGATGTGTATGGATGGGCAGGGAGGTGCAGGAAGGAGAGAAAGATGTTTATGGATGGTCAGCGAGGTGCGGGAAGGAGAGGGAGATGTGTATGGATGGTCAGCGAGGTGCAGGAAGGAGAGGGAGATGTGTATGGATGGGCAGCGAGGTGCAGGAAGGAGAGGGAGATGTGTATGGATGGGCAGCGAGGTGCAGGAAGGAGAGGGAGATGTGTATGGATGGGCAGGGAGGTGCAGGAAGGAGAGGGAGATGTGTATGGATGGGCAGCGAGGTGCAGGAAGGAGAGGGAGATGTGTATGGATGGGCAGCGAGGTGCAGGAAGGAGAGATTTGTATGGATGGGCAGCGAGGTGCAGGAAGGAGAGATGTGTATGGATGGGCAGCGAGGTGCGGGAAGGAGAGGGAGATGTGTATGGATGGGCAGCGAGGTGCAGGAAGGAGAGGGAGATGTGTATGGATGGGCAGCGAGGTGCAGGAAGGAGAGGGAGATGTGTATGGATGGGCAGCGAGGTGCAGGAAGGAGAGATTTGTATGGATGGGCAGCGAGGTGCAGGAAGGAGAGATGTGTATGGATGGGCAGCGAGGTGCGGGAAGGAGAGGGAGATGTGTATGGATGGGCAGGGAGGTGCGGGAAGGAGAGGGAGATGTGTATGGATGGGCAGGGAGGTGCAGGAAGGAGAGGGAGATTTGTATGGATGGGCAGCGAGGTGCGGGAAGGAGAGAGAGATGTGTATGGATGGGCAGCGAGGTGCGGGAAGGAGAGGGAGATGTATATGGATGGGCAGGGAGGTGCAGGAAGGAGAGGGAGATGTGTATGGATGGGCAGCGAGGTGCGGGAAGGAGAGAGAGATGTGTATGGATGGGCAGCGAGGTGCAGGAAGGAGAGGGAGATGTGTATGGATGGGCAGGGAGGTGCAGGAAGGAGAGGGAGATGTGTATGGATGGGCAGGGAGGTGCGGGAAGGAGAGGGAGATGTGTATGGATGGGCAGCGAGGTGCAGGAAGGAGAGGGAGATGTGTATGGATGGGCAGGGAGGTGCGGGAAGGAGAGGGAGATGTGTATGGATGGGCAGCGAGGTGCAGGAAGGAGAGGGAGATGTGTATGGATGGGCAGGGAGGTGCAGGAAGGAGAGGGAGATGTGTATGGATGGGCAGCGAGGTGCAGGAAGGAGAGGGAGATGTGTATGGATGGGCAGCGAGGTGCAGGAAGGAGAGGGAGATTTGTATAGGATGGGCAGCGAGGTGCAGGAAGGAGAGGGAGATGTGTATGGATGGGCAGCGAGGTGCGGGAAGGAGAGGGAGATGTGTATGGATGGGCAGCGAGGTGCAGGAAGGAGAGGGAGATGTGTATGGATGGGCAGCGAGGTGCAGGAAGGAGAGGGAGATGTGTATGGATGGGCAGGGAGGTGCAGGAAGGAGAGGGAGATGTGTATGGATGGGCAGGGAGGTGCGGGAAGGAGAGGGAGATGTGTATGGATGGGCAGCGAGGTGCAGGAAGGAGAGGGAGATGTGTATGGATGGGCAGGGAGGTGCGGGAAGGAGAGGGAGATGTGTATGGATGGGCAGCGAGGTGCAGGAAGGAGAGGGAGATGTGTATGGATGGGCAGGGAGGTGCAGGAAGGAGAGGGAGATGTGTATGGATGGGCAGCGAGGTGCAGGAAGGAGAGGGAGATGTGTATGGATGGGCAGCGGAGGTGCAGGAAGGAGAGGGAGATTTGTATGGATGGGCAGCGAGGTGCAGGAAGGAGAGGGAGATGTGTATGGATGGGCAGCGAGGTGCGGGAAGGAGAGGGAGATGTGTATGGATGGGCAGCGAGGTGCAGGAAGGAGAGGGAGATGTGTATGGATGGGCAGCGAGGTGCAGGAAGGAGAGGGAGATGTGTATGGATGGGCAGCGAGGTGCAGGAAGGAGAGATTTGTATGGATGGGCAGCGAGGTGCAGGAAGGAGAGATGTGTATGGATGGGCAGCGAGGTGCGGGAAGGAGAGGGAGATGTGTATGGATGGGCAGGGAGGTGCGGGAAGGAGAGGGAGATGTGTATGGATGGGCAGGGAGGTGCAGGAAGGAGAGGGAGATTTGTATGGATGGGCAGCGAGGTGCGGGAAGGAGAGAGAGATGTGTATGGATGGGCAGCGAGGTGCGGGAAGGAGAGGGAGATGTATATGGATGGGCAGGGAGGTGCAGGAAGGAGAGGGAGATGTGTATGGATGGGCAGCGAGGTGCGGGAAGGAGAGAGAGAGATGTGCATGGATGGGCAGCGAGGTGCGGGAAGGAGAGGGAGATGTGCATGGATGGGCAGCGAGGTGCAGGAAGGAGAGGGAGATGTGTATGGATGGGCAGCGAGGTGCAGGAAGGAGAGATTTGTATGGATGGGCAGCGAGGTGCAGGAAGGAGAGATGTGTATGGATGGGCAGCGAGGTGCGGGAAGGAGAGGGAGATGTGTATGGATGGGCAGCGAGGTGCAGGAAGGAGAGATTTGTATGGATGGGCAGCGAGGTGCGGGAAGGAGAGGGAGATGTGTATGGATGGGCAGCGAGGTGTAGCAATGCAGAAGGCAGATCAGGGGGATGTGTACGGACAGTAAGTGAGATGAAGAAAAGAGAGGAGAGGATTTGTGCTTTTTATTATTTTCTTTTAGTTTATTATTTTATTGCAGGAAGTGCCAATGAAGGAGATATAAAACCTCGGCACATTGCTGACATTGTTTTTGTATACCCCTCCCCCTCCATTATGCATATATTACAATAAAAAGCACACAGCTTTGCAGGAAAAATATTAAAGCTCTTTTAAGAATGAGAATAAAAGAATGAAGAAAGCAGCAATGGCCACTTCTATGTACGGTTGTAGGGTTGTGTTTCACTTTCACTTTTTCAGGAGGCGGGTCATGTGATCATATAGGGATGTCATGTGACCTCATAGGGATGTCATGTGACCCCATAGGGGTGTCATGTGATCTCACAAGGAATGATAGCGTTGTATGGATCGGTCATCCACTAGTCTGCCCTGTGACCGCTGACACATCCCAGCCATGCTCGGATTGCGGATGACGTCGTTCCTCCGATGGTCGGCTTACAGGCTGCAGCCAATAGGAAGTGTTTCGGGAAGTCCCAGTCCTGTGCCCCTCCCCCAGTTCAGAGGTCAGTCCATGTAAACAGAGAGGTGACATGTGACTTGGGCCCGACAGACGTCAGGTGTCCCCGGTACGGCCCGGCCATGGAGTGTGATCGGATGGACAGTCTGGAGGGCTGGGTGGCGGTCCGGCCGGATGTGTTCTCGGAGGCGGAGCGGTGTCGGTTGGGATTTATCGTGGCGTGGAATGAGGTGGAGAGGAAGTTCGCTGTCACCTGTCATAACCGGACGGTGCAGAGGAGGAGGCGGCGGGAGGAGGAGGATGAAGAGGCCGGGGAGAGGCACAGCTGGGCCGGCCTGTACTCAGTGCGGGATCTGGAGAACATCCACCACCAGCTGAGCTCTGTGTGCGGCCTCCTGGAGCCATGCCTGCCCCTCCTGCCAGCACACACCCCCGCGGACATGCTGTGGACTCTGCTCTTCCCTGGGGAGCAGGCCTGGGAGGAGGAGGAGGTGGACGCTGTGTGCCGAGCCCTGGAGCTTTATCTGGGGATGGCGGTAGAACATTGCGGGCGCAAGATCGTGCTGGACGTTGTGTTCCCGGAGGAGGAGAAAGAGGATGGGGAGAGATACTTCCAGAGCCTGCATGAGGTCCGGAGAACCGGCCTGGAGGAGGGGGTGACCCGGGCCAAGGAGACACTCCGGACGGTGCGACAACCCACCATACGCGGGGGCATATAATCAGTAATGAGGGGGCCATCGAGGGAGGTCAGAGAACGATGGGATGAGGTCATAGAGAGGTGTGATGAACTCCGGAATCAGTATGATGAGGGCGGGGAGCGGTGCAAGGATATCAGGATGGTAAAGGCCAGGGAGCAGGGTGATGAGGTCAGGGAAGGGTGCAATGAGGAGTGACATGGTCAGGGAAGGGTGCAACGAGGAGTGACGAGGTCGGGGAAGGGTGCAACGAGGAGTGACGTGGTCAGGGAAGGGTGCAATGAGGAGTGACGTGGTCGGGGAAGGGTGCAATGAGGAGTGACGTGGTCGGGGAAGGGTGCAATGAGGAGTGACGTGGTCGGGGAAGGGTGCAATGAGGAGTGACGTGGTCGGGGAAGGGTGCAATGAGGAGTGACGTGGTCGGGGAAGGGTGCAATGAGGAGTGACGTGGTCGGGGAAGGGTGCAATGAGGAGTGACGTGGTCGGGGAAGGGTGCAATGAGGAGTGACGTGGTCGGGGAAGGGTGCAATGAGGAGTGACGTGGTCGGGGAAGGGTGCAATGAGGAGTGACGTGGTCGGGGAAGGGTGCAATGAGGAGTGACGTGGTCGGGGAAGGGTGCAATGAGGAGTGACGTGGTCGGGGAAGGGTGCAATGAGGAGTGACGTGGTCGGGGAAGGGTGCAATGAGGAGTGACGTGGTCGGGGAAGGGTGCAATGAGGAGTGACGTGGTCGGGGAAGGGTGCAATGAGGAGTGACGTGGTCGGGGAAGGGTGCAATGAGGAGTGACGTGGTCGGGGAAGGGTGCAATGAGGAGTGACGTGGTCGGGGAAGGGTGCAATGAGGAGTGACGTGGTCGGGGAAGGGTGCAATGAGGAGTGACGTGGTCGGGGAAGGGTGCAATGAGGAGTGACGAGGTCAGGGAAGGGTGCAATGAGGAGTGACGAGGTCAGAGAGCGGTGTGCTGAGGTCATGGGGATGGTGTGATGAGATCAGGGAGCGGTGTGATGAAGTCATGGGATGTATGATGAGATCAGGGTGATGATGTCATGGTATGGTGTGATGAGGTTAGGGTGATGAGGTCAGGGAGCAGTGTGATGAGGTCATGGAATGGTATGATGAGATCAGGAAGCAGTGCAATAAAGTCAGAGCAGCAGGTCATGGGCTCCGTGTTCTGCATCCAAATGATCCCAGTGCACAGTAACAGGTTCACTTTAAAGTGGAACTAAACCCTCCAATATTTGCACCCCCCCCCCCCCAGTGATGACACATTGGCAAACGCTGGTACCAGTACCTTGTTTCTTGGTTGGGTAAATTCAGCCATCTTTATTGATTGGGTCGGGGTGATGTAACTCCTGTACATGGTGCTGACAATTGCTGAGTGTTGATAATGGGACAATCTAACATAATAATGTGTAATAAAAGCCTCAGGCGGGGAAACGTCCCAATCACCACTAACATTTTTAGGGGTTAGATTAAAACAAACTTCATACTTTACTGATTGGACGGGTTAGAAAACAAAGTCTGATCATTATCGGTGTCGTAAGCTGTTGTCGGCAGCACTTCTCTCCCTCTCTGCATAGAGACACAATCATTCATGTTCAGGGACCTGTCAGAAGATAGATGTGCTTTTATATGGTCAGATTGTGTCTACAAATCAAACTTCCCTTTGGGAAGACCTTTGCCTTCCACCACACTAGAGTATCTCTGCAATCACATGTACAGCGGCTAAACTACAAGTGTCCAAAACCAATTCAAAAGGATTGCAGTGCCCCACCTAACATTTGTGTCTAAACACACGCTTTTAGGATTCCAGGTGTCCGCACAGAACACAGGATAAAGTACACAGGGAAATCATCCTATGGGGACTCCAGTTCCGGTGACCTGAGGGGCCCTAATGGAATTTGCAGGGATTTCCTCTCACTTCCTGTTTTGAGTATGGGACAGGAAACAAAAGCAAATCTCCTCAATGAAACAGATGGCAGAGGGTATGACCCTCCCCTTACTTTATTCAAAATGTAAAAAAATTAAGCATTGTATCAACATACGTGCTAAATGTGTCCAAACATTAGTTACAGAGTCCACTGTGTGGCAGAAAATCCTAGTCTTGAAGAACACATAGCCCTGAGTGCAACATCTGGTGCAGCTCTGCATAGAAACCAATCCGATTTCAGATTTTATTAATAAAAGCTTAACCACTACCCGACGGCCGTACGACTTTGTAGGGCCGAAGGGTGGTTCTAAACCTCTAACTGGCCGTGTTTTTACGGCCTGCGCTCCGCCAGGCCACTGGGGGGCACGCACCCGCCGCATCGCTGACATGCCGATGCGCGTGCCTGTCGGCCGTGGTGTCCGCCAGGCACTCGGGATCTACGAGGGACAAGACGTGGATCTCTGTGTGTAAACAGGGACAAGACGCGGATCTCTGTGTGTAAACAGGGACAAGACGCGGATCTCTGTGTGTAAACAGGGACAAGACGCGGATCTCTGTGTGTAAACAGGGACAAGACGCGGATCTCTGTGTGTAAACAGGGACAAGACGTGGATGTGTGTGTAAACAGGGACAAGACGCGGATCTCTGTGTGTAAACAGGGACAAGACGCGGATCTCTGTGTGTAAACAGGGACAAGACGTGGATCTCTGTGTGTAAACCGGGACAAGACGTGGATCTCTGTGTGTAAACAGGGACAAGACGTGGATGTGTGTGTGTGTAAACACAGAGATCCACGTCCTGTCAGGGGAGAGGAGGAGACCGATCTGTGTCCCTTGTACACAGGACACAGCATCGGTCACCTCCCCCAGAACACTATGCAGGTACACATTAACCCCTTCCTCACCGCCTAGTGTTAACCCCTTCAATGCCAGTCACATTTATACTGTAATTAGTGCACTTTTATAGCACTGATCGCTGTATAAATGTGAATGGCGCCAAAAATGTGTCAAAAGTGTCCGATGTCTCCACCATAATGTCGCAGTCACGAAAAAAATGCTGATCCCTGCCATTGGTAGTAAAAAAAAAAAAATAATTAAAAATAATAATTCTGTCCCCTATTTTGTAAGTGCAATAACTTTTTTTTTTTTTTTAACCAAAAATATGTAGAAGAATACGTATCGCCTAGACTGAGATTTTTTTTTTTTTTTTTTTGAAAATTGTCGCTCTTTTTTTGTTTATAGCGCAAAAAATATAAACCGCAGAGGCGATCTAATACCACCAAAAGAAAGCTCTATTTGTGGGGAAAAAAGGACACCAATTTTGTTTGGGAGCCACGTCACACGACCGCACAATTGTCAGTTAAAGTGACGCAGTGCCACAAGCGGAAATTTCACCTGGTCAGGAAGGGGTATATGTGCCCAGTAAGGAAGTGGTTAAAGGGGTTGTAAAGGGTTTTTTGTTTTCTAAATAGGTTACTTTAAAGGGGTTGTAAAGGTAAAAGTTTTTTTTACCTTAACCACTTAAGGACCCCCGCACGCACATATACGGCCACAGAATGGCTCGTACAGGCACAAGGGCGTAAATTTACATCCCCGCCTTCGTGCGGTTCGGGGTCCCATCGGGACCCCCTCCGCGGCGTGCGGGGGTCCCCCTGGCTCCGGGAGCGATCCGGGACGAGTGGGCGGATGTCGGTGTTTACCCGCCCCCCCGCGATCGCTCCCAGCCAATGCGCGCGCTCCCCCTTTGTGTCACTTCCTCCTCCTGTGTAAACACAGGAAGGGGGAAGTGATGTAATCTCCCATCGCAGCGGTATTTCCAACCGCTGCGATGGGAGAAACACCTCACAGTAAGTCCTGCACCAACACTACACTGACATACACACACACACACACACATAGGCATACTTAACCCCTTGCGATCTGCCCCCCCACCCCCCCTGTCACAGTGTCACTGAATGCAGTGATCTAATCACTGCATTTAGTGTCAGTGTGACAGGCAGTGTAAAATCAGTTAGTGTTAGGTTCAGCATAGCCCCCCCACCCCCCCCTAATAAAGTTTTAACCCCCTGATCACCGCCCTAGTTAACCCTTTCACTCCCTATTGCCAGCGTCACTAAGCGATCATTTTTCTGATTGCTGTATTAGTGTCGCTGTTCCCGCTAGGTAGCTATTTTTTTTTATCGCAATTTTTTACTAAAGACATGTGGCTAAATAAATTTTGGCCTAAATGTTTGACTAAAATTTAGTTTTTGATTTTTTTTTAACAAAAAGTAAAAAATAGTGTTTTTATTTAAAAAATGTTGCTCTATTTTTGTATATAGCGCAAAAAATAAAAATCGCAGAGGTGATCAAATACCACCAAAAGAAAGCTCTATTTGTGGGAAGAAAAGGACGCAAATTTTGTTTGGGAGCCACGTCGCACGACCGCGCAATTGTCTGTTAAAGCGACGCAGTGCCGAATCGCAAAAACACCTTGGGTCATTTACCAGCGTATTGGTCCGGGTCTTAAGTGGTTAATGCATCCTATGCATTAAGGTAAAAAAACATCTCACAGCACCGCCCCCCGAGTCCCCGTTTTACTTACCTTACTGTTCGAATCTCCCGGGCGCTTCCACGTCATCCTCTTTGGTTCCCAGCCTGGCCGTTGATTGGCTAGGCTGGGCGGATTGATAGCAGCGCAGCCATTGGCTGGCGCTGCTGTCAATCACAGCGGATGACGTGGCGCGCCAGGGGGTGGGGCCGAGTAATACAGTCGGCGGCTACGGCCGCCGCTGTATCACGGGAGCGCGCTCGCAAAATCTTTCCACCGTGCGAGCGCCCTCGCATGAAGATGGAAAGCTTTTGCGAGGAGGAGCCCAGACAGCCGCCGAGGGACCCCAGAAGACAGCTTTTCGGGCCACTCTGTGCAAAACGAACTGCACAGTGGAGGTAAGTATCGCATGTTTGTTATATTTTTTTTCTTTAAAGTCCTGACTTTAGTGTCCCTTTAAGCTAGTGCATTGTGGGTTCACTTACCTTTTCCTTCCATTTCCCTTCTAAATGTTTTTTTTTTCCTTTGTCTGAAAAACCAGATGATGGGAGCAAGCTTACTGAGGAGAAACAGGAAGTGAGAAATTCAGACAAAGAAAAAAAACATTTAGAAGGGAAATTGAAGGAAAAGTTAAGTGAACCAACAAGGCACTAGCTTAACCACTTTCATACCAGGCACTTGCGCACCTTCCTGCCCAGGCCAATTTTCAGCTTTCAGCGCTGTCGCACTTTGAATGACAATTGTGCGGTCATGCTACACTGCACCCAAACAATTTTTTTTTATAATTTTGTTCCCCAATATAGAGCTTTCTTTTGGTGGTATTTGATCACTTCTGTGATTTATTTTTTCCTGTTAATAAGTACGTTTTCTTCTTCAATTACGGGCACTGATAGGCGACGCTGGTATGCAGCACTGATGGGCACTCATAGGCAGCACTTGGCACTCATGGGTGGCACTGATGGGTATTCATGGATGGCACAAATGAGCACTGGGCATGTATGGGCACTGAGGGGTGGCACTGATGACATCGCTGGGCATCACTTCAGTCAGTGCCCATGTTGCCAGGCAGTGCCCATTTGTGGGCACTGATTGGCATCTATTGTGCTATTTTTTTTTTTTTTTATTGTTGCCTTATTGCTTTATTGGGTCCTGGCGGCTTCCCTGGTGATCCAGTGTGGGCATCGGAGGGGGGCTGCGCTGATAAACAATCAGCGCGACCCCCCCCCCCCTGTCAGGAGAGCCGCCGATCAGGCTCTCCTCTACTCGCGTCTGTCAGACGCGTGTGAGGAAGAGCCGATCAACGGCTCTTCCTGTTTACATCGTGATCGGAGGTTCACTATTTGTGTGAACCTCCGCTTTAAAGTGCACAGTATATCAGCATTTAGCCTAGGTTCACATTAACTACTTCAGCCCCAGACCACATTGCTGGTCAAAGACCAGGCCACTTTTTGCGATTCGACACTGCGTCGCTTTAACTGACAATTGCGCGGTTGTGCGACGTGGCTCCCAAACAAAATTGGTGTCCTTTTTCCCCACAAATAGAGCTTTCTTTTGGTGGTATTTGATCACCTCTGCGGTTTTTAGTTTTTGCGCTATAAACAAAAATAGAGCGACAATTTTGAAAATAATGAATATTTTTTACTTTTTACCATAATAAATATCCCCCAAAAATATATAAAAAAATATGTTTTTCCTCAGTTTAGGACGATACGTATTCTTCTACATATTTTTTGTAAAAAAAAAAATTGCAATAAGCGTTTATTGATTGGTTTGCGCAAAAGTTATAGCGTTTACAAAATAGGGGATAGTTTTATGGCATTTTTATTAATATATATATTTTTTTACTAGTAATGGCGGCGATCAGCGTTTTTTATCGGTACTACAACATTATGGCAGACACTTTGAACACTTTTGACAAATTTTTGGGACCATTGGCATTTTTATAGCCATCAGTGCTATAAAAATGCATTGATTACTATAAAAATGCCATTGGCAGGGAAGGTGTTAACACTAGGGGGCGAGGAAGGGGTTAAGTATGTTCCCTGGGTGTGTTCTAACTGAAGGGGGGGGGGGACTGACTTGGGGAAATGACTGATCGCTGTTCATACAGACGGTCAGGCATTTCTCCCCCTGAAAAGACCGGGAGCTGTGTGTTTACACACACAGCTCCCGGTTCTCGCTCTGTAACGAGTAAACGCGGGTGAACGCGCGCGTCAGCGTCGGGCGAGCAGGGGCAGCAGAGCCGACCGTAAAACTGCGGCGGCTGGTCGGCAAGCGGTTAATGTGGGTTAGAAATTCTGCTGAACTTGCACATTTATTTTTTTATCATTGTGGGTTCTTGCTCAGATGTCTTATTAAATCGTCGCCAAAAGAAATATAGGAACTACTTTTGGGAATTCAGACGCTGCCATTGCTGGCAATAGCTGTCGATTTGGCATGTTACTATATGTTTTTTATTTTTTTTTATTCTGCATCTAAATAACTTATTTCACATCGCCGATGTGTGATCACGTGACTGCCCAGCTGACATCAAAGGGGAATCTCAGCCCCTCCTACTGTAATCCTTAGATCCGGAAAGGAGAGCACCGGGCAATCACATGACCGCACATCTGCGATGCCAAAAAAGTTATTTAGTAGCAGAATTAAAAAAAAAAAAATAAACGCACATGCTGTAGTATAGCTTCTTATGACAGAGGGGCTGCCAGTAATTGTGAGAACTGACTTTACAGCCTGACTCATTTTAAATGAGCTTTAAAGAGTAAGTAAACTCCCCTGGTGTTTTTGTACCTTCAGGAAAGCCTATAATACGTCTTATATTTCTGCATTGTTCAGGAGATATTTACTGTATACTGCGCTGTCTGGCGTAGTCGGCGCATGCACTCGGAAGAAGCGTCCACCTGTGCGCGCCCGTGACCCACAGCTGGGTACTAGTACAGGACGTACCTGTACGTGGATTTGCCCAGCCGTGCCATTCTGCCGACGTAAATGTGCGGGAGGCGGTCCTTAAAGCGGAGGTTCACCCTTAAATCTCTATATACTGTTATATCCAGCATACTGCTGACATCCACAGTATGCTGGATTTGCTGGATTTTTTTTTTTTCGGGCTGTACTTACATTTTTTTCTTGTTTTCACCCGACTTCCGGGTTCTCGATCCCCCCCCCCCCCGGGGAGTAGGCGTTGCATAAATGATTGACGTGCGGGTAAAGCGCGTCATCGCCTTCCAAAAATATCAGACGGGGACTCGGCACTTTACGGCGCCTGCGCAGTCAGCTCTACGCGGCAAGCGCAGGCGCCGTATAGCCCAGTAAAGAGCCGAGTCCCCGTCGGATATTTTTGGAAGGCGATGACGCGCTTTACCCGAACGTCAATCGTCTCCTGGGAGGATCATCACTCACTCCCAGGAGACATTGCGCAGAGCTCCCCGTCGGGGGAAAAAGAGCGACACGCCCACTCCCCGCAAGGAAGAAGACCCGGAAGTGCAGCTGAAGACCGGTAAGTGTACACATTGAAAAAAAAAATGACAACGCTACAAGCCTTTATTAAGGCTGCAGATAGGTTAGCAAAAAAGTTAATTTTGAGGGTGAACCTCCGCTTTAAGTGGTTAAAGAGATTGTTTGGACCAAGCCTTTTCCAATACGCGCACCTGCTAGGAACGCTGTGTAAGCTGTGTGTAATGTGGCCTCAGCTGCATATAATACCCACTTCCAGTCAAGGCCTTTTCTGGCACTTTTTGTTTACACCTAACAATTCAGTTACGTGGTTACGTGATGGTTGAACTGGATGGACTTGTGTCTTTTTTCAACCTGACTAACTATGCAACAATCGGTATGCTTTGCTAGAAAATAACTTGGAACACCCAAACTTTGTATAGTTTTTCAAACCAGAGGCCCTAGAGAATAAATTGGTAGGTTTTGCAATTTTTCATGTCGCACGGTATTTGTGCAATGGTTTTTTAAACTTTTGAATTTTAAAGCAAAAAAAAAAAACACAATATATAATCCATTTTTTGGGGTAAAATATAAAAGATGATGTTACGCCAATTAAATAGATCCCAAACATTTCACGCTTTAAAATTGCGTCTGCCTGTGCGACAAATGACATGCAATTGTAAGCTCTAACGAGCAGGGTTCTCTGATTTCTCCTATAATGAATTGTATTGTAACTGTACTCTCATGTACAAACTGTTGGAGCTATATAAATCCTGTATAATAATACATTTTACTATCTATAGGCGACACTTTAAAATCTTTTACAGGTTACCACTAGGGCTGGGGAAAAAAAATCTATTTGAATCGAATTGGGAGGTCAAATCGATTCAGATTTTGACCAAATGGATTTTTTTTTTCCTTCATAGCACCCGGCGCTCCGTGGCCTAGGCCCGAAGCTGCGGCCTCACCTAAAAAATCCTGCCCGCAGTTCGTCGCAATCCTGGGAAAAGGCCACGGACTAGGCCCGAAGCTGCGGCCTCGCCTAAAAAATCCTGCCCACAGCTTGCCGCAATCCTGGGAAAAGGCTGCGGACTAGGCCGAAGGCGCAGCCTTTTCCCAGGATCGCGGCGAGCTACGGGCAGGGTTTTTAGGCGAGGCCGCAGCTTCGGGCCTAGTCCGCGGCCTTTTCCCAGGATTGCGACGAACTGTGGGCAGGATTTTTTAGGTGAGGCCGCAGCTTTGGCCTAGTCTAGTCTGTCCATCAGAAAAAAAAAAATAGTTTCGAATCGTGAGTGTCAAGTGTTTTTTTTTGTTTATTTAATGGCTAGGTGTGCAATGACACACAGGTTACCATGCAGAAGCTTTCAGAGGCAGAAAAAAAAAAAAAACACCAGACACCCCTAACAGCATACCTCCCAACCGTCCCGGATTCTGCGGGAATTTCCCGCGATTTGAAGTATTTCCCGCCATCAGGGCTAAATTCCCACAGCCCAGTGCCAGAACAAGTGAGTTCCGACACTGGGCTCCACACAGACAGGACACTCCTCCCGCACAGACAGGAAGCTGTGCAACAGGGGGGAGGAGGTGAAGGTGGAGGGAATGATCTCAGGGGAGAGAAAGGAGAGACAGAGAGACAGGCTGTGCACCGACAGGGAAGCACCCCCCAGGGTCAACAACTTTGTTTGCGGCCCCCCCCGCGCAACAACTTAGTTTGCGGCCCCCCCACGCAACAACTTTGTTTGCGGCCCCCCCACGCAACAACTTTGTTTGCGGCCCCCCCACGCAACAACTTTGTTTGCGGCCCCCCCACGCAACAACTTTGTTTGCGGCCCCCCCACGCAACAACTTTGTTTGCGGCCCCCCCCACGCAACAACTTTGTTTGCGGCCCCCCCCACGCAACAACTTCGTTTAGGGCACCCCCGCTCAACTACTTCGTTTGCGGCACCCCCCGCTCAACTACTTTGTTTGCGACACCCCCCGCTCTCAACTACTTTGTTTGCGACACCCCCCGCTCTCAACTACTTTGTTTGCGGCACCCCCCGCTCTCAACTACTTTGTTTGCGGCACCCCCCGCTCTCAACTACTTTGTTTGCGGCACCCCCCGCTCTCAACTACTTTGTTTGCGGCACCCCCCGCGCTCTCAACTACTTTGTTTGCGGCACCCCCCGCTCTCAACTACTTTGTTTGCGGCACCCCCCGCTCTCAACTACTTTGTTTGCGGCACCCCCCGCTCTCAACTACTTTGTTTGCGGCACCCCCCGCTCTCAACTACTTTGTTTGCGGCACCCCCCGCTCTCAACTACTTTGTTTGCGGCACCCCCCCGCTCTCAACTACTTTGTTTGCGGCACCCCCCGCTCTCAACTACTTTGTTTGCGGCACCCCCCGCTCTCAACTACTTTGTTTGCGGCACCCCCCGCTCTCAACTACTTTGTTTGCGGCACCCCCCGCTCTCAACTACTTTGTTTGCGGCACCCCCCGCTCAACAACTTGTCCCGCAGTAAATTTTTAGACCAGCTTGGTACAAATACTTCAAATGGGATAATACCACATCATAACCACTAGATGGAGCTTATGATCAGAGGGAATAATTATATTAAACAAAGCACAGTGATTTTTTTCATTGCAGCTGGGTAAATGTTTTTTACATTTGTACAGCAATGTTTTGGGGAAAAATTATGTGGACTGCAAAATGCTATAAATTCCTGTCCCCAGCCCCCACATTGATGCCTCTGCCCATTTGGTAGGTCATGTAGGAATCAGTGAAGCTAAACCAGGAAAAGTAGAGGAGCGATCATCCAGGTTGTGCAGTGTGATAAATGCGTATTGATCACATTTATGATCACTATTCTATTGATTGAGTTGCTGAACAAAACGACAAATCCTTTACTAGTTCAAGTACATGTGACTCCTCACCTTCACAACAACAACCCATTCAGTTTAACCACTTGACCTCCGGAAGATTTATCACCCCCCCCCCCATGGCCAGGCCATTTTTTTCAGCACTGCTTTAACTGACAATTGTGTGGTCATGCAACACTGTACCCAAATAAAATTTGTAATTTTTTACTCAAGAATAGAGCTTTCTTTTTGATCATCGCTGCACTTTTTTATTTTTTCCCGTATAAACAAAAAAAGAACATTTCTGCTATAAAACATATTTAATAAAAAATAAATACATAGGCCAATATATATTCTGCTACATGTTTTTGGTTAAAAAAATAAATCCCGATAAGCATATATTGATTGGTTTATGAGAACCTTATAGCATCTACAAACTATGGGATATGTTTTATGGAATTTTTATTTATACTAGTAATGGTGGTGATCAGCAACTTATAGCGGGACTGCGATATTGCAGCGGACAATTGGACACTGACACTTTTTGGAGAACATTAATACAGTGATCAGTGCAAAAAAATGTACTAATAACACTGCCTGGGAATGGGTTAAACATCAGGGGCGATCAAAGGTGCTGCTTTTACTAGGGGAAGAAAGATATATTTTATTCCCTGCTTTGCAGGAACACAGAATACATCTCTTCCCCCTGTCAGAATGGAAATCTGCCTTGTTTACATAGGCAGATGCCAGTTCTGTGTGTTTAGATGCCCCGGCATCCGGAGATCAGCTTATGGGATATTGTTTGTAGAATTTTGAGGAAAATAATACATTTACTCCATTGTGAAATAAGGCTGTAACAACAAAATGTGAAAAAAGTGAAGCGCTGTGAATACGTTCCGGATACACTGTATAGATCCTTTTGCTTCATGTATACTGACAGCTTTTAAAATTGAGTTTAGGAACTTTTGGCATTTTTTTTTTTGCCACCGCTCCTAAACTCAACTCCATAAAAGCCTGGGTGTCTACGTACACATAGGCTTTTTACCAGAATTTAAGAGCGGCTGTGGTTAGGGGTGGTTCAACCTCCCTCTTCTGAATGTGGAAAAATCGTGTTTAGCATAGGAAAGTTTTGGCCACAAAAAACGCACAGGCGTGGCGCGATGTTGCCGCAGGTTTTTTTTTTTTTTCGCTCCCAGCGGTCAAACTAGGCTTGTTTATACATGAGGCCTTAGGCCCCACTTGTCCCACGATTTGTGATGGCAAAGTAGAATGACAAGTCGTTTCCAATGACAACCATTCATATTTAGTATGACTTCAAAGTAGTCCCTGCACTACTTTGGTCTGATTTTGATGCCACTTGCACAGGCATTCCCTGAAATTTCGGCAAAATCGCACAACTTTGAAGTTGCAGTAGTGTAAGAAGGGGTTCTTCTTTTTTTTTTTTGCATTGGTCCAGCTTGGAGCAATGCAGGTATGTATGTGCCTTACCTGTGGGATCCCCATGAAAATCGGTTTAAGGCACCACTACTATCTCCGATAGCTTCTAGGTCCCATGCTGAGTGGTTGCCCTGCTGCATTGAGAGCACAGTGAGGGGGTCACTTGTTCAGCATGGGAGCCATTCCGAGAACACTTTCAACTTTCTGATGGTACTCTCTCTAACTGAAAAAAGTCGAGGCGAGATGGTGACATAATTATGTCCACCTCCTCCAATCAGAGAATGCCTTGCATTCATTAAGAAAAATACAAGGTGTTCTGTGAATGGTGCCTGAGCCAAGTGAGTGACCCCCCTGTGTTCACTGTGTAGCATGGTAGCCGCTCTGCACAGAACCCAAACGTTGGCAGACTAGCACTATTAATGGTGCCTACTACAGAGATTTCTAGGGGGATCCCACAGGTATGGGGCATACATACTTACATTGGTCCAATGTAACTATGGAAAAATATCCATTCCTAGATGGAAATTGTTAAAGCGGAAAGTGGTTCTAAAGCCTAAACATTTTTTACCTTCTTGTATAAGTGGTTGTAAACCCTTTACAACCACTTATTATAGGCTTACCTATAGCCACCCGGGATATCGGTTTAGGAGATATTCACTGCCAGTGTGCACAATGAAGCAATGGGACGTCCGTGCCGTTGCTTCAGCTAGTATGCCCTTACCAGTGGCTCCTGTGGAGCATTGTGGGCGTGACGCCATCGGCAAATGCGCACTGAAGCAATGGGACGTCCGTGATGTTGCCTCAGTTAGTGTGCCGTTACCAGCAGCTCCTGCGCACATTTGTGTGATGGACGTGTTCACGGCTCCAGCCAGTCACACCGCCGAAGCCCACGATACCCGGGAGTAACTCCGGGAGCGATGCCGCCGGCCGGAGCGGTGTATAAGGACTGCTGCGGGGGCTTCGATCCAAGGTAAATAATTCATAATTAGTAATTCATAATTAGTAGGGTAAAAAATGTTTGGGCATCAGCATCCCCCCCCTCAGCCCTCCTTTTACTTACCTGAGCCCTCATTTGATCCAGCGCCGTGCTCATCTGCAGCTCTTCTCTTCCCTTACTTCCAGGTCTTACTGGCTTTGCTGGGGCACCGCTGTCAATCAAAGCTGAGTTACGACGAGGAAGCAGGGGGCGTGGCCGAGTACCTCTGTGTCAATAGACACAGCAGCAGGGCTCAAGAGCGTGTAAACATGAGTGCCCTCATGGGAAGCAGCTTCCCATGGGGGCACTGGACAGGAAAGAGGGGCCAGGGGCACCGGTAAGGGGACCCAAGAAAAGGAGGTTTGAGGCTGCTCTATGCGATTCCATTGCACAGAGCAGGTAAGGTATATAGATGGGTTATGACTAAGGCCTTATAGGCTGAAACATGTCAACTGTTCTCATTTGCATTTGTTCACTGTCAATAAAAACAATGACCCGGATCATCTTTTCCTCATAGAGATGTTTGTTATTTTCTTAAAAATTTTTTTTACAATCGCTTGAAGTTGGTTATTGTTTGCAGTATGTTTGTTTATATGACTTTTGTGTTGTGGAAAAAAATAAATATCACATTTCAGTGGAAATAAATAATAAATGCTTGTCTTTATTTTTAATTTTCTAGATTCTTCATCAGCATAAAAATGCAGATAAAATGACGTCTTTACTGAAAGTTTACGAGGAGGAAGATGAAGCTTTTATGGAATTGGTTACCATGGCAACCCAATTTTACCAATACTTACTGCAGCCTTTCAGGGATATGAGGGAGCTTGCGATATTATACAAGCTGGAAATACTGGTAGGGGATTACGCCTTTTATCTGTTTTTAAGCCTTTTCTGTAGGAGAATCTTCAAGCTTTGTTTCCAGAGTAGTTTGAACCAATTATAGTCAAAGTGATTTATATTTGCAATTGTATCAGTCTAAATGCAGCCTGTCCCGAATCTCCAGGCTTTCTATGCATAGTTTGTTTTTTCTTATCTTTTAGACGCGTTAAAACAAATAAATAAAAAATCCATCCGCTTTGCGACTTTCATTAGGGCCAGGATGACGGATGCTCTGTCACCCAGATAAATAGAGAATAGTTTCCTTGTGGGGGAAAAAAGGACAGGGCGCATCTACCCAACCCGCTTGTTATTTTTATATTTTTATTTCCGTAAGTATTGCACTACCGTTATTCAACCACTGGCATTCTATTCAATAAAAAAAAGCGTTAGCTGGGGTTGGGGGTGGGTGTGATTTTTTTTACCATTATTAAATTAAAGTAAAACTATATGCAAAATGAATAGCAATTTTACCAGTGCCCTAGTGTGATTTGGGGGGGGGGGGGGCAGCATTTATCATACAAAGTAGGTCTAAAGGCAAAACATTTTTATTTTATTTTGGAGAGAAAGGGAGGGTTATAACCCCTATCGGGTTTTATTTTTTTTGCCATCTGTGTCCCATTAAGAAGATATACCTTCACTTCCTGTCCCAAAGCCAAAATGGGAAGTGAGAGTTTTTTTTTTTTTCAACAGAAGGGGAAGTGAGAGGTTTTACATGCAAATTAGTGGAACTTCCGCTTTAAGTACTCCTTGCTCCCTTACATGCCACATTTGGCATGTATTTTTTTTGGCGGGGAGTTTGTTCTTCTTTTGAAGGGTACAACTCCTATAGATCCGCCCTTAGGTGCCGGGTGTGGGCTGCTGCTCCTCCGGAGTACCCCAAAATATAGGGTCTGGGAAGTTGTAATATATATGAAAGGGGTAGGTGGCGCTGCTCACTGTTGGGATATGGATAGAGGGCTGGGACCAATCCTGCTATATCCGTGTGTGCAGAAAGCAAACACGGATATAACAGGATTGGGCCCAGCCCTCTATCCATATCACAACAGTGGGCAGCACCACCTACCCCTTTCATATATATTACAACTTCTTTTGAAGGGCACTTCCTCCTTCTGCCTACGGGCTGCCTAGGTGACTCCTCCTCTCCCCTAGGCGGCCCCTTCCTCTAGGCGATCTTCTTGGACACGTTACAGGTCCCAGAAGATCGCCTGTCCACTCTAAGAGTGACCCCCCCCACCCCCGGCCCTAAAGCCACAAGCTGCCACAGCCGGGTGCCCGCAGTTCTAATAGCAGCAGAGAGGGGCGGGCCTCTGTCGCTGGACCGTGGGACAGGTGAGTGGCTGTTTGTTAAAAGACTGCTGACTTTTAATAAACAAAAAAATTGCCTGGAACTCTGCTTTAAGTGAATTTCCTTGGGCCTCCCAGGTCACCAGAACTAGTGTCCCCATTGGAAGATTTCCCCCCTATTACTTTTCTGGGGGCAACCCAACATTTAGGATTTTTCTTTTAATTTCACTTTTGGTAAATTGGACAAATAGAAAAAGTAAATCTGCCTTACAGGGGCACAGACAACAATAAAAGCTGACAGGTGTTCTAATCCATCTCCACTCTATCTAAAACGAAACAAAAGTTTTCCCTTTTGCCCTGGTTCACATTGATGTGATTAGGCATGCGATTTGACATGTCAAATCGGCAGCAATTACCAGCCATGGCAGCGGCGGAATCGGTGGGATGCTGCTTTTGCGTCGTTGCATTGATTCCCAAAGGTAGTTTCTGTACTACTTTTGCAGATTTCGGGGTGTGATTTTTTTATTGACATCTGTTAGAGCTGCGTGATTAATCGGCAAGAATCATTATCGCGATTTTTATTTATTTTTTCCCAGTCGCGATCTTGACAAAGGGTTTCCCAATCTTCCTGATCTTTTGGTATGCAGAGAATTTTCTCTCTACTCTCAGTCAAAAGTCAAAGTCTGGACAGTCTGCCAAGTTTAAAAAAAATTCAGTGGAATGTTAAGTCTCTAAACACTGTATCAATTTAATGCGTTTGTACAGGATTTTTATTTTTTTTTGTTTTAAAATAATAAACCTGTTATACTTGCCTCCACTGTGCAGTTCGTTTTGCACAGAGTGCCCCCGATCCATGTCTTTTGGGGTCCCTCGGCGGCTGCCTCAGTCCTCCCCACAATTAGTAACCACAGTCGTGCGAGAGCTCGCATGGTGGTCACTAATTGCGGGCGCGCTCCTGTGATGCAGCAAGCGGCCATAGCCGCTCACTGTATCACTCGGCCCCACCCCTCGGCGCCCCGCGTCACCGGATGTAAATGAGAGCAGCGCCAGCCAATGGCTGCGCTGCTCTCAATCCATCCGCTCTAGCCAATAAGTGGCCAGGCTGAGCGGCGATAAGGATCTTGGGACCGTTTGGGACTTTCGAGGGGTCAGGTGAGTATAACGGGGGCTCGGGGGGGGGGGGGCGGCGGCGTTATGCGATTGTTTTTTCACCTTAATGCATAGATCGCATTAAGGTGAAATTTTTTTTTCATGTACAACTCCTTTAACTTTTACATCAAAGGAATAGACTTCTGTATGTAAATTAGGAACGTTTAGGAACGTTTAACCACTTTAACACCAAATCTTTTTCTAACAGTTGTTGTTTTCAAGTTAAAATCATTTTTAATTAAAATTTTTGCTAGAAAATTAGAAACCCCAAATATATATATATATATATATATATATATATATATATATATATATATATATATATATATATATATATATATATATATATTTTAGTAGAGACCTTAGAGAATAAAATGGTGGTTGTTGCAATATTTTATGTCGCACTGTATTTGCGCAGCGCTCTTTCAAATGCAATTCTTTTTTGTATAATGTGAAAGCTTTTATGCCGTGAGAATCGTGATCTTTCATTTTAACAAAAAAATTGCGATTCTCATTTTGGCCAGAATCGTGTGGGGCTGACCTAGATGTTCTCTTGGGGCATCAGGCTTTGCATTGTGATGCTTACCAGAGAGTACTGTGTTTTCCAGATCCAGAGCCTTGCCACTGCCCCAACTATGACCCTGTATATGAAAACACACTTCGCCAATTAGGGTAAAAGTGGTTGTAGAGATGGAAATGTTTTACTTATTTTTTTATTTTTATTTTTTTACTTTTTTTTTTTACAAAAAATGTCCCTGCATCTGTATTGCCCCCCCACCTGCCTTATTTGATCCTGCGTTGTGCCCTTCCGCAGAAGCTCTTCACACTCTCTCTGCTCACAGAGGCAGCAGAGGGAGCTATTGGCTCCTGCTGCTGTCAAACAAATCCTGTAAGCAGAGAGTGTTGGACAGGGCCAAGCTATGAATGCAGGCAGTACAATCCCACAGGTGGGCCCCCATGGGAAGCGGATTTCTATTGGGTGCACCAAGGAGTGGAGGAGCCAAGAGCGCCAATGGGATACCCAAGAAAAGAAATGGGGCCCCTCTGTCCAAAACCATTGCACAGAACTTAAATATTGAGTGCCAGGGGGTAAATCACCAATACAAGTACCTATGTGCTAAGAACCATTCAAGGGATGTATATCAAGAGGCTACTGTGTGGACTTTAATGGTGCTGATATGGAACAGCTGTGTCGGTTCTTACCCAACACCCAAGAAAGTGACTATAAAGGGAGTACCAAGAGGGGCGTGTCTATCCCGACATGTCCCAGCGAATGTGGGGGCTTACAATAAAATGGCATTGATTCTCCATCTAGGGGTGTAAATAGTCACATAAGAAAACTCCTACAGGGCCCAAAGAAGTGTGTGTGTGTGTGTGTTATCCAGCAGACTCCCCTTTGCTCAGCAGGGAATCGCTCACTGTGCTGAAACTGACCTGTCAGAGTCCCACTGTCCTCTAAGGGGAGATTGGATGAAAACGGACCGCCTGCTCATTTTCATCCAATCCTCCAGACAGATGGAAAATAGGGTTACCATCCGTCTGGTTTTATCGGATCGAATAGCAGGGGGTGTCAGTGGACATGTGTCACCCCTGACCTTCACCGCTCCATAGAGATGAATGGAGCGTCCAATCAGGTCCGCCAGAAAAACTGACAGGCAGACCTGATCGGAAACCCGTGTAAAAGGGACCTTACGCACCATATCACAATTGCTTCATTGAGCAGAGCTTGTGTACACTTGACTGGTGGATTAACATGGCCTCTCGTGCAAAATTATTTTTTAAATTATTTTTATTTTTTTGGTGGACTGCGGCATTGCGACAGACAAATCGGACACCTGACACTTTTTTGGGAACCAGTGACACTAATACGGTGATCAGTGCTAAAAATATCTGCACTGTCACTGTACTAATGACACTGGCAGGGACGGGGTTAACACCAGGAGCGACTAAAGTGTGTCCCTAGGGCAGTGGTTCTCAACCTTACTAGTGCCGTGACCCCTTGATACATTTTCCCAAGTTGTGGGGACCCTAACAGTAAAATTATTTTTGTAGCGTGGGTTGTCAGCACCCAAGGCAAGACAAGTAATTTGTGCCCCTAACCCACGGACATTTAGCACCCCCCTGAGTCCCTTCCACTCGTACAGTACAGTGCTGGTGGGAAGTTGGGAATGTTGGGGGGAGTTCTGATCAACCAACTTAGGTGCTCTTGATCAAGGTTATCTGCTGATCTGAGAACTGTAGTGGGGACTTTTTGTGGCAACTATAATCACAGGTAGTGTTGCTCACTGTGTCTCCAACTTTGTGGTGTCTCGTAGCAATGCCGAAATCAGGAGATAGGGTCTCCTGCAGCCCCTCCCACTTCACATTCATCACCAGTCAGCTGACCTCTAGTCTTTGCCCCCCAGCCATGCCGTGAACTAAAAGGGGGGCAGCCGAGTGGGTAGCGCGGACTCCAGGGACAGCCCTGCTGGTCGGCCGCAAAAAGGCTGGGGGAGTGGTGTGGGCTTCAGGAACAGCCCGTGATTTGGTGACCCCTGGCAAATCATCATTCGACCCCCCCCCCCCCCCAAAGGGGTCCCGACCCCCAGGTTAAGAACCACTGCCCTAGGGGATGCTTTATAACTGTGTGGGGGATGGGCTGCGTGGGAGAACACAAGATCACTGTGTTTTCCCCTGTCAGAACGATGTTCTGCCTTGTTTACCTAGGCAGATCGCCTCTCTGGGGAACAATCGCCTGTTCCCGGCAGACATCAAGTCCACCGGACCTGCTGATTGGTTCCCCCTCTGGCAAATCAGCACGTGCGCGTGTCCCCGCTGTCTATTGCAGGAAATTACATACTGGTACATCGTTTTGCGCAATAGAGCCACCCTGCTGCAGTATATCTGCGGTAGGGGGTCTTTAAATGGTTAAACACATTTTAATTGCTCCTTCACCTAATATTTTATTTTTCTGTAAACAGAAATCACTTGAAATGGATGATTTAGGCCCAAAACGTATTGAGGCGTTGGAGAAGGAGGCTGAGCAATGGAGTGCGAGAGCAGAGGAGGCCGTGCGATCCATCCAGAGTGTGACGGTGAATTATTTCAAGGAGACCTCCAAAGCCCTGGCCGGTATGATGGATTACGATTATTAAAGCGGATCTATGGTCACAGCTTACACTTTTATTTTATAACATCAACATTGGAATAACAATACAAACAATAGTTATTTTTGACAATCCAATATAAGCTTGCATGAAAAAATGTAATTTCCTGTTGTGAGTTCTGCCTGTCTGCTGGCCATCTCTTTCCACATCTTCCTGGATTCCCAGCATGCTTTGCAGCTTCTCCTCTGCTGTTTACTTTTAGTATCTGAAGACTACATATCCCATGGTGCAATACTGCCTTTAAACAGTGATTCCTGTGCCGATACCCCCACCTCTGCAGTTCAGAAGGCAGGCTCTGTGAAATGTGTGACAAAGCAGTGCCTACGTACAGGTCATAGTGAATTTGTCACAGAATCAACAAAGTAATGTGTGTGCTTCTTCACAAACTTCCAGATCCTCCAAAACGGGGATCTTCAAACTTTCTAAACAAAGGGCCGTTTACTGTCCTACAAAATTTGGGGGGGGGGGGGTGTTGGTGTCAGTGGGAGGAATAGTACTCCATCATTGGCACTGGGAGAAATAGTATCCCATCAATGGTGTCTGTAGGAAGAATAGTACCCCATCGTTGGTATCGGTAGGAAGAATAGTACCCCATCATTGGTGTCGGTAGGAAGAATAGTACCCCATCATTGGTGTCGGTAGGAAGAATAGTACCCCATCATTGGTGTCGGTAGGAAGAATAGTACCCCACCATTGGTGTCGGTAGGAAGAATAGTACCCCACCATTGGTGTCGGTAGGAAGAATAGTACCCCACCATTGGTGTCGGTAGGAAGAATAGTACCCCACCATTGGTGTCGGTAGGAAGAATAGTACCCCATCATTGGTGTCGGTAGGAAGAATAGTACCCCATCATTGGTGTCGGTAGGAAGAATAGTACCCCATCATTGGTGTCTGTAGGAAGAATAGTACCCCATCATTTGTGTCGGTAGGAAGAATAGTACCCCATCATTGGTGTCGGTAGGAGGAATAGTACTCCATCATTGGCACTGGGAGAAATAGTATCCCATCAATGGTGTCTGTAGGAAGAATAGTACCCCATCATTGGTATCGGTAGGAAGAATAGTACCCCATCATTGGTGTCGGTAGGAAGAATGGTACCCCATCATTGGTGTCGGTAGGAAGAATAGTACCCCATCATTGGTGTCGGTAGGAGGAATAGTACTCCATCATTGGCACTGGGAGAAATAGTATCCCATCAATGGTGTCTGTAGGAAGAATAGTACCCCATCATTGGTGTCGGTAGGAAGAATAGTACCCCACCATTGGTGTCGGTAGGAAGAATAGTACCCCACCATTGGTGTCGGTAGGAAGAATATTACCCCACCATTGGTGTCGGTAGGAAGAATAGTACCCCACCATTGGTGTCGGTAGGAAGAATAGTACCCCACCATTGGTGTCGGTATGAAGAATAGTACCCCACCATTGGTGTCGGTAGGAAGAATAGTACCCCATCATTGGTGTCGGTAGGAAGAATAGTACCCCATCATTGGTGTCGGTAGGAAGAATAGTACCCCGTCATTGGTGTCGGTAGGAAGAATAGTACCCCATCATTGGTGTCGGTAGGAAGAATAGCACCCCATCATTGGTGTCGGTAGGAAGAATAGCACCCCATCATTGGTGTCGGTAGGAAGAATAGCACCCCATCATTGGTGTCGGTAGGAAGAATAGCACCCCATCATTGGTGTCGGTAGGAAGAATAGCACCCCATCATTGGTGTCGGTAGGAAGAATAGCACCCCATCATTGGTGTCGGTAGGAAGAATAGTACCCCATCATTGGTGTCGGTAGGAAGAATAGTACCCCATCATTGGTGTCGGTAGGAAGAATAGTACCCCACCATTGGTGTCGGTAGGAAGAATAGTACCCCATCATTGGTGTCGGTAGGAAGAATAGTACCCCATCATTGGTGTCGGTAGGAAGAATAGTACCCCATCATTGGTGTCTGTAGGAAGAATAGTACCCCATCATTTGTGTCGGTAGGAAGAATAGTACCCCATCATTGGTGTCGGTAGGAGGAATAGTACTCCATCATTGGCACTGGGAGAAATAGTATCCCATCAATGGTGTCTGTAGGAAGAATAGTACCCCATCATTGGTATCGGTAGGAAGAATAGTACCCCATCATTGGTGTCGGTAGGAAGAATAGTACCCCATCATTGGTGTCGGTAGGAAGAATAGTACCCCATCATTGGTGTCGGTAGGAGGAATAGTACTCCATCATTGGCACTGGGAGAAATAGTATCCCATCAATGGTGTCTGTAGGAAGAATAGTACCCCATCATTGGTGTCGGTAGGAAGAATAGTACCCCACCATTGGTGTCGGTAGGAAGAATAGTACCCCACCATTGGTGTCGGTAGGAAGAATAGTACCCCACCATTGGTGTCGGTATGAAGAATAGTACCCCACCATTGGTGTCGGTAGGAAGAATAGTACCCCACCATTGGTGTCGGTATGAAGAATAGTACCCCACCATTGGTGTCGGTAGGAAGAATAGTACCCCATCATTGGTGTCGGTAGGAAGAATAGTACCCCATCATTGGTGTCGGTAGGAAGAATAGTACCCCATCATTGGTGTCTGTAGGAAGAATAGTACCCCATCATTGGTGTCGGTAGGAAGAATAGCACCCCATCATTGGTGTCGGTAGGAAGAATAGCACCCCATCATTGGTGTCGGTAGGAAGAATAGCACCCCATCATTGGTGTCGGTAGGAAGAATAGCACCCCATCATTGGTGTCGGTAGGAAGAATAGTACCCCATCATTGGTGTCGGTAGGAAGAATAGTACCCCATCATTGGTGTCGGTAGGAAGAATAGTAACCCCGTCATTGGTGTCCGGTGTAGGGGAATAGAATAGTACCCCGTCATTGGTGTCGGTAGGAAGAATAGTACCCCGTCATTGGTGTCGGTAGGAAGAATAGTACCCGTCATTGGTGTCGGTAGGAAGAATAGTACCCGTCATTGGTGTCGGTAGGAAGAATAGTACCCCGTCATTGGTGTCGGTAGGAAGAATAGTACCCCGTCATTGGTGTCGGTAGGAAGAATAGTACCCCGTCATTGGTGTCGGTAGGAAGAATAGTACCCCGTCATTGGTGTCGGTAGGAAGAATAGTACCCCGTCATTGGTGTCGGTAGGAAGAATAGTACCCCGTCATTGGTGTCGGTAGGAAGGATAGTACCCCGTCATTGGTGTCGGTAGGAAGGATAGTACCCCATTATTGGTGTCGGTAGGAAGGATAGTACCCCATCATTGTTGTCAGTGGGAAGGATAGTACTCCATCATTGTTGTCAGTGGGAAGGATAGTACCCCATCATTGTTGTCAGTGGGAAGGATAGTACCCCATCATTGGTGTCAGTGGGAAGGATAGTACCCCATCATTGGTGTCAGTGGGAAGGATAGTACCCCATCATTGATGTCAGTGGGAAGGATAGTACCCCATCATTGGTGTCAGTGGGAAGGATAGTACCCCATCATTGGTGTCAGTGGGAAGGATAGTGCCCCATCATTGGTGTCAGTGGGAAGGATAGTACCCCATCATTGGTGTCAGTGGGAAGGATAGTACCCCATCATTGGTGTCAGTGGGAGGAAGACTCGCATCTGTGGGTGGTTCAGTGAAAATTAACAGAATTCCAGATAATAACTTGCCAAATTATAAAGTCTGTTTCTCGCTTCTTGTTTTGAGTGACAGGTTATTTACATATCTAGCTTGGACATGTTTATCATATGTTATGTTTATCATAACATGAGGTGATCCAAAGTTCATTGTATATTACCAGGATGTGTTATGTGGGGGAGGGGTGGATTTCTCACTTTTTATACTGTGAATCACCTCATGTTATGATAAACATAACATATGATAAACATGTCCAAGCTAGATATGTAAATAACCTGTCACTCAAAGCAAGAAGAGAGAAACTGACTTTTTATTTAGGCAGGTTTTTATCTGGAAGTCTGTTAATTTTAACTGAACAATAAAAGAGGATTACTCAGCGCTGGATTAACTCTGTGTGGCAAGACTGGGCACAGATGATAGGAAATCTTATACTCTACATTGTGACATAAAACATTTTTTTGGGGGGTTTACATCCTCTTTAACCACTTAAGGACCGGACCAATATGCTGCTAAATGCCGTTTTTACAATTCGGCACTGCGTTGCTTTAACAGACAATTGCGCGGTCGTGCTACGTGGCTCCCAAACAAAATTTGCGTCCTTTTTCTCCTCCCACAAATACAGCTTTCTTTTGGTGGTATTTGATCGCCTCTGCAATTTTTATTTTTTGCGCTATAAACAAAAATAGAGCGACATTTCTGAAAAAAAAAAACAATATTTTTTACTTTTTGTTATAAGAAATATCGAATAAACTAAATTTTAGTCAAACATTTAGGCCAATATTTAGCCACATGTCTTTAGTAAAAAAAAAACGCAATAAAAAAATAATTAGCTACCTAGCGGCAACAGTGACACTATTACAGCGATCAGAAAAATGATCGTTTAGTGACACTGACAATAGGGGATGAAAGGGTTAACTAGGGCGGTGATCAAGGGGTTAAAACTTTATTAGGGGGGCTACCATGGACCTAACACTAACTGCCTGTCACACCAACTGTTACACTTACACTAAATGCAGTGATCAGTACATATATGATCACTGCATTCTGTGACAGAGGGGTGATGGGGGGGAGGGGGTTTATGTGCCTGTGTGTTACTGTGTCAGTGTAGTGTTGTGCAGACTCACTTGTCTTCTCTCCTCAGGGGCGGTTGAAAATACCGCAGAGAGGAGAGATTACATCACTTCCCTCTTCCTGTGTTTACACAGGAAGAGGACAGGTGGCAGACGCGCATTGGCTGGGAGCGATCTGGAGGGGCGGATAAAAACGAACAGCCGCCCCTTGTCCCGGATCACTGCCACAGCCTACGGAACCGCCGCAAGTCCCGGGGGGGGGGGAGGAGGTCCCGATCTTTCCCCCGACCCACGTCTAGGCAGGGACGTACAGGTACGCCAATGTGCCTGTACTGCCATTCTGCCGACGTAAATGTACATTCGGCGGTCCTTAAGTGGTTAAATGGGTCATCTCTGCTTTATTGTTGTGTTTAAAAAGTAAATTGATTTATAGTATTTTGGTATTATTGCAGCCATGCAGAAACAAATGGAGCAAGATGGGAAGAGATTTGGACAAGCCACCTGGGCCTCGGCACTACCCAGACTGGAGAGGATTAAATCCATGTTGGCAAAAGAAACCCTTCAGCATATGAGATCGAAGGAGATGTGCCTGAATCAGAAGAAGGCAGATATCACGCAGAAAGTAAGATTCCTAGAAGAATGCAGAACATTTTTACTTTGTGGCCCTTTTTAAAGTGGTCCTCTTATTTGACAGACATTGTCCAGCTCAGTGCTGTCCACTAACTTAGGCAGGCAAATGCACCACCAGAATTAGGCCGGCCGTAGGCTGATCGATATTTGGACAGTTGAACAGGACCTGTCTGAAGTTTTATTCATCTATGAGCAGGCTGGTTGCACTGAAGTCAATCTATCAATTGACTTCAGCACAACCAGCTTGTTGTTTTCTCTTACGATGATTGCCGACGGCTGTAGTTGCCAACAGTAAGTATTGTATTCTGATAGCTGGGAAACCTTCTGCTGTCGGAATACAATAGCACAGAGGGAGGGATGCTCCCGTCAACAATGTGTTTTAGAGAGGATTAAGCAATTTTCTTTCCTTCAGACTGTGGTTGAAAGGGAGAACATTGTATAATGTATGGCTTGCTTAACTGTGTCCACATACTTGGGTCTCTCCCTTTATAAAATGGGTTATTGTGCCCACATTCCAGTGTTACCTTGCCTTTCTTTCAGTCCCTGTGTAAATGTAGTCCCAGTCGGTGCTCACACACTGTGCCTACCTATATTCTCTGTTTTCATGTTGATCATGGAGCATGTGCAGTCATTTCCCATATTGTGTGTTTATATTTATGCAGGCAGATTAAATGTAATACTCTATTATGTATTGTCGTGCCCACTGTGGTCAGTGTTCTCACATACTGTATATTCACATTTTAGATGCATTTTGTAAATGCTCAAATACACACAAAACATTTAAACTTACAGTGGGGGAAAAAAGTATTTGATCCCCTGCTGATTTTGTACATTTGCCCACTGACCAAGAAATGATCAGTCTATAATTTTAATGGTAGGTTTATACTAACAGTGAGACAGAATAACAGAAATATCCAGAAAAACACATTTCAAAAAGTTATAAATTGATTTGCATTTTAATAAGTGAAATAAGTATTCGATCCCCTATCAATCGGCAAGATTTCTCCCAGGTGCCTTCTATGCAGGTAACAAGCTCAGATTGGAAGCACTCTCTTAAAGGGAGTGCTCCTAATCTTAGCTTGTTACCTGTTAACAGAAGCAATCGGAATTCCAAT
This sequence comes from Rana kukunoris, assembly GCA_029574335.1. NCBI lineage: Eukaryota > Metazoa > Chordata > Amphibia > Anura > Ranidae > Rana > Rana kukunoris. The sequence goes on from CM056051.1 coordinate 53,660,761, forward strand.
CTCTCCACCATGGCTAAGACTTGTCCAAGGATGTCGGGGACAAGATTGTAGACCTACACAAGGCTGGAATGGGCTACAAGACCATCGACAAGCAGCTTAGTGAGAGGGTGACAGTTGGTGCGATTATTCGCAAATGGAAGAAACACAAGATAACTGTCAATCTCCCTCCGTCTGGGGCTCCATGCAAGATCTCGCCTTGTGGCGTATCAATGATCATGAAAACGGTGAGGAATCGGCCCAGAACTACACAGGAGAATATTAGCTATGATCTCAAGGCAGCTGGGACCATAGTCACCAAGAAAACAATTGGTAACACACTACACCAGGAAAGACTGAAATCCTGCAGCTCCCGCAAGGTCCCCCTGCACAAGAAAGCGCATTTACAGGCCGTCTGAAGTTTGCTAATTAACATCTGAATGATTCAGAGGAGAACTGGGTGAAAGTGTTGTGGTCAGATGAGACCAAAACCACGGTCTTTGGCATCAACTCAACTCTCCATGTTTGGAGAAGGAGGAATTGCTGCCTATGACCCCCCAAGAACACCAGCCCCTTTGTCAAGCATGGAGGGGGAAACATTATGTTTTTTGGGGGTGTTTTTTCTGCTAAGAGGACGGGACAACTTCACTGCATCAAAGGGACGATGAATGGGGCCATGAACCGTCAAATCTTGGGTGAGAACATCCTTCCCATCCAGCCAGGTTATTGAAAATGGGTCATGGATGGGTAATCCAACATGACAATTACCAAAAACACACAGCCAATGCAACCAAGACGTGGCTCAAGAAGAAGCACATTAAGGCCCTGGAGTGGCCTAGCCAATCTTCAGACCATAATCCCATAAAAAATACGTTGAGTGAGTTGAAGGTTCGAGTTCCAAATCCCTCCTGAGATGTGTGCAAACCTGGTAACCAACTACAAGAAATGTCTGACCTCCAATTGCCAACAAGGGTTTTGCCACCAGTTACTAAGTCATGTTTTGGGAAGAGGTCAAATACTTGTTTCACTCATTAAAATGCAAATCCATTTATAACTTTTTTTTTTTTTAATGCGTTTTTCTGGATTTTTTTGTTTCTCACTTGTTAAAATAAACCCACCAATAAAATTATAGACCGATCATTTCTGTGTCATGGGCAAACATACAAAATAAGCAGGGGATCAAATACTTTTCCCCTCACTGTAATTACTACCCACACGCTGTGCCTATCTATATTCTCTGTTTTCATGTTGCATCGTACACAGTACTGACACACTCAGATACAGCATTCGGCAATACTGGTGCACAGATAAAGGGTGCTAGGTGTATATTTACAGATTCTGACAGCTGGGACTCCTCTGCTGTCAGAATACACTGACCAGCACTGTAGCCACTCATTGATTTGATTAATCTATGGCCAGCTGAACTCCCCTAGTTCCAGCAGGTGTCCTCCATCAACGTGACTCATCCAGCAGTCCTGCCTTTCTAAGGTTCCCCTTTGCCACGGTTGCATGCTCCCTTCCACCATCTACAGTGTAAGGTGAATGATTCCTGCACTGTATGTGATGCCAAGGGACCATGCACAACAGACGGCTTCAGCCAGAAGGGAACAGCGCTGGAGTCTTTTAGCCCGAGGGAAAGGAGAATAATACAGCTTATCCCTGCACCCCAAAGCGGATGTACATTATACAATTTTCTTATTCATTTTCCTTTTAGATTTAGCTTCAACTTTGTAGTGCAAGGGCCCCCATGATGGAATACAAATAGATTTTTTTGTTTTAGGTTTGACCCCATATTATATGGTTTTAGTAAACCTAAAGGAAAATTGTACAAGGAAATTGTATAATGTGTAGACAGCCTTAGAATTGAACCCTTGCAGTGCAGGGGTGGCCACTACAAAGGTGGATTGTCTAATTCCTGCAGTTCAGCTTTAATGCTTGTATAAACATCTTGTTAAAGTCTAAAGCTTTGTAAACAGCGGCTTTAAAAAAAAAAAATCCCCTGCAGGGCAATGGCATAATGTGCTAGTATGCATCGCATACTAGCAATTAGGAAATACCTTAAAAAAAAGCCCTCCAGCGGGGCACTGTCGCCTCTGACAGAGCTTCCATACTCCCCTGGCCTTCCTTCCAGGATCGTGGGCTTTGGCTGTCTGAGTGGCCGGGCCATGATGAGATCTCTAGTGCACGTGCCTGGGAGCCATCGGCTACGCAACAGAGCTCTAAAGGTCTGACATACCACGCTGTGTCCATCACCGGCTGCATCCAGTGTGAATATCTCCTAAACGCTGCAGGTTTAGGCGATCTTCATTGTACCTACAGGTAAGCCTTAAAGCGGAGTGAAAGTGAAACTTCCGATTTAAGCAATCCTGCCATGCCACATTTGGCATGTAATTTTTTCGGGGGGTGGGGGAGCGGGTACCTAATTTTGACAGGTACCCGCTCCCACTTCCGCACAGGCCCTCTAGGCTGCCTCTGCCTCCTTGCAATTTTCTGGGACATGTCACAAGTCTCAGAAGATTGCACGGCCATTCAGAACGTGCAGTTATGCTGCACGTTTGTATTGGCTTCAGCAATGTAAATTCTAAATCTAAAAATGAGCACTTGATGTCTCTTTACTTAAATAAGACCAAATGACCGCATGTTCCATTCCTTCCATCATCTGTTTTCAGTTTTATCATTGGAGCTGTGCTTCCTTGGCATTGCATCGCTTTTTCCTATACTGGTGATATTACTATGTCAGAATATATTTTCTATGTTGTTTTATATGTTTTCCATTATTTGTTGAGTTTTTCCATTGATTGTACAAACTGGCTTGGACTGACAGATGGAGAACCTGAGCGAGGGCCTTGGGGCCATGACACTGGTGGATGAGCTGGAATTGCAGTACTATGAGACGCAACTAGAACTATACGATGTTCAGTTTGAGATATTGAAGTATGAAGAAATGTTGCTTACAGCAGAACTTGCCTCACTGCGGAGGCAGATAAAGGGTAATCAGCATTATCTACTCATATGATGTATTCTGGATCAACCTTGCTAACACTGATTTGTTTTCTAGTAACAGATATGTTGTTGCGTTTAAAGGTCTTCCGTTATACGTTTGGAATATAAATGGTTTACCTGTATTATTGTGAACACTTAATATAAAAAAAATAATTAAAATAAACCAAATTTGTAATAATGAAGGCTATAAAAACGAAATATGAATCCAGTAGTGGTGCAACAGATCATCATTGATCCGTACGGATCAACATCTGCGGATCGGCACACACGTAATCCGCGGATCCGCAGGAGGTTGTGTGAGCTCCGCTGCCTGCATGTTCCCCCACGAGATGCATGCCGAGGAGATTATTCCTCCACTCCCTCGGTCTGCTTTCAGCTAGTCCGCTGCAAGGCGTCCCGAGAGCTCATTGTGAAAGCACGGCGGCATAGCCCAGTACTACCCCGGCACCCTCCCCCGTTGGTGGAAGGAGTGAAAGCCAGGAGCCACAATACCAACAAGAGAGCATTCCCCCCCACCCCACCGAGCGGCACACCACTGTCGCAGCCTGCATAGCTCGTCCAGGAATGAGCAGGTGGAGCACGGAGGGACCCGCCTGCAGTGAGAGCAATACACTGGTCGTCCAACCTCCAATTGCTAAATTACCAGACTGAGAGAAGGCACCCTCCACTCACCTGAGCAGCCAGGTGTTTCCTTACAATACAGCAACCAAGGACAGAGTCGATTGTGCCAGACACATCAGAGGGCTTGGGGTGAATCACAGTACATGGACATATGTATGAACTCTGTCTTCAACTTGTGCAATACTTGCTTTTGCTTTCCCTAGTGGCACTAATGGAATAAGTTTCACGTGTAAAAGGACTGTAAATTGCCTAAAAGCGCAATGAAATGTCAGGGCAAGTCTGTATATATGCATGGACACTGTTCTAACTGGCTACATATGATGAGAGGATATTGTGAGAGGATACATTCTCTTAAAGGGGCTCCCAAGAGTGATTGATATTGATACATGTTTGCCTAGGGGAGCTTTCCTGACTGCCCAGTGTTCCGTCATCCCCCTTTTTTCTTTTTGCCGATCCGAAAAATGATCCAATCCGTGACTCCTGATCCGAGGAACAATCCGAACCGTGAGTTTTTTGATCCATTGCACCCCTAGAATCCAGTGGCAAATATATAAACACAAATGTATACAAATGTTGTGAGAGTCCCAGTTATTTGTAGAATCATCGCTGTGCTGCCAGAAAATGAAGTGCCGAACCAGAACTCATCTCCACCCTGGTAAATCGTTACCACCATTAAAATTGGACTCTTAGGCCTCGTACACACGATCGGACATATCCGATGAAAACGGTCCGCGGACCATTTCCATGGATATGTTTCGGATCGGGAGTTTGATCCGATGGGTGTACACACCATCGGATCAATATTCCCCGCGGTGACGTGGCGGTGACGCGGCGGTGACGTTGACAGCCGCCACGTCACCGCCACGTCACCGCACCAGGAAGTTAAACACTTTCCGCGCATTGCGCCGAATCCATGCGGCGGCGCGGGCGGGTGGTGAGGGGACGACATGTCTGCTGGTAAGTGTACTAACCAGCAGACATGTCGGGCGGACAGATTCCACCGGATAGATTTCAAAGCATGCTTTGAAATCTGTCGGGTGGAGAAA